>CM047937.1:17937851-18514413 GCA_026230145.1 Diorhabda elongata | reverse complement strand
AGAAATTACTAGCGTAAAATCGAAGAAAAAATGCTGAAAATGTGCTTCATCGAAAGGTTTTTCGTAATTTTCCTTTGAAATAATTGCGTGCCAGGCATTTTAAAAGAGACCATCGCTACAGGAGTAGTCTAAGCCCAATGTCTTACATATACAGTAATTTATGGTAGTTGGATATAAATGTTGGCGAGTAATGATCCGGACATATCAAGACGAAATGAAAGAAAATATGCAAATATACAGTGGCCCGTTTATTACCTTAATGAAAAATTAGTAGTATCCAAAGCTTCATAAACATTGAATTCAAACATGAATATGAATAAAGTCAAAACAAAAGTCAACTATTGAAGAAAGGAACCAAATGGAGAATAAGATAAAATTATGAAGAGTTAATTGTAGATAAAGATAAATCGTGTTAAGATGGATCTAGTATATGGTAACAACGGTAATTCGAGGCAATTTGAAGTGACTGGTTGTAGAACAACAACGAGAAGCGAATTTATTTTCTAACTATCGACATCTCTCTCTCTCTCTCTCTCTCCCTCTCTCTCTCTCTCTCTCTCTCTCTCTCTCTCTCTCTCTCTCTCTCTCTCTCTCCCTCTCTCTCTCTCTCTCTCTCTCTCTCTCCCATTTGAAAATATAATGAACCCTAATGATGTTTATAATATTAATTATTCAAAAACATTGTGTATCGTCTGTCGTTCATAAAAATCAATCAATTACGATACGTTCGTCGGAAAAGATAGAGTTTTTCCTTGAAGGAACTTCGAACATTATTTTCGAAGCAATAATATTTGAACAATATCAAGATTAAAGGTAAAAATATTATTCTAGCGTGATGAAAATCACATTTCACTTGAACTAAATTGTATTACATATTATCGGAAACGAGAGCTAGAAATATCTGATAGTTTTTAAATGAAAATGAGGATGGCGCTAAATTAGAGCTTCTGAATGGCAAATGAGTAGATTGCTCCAAGAATATCCAAAAAGATAGGAACCGGCCAACGTATTAATCTTCTCTCCATGTAATTTAGAGCTACTAAGACGACAATATTGACAAAAAGTCAACCGTCATCAAATTGTTTGGAAAAATAACTTTTTCAATTCATACTTACTATCTTTTTCTACATAAATATTGGAAGAGAGCTCAAACCCAAAAAAAATTAACAAATATATTATTGTTCAGAAAGTTCCTACAGAATCTAAATGTTTTATTATTTCATTAAGGAAAATAATTATTCTTATAAAATTCTACTTCAAAATTTTTCAGAGAATGTTAAAACCGCCCCTGACAGTATCGGCTGATTTTGGAGCAGACCAAAGTGTATAAGAAGTTAATGTCTTTACGGGCTGTGAAGGGGGCAATTTGCAAGTCTGATTTTTTCAGTAGGGGCATGTTACTTGATTATTCTTTAAAACAGTAGATCTTTTACTCCCTTACCCTACGTTGTACAAGTCATTGAGTCAAAAGTCCTTACGTTAATTTGTGAGTGTCGCAACAGCTTGTACTATGAATTTATTTTCTTTCACACCCCTAGGGTTTTCTTTTGCTTTTTTATTTCTTCGAAAGCTTTGTTTTAATAGTTATTTATGAATAGATTGAGTGTAAGAGAGAAGATATATTTAACGTCCCTATTTGAAACTACATAATTAATAAAATCATAGAAAGTTCATAATTATGGGTGACCTTTTGATTTATTCAATTAAATTTATCCACAATTTTTTGTTTTATTTCTATTTTCATCTGAAATTAGACGGATTTTATCAAAAAATCAAGTGGGAATTATAAACAATGAGGATGACCTAGTTTATATTAAATGCTAGAAATGGTTACTTTCTCTAGTGATATAATACATTGAAGGGAACTCAATAATGCCGAAATCATATCGATTTTACTCTGGATATCGAGTAGGATATTAATTACAATTTCATTAGAAAAAAAAATGAATATTGAATTCTATTACATTCTTTCTGGGAATTTCAGTGTTGATTCTATTGGTGACGGTTGAAGTGGATAAATATTCACGTTTCTCATTTTTTCAATGATATTTCTACGAACTATTCAGAGATTTGGGTTAAGTGTGGCCTTTGCAATTTCTTATATATCTGTTTTCGAATATGCTAAGGTAGAGTTGAGGAGCTATTTTACTAATTATTTATTTTTTTATATATTTCAATATTTTTGGCTGCTGAACGTATCCATTTATTTAATTAATTTACATCCTTACAACAATCTTCCTTTTGCAAAAGGCCTTTTGAAATTTTGGAGTGCACATTACGAGACATAATTTAAACGGATGAAATAGTTTCATAAGATGGTAAAATGAAATACTGGGTGTTCCTACTGAATATACTGTTTACACCACCACTACACCAACACTAACAATTACACTAACGCGCGTTTCGATAACCAAGAGACTGAAGGTACCTTCAGTCTCTTTTTAAAGAAAAATAGAATTTGACGTTTCTACTTTTCATTAAGTCTTTATCAAAATATGATATTGACACTGACAATTTACTTATTTATATTAAACAATGGATCACCTACATCATCAACATCAAAATAAGAATAAAATCAAAATAGATATTTGTTCTAAAAAAAATTAATTTTTCTTCAGTCCTTACATTTCTTTTCTTAGAATAAATAAAATAGAGGTGTAAATTTTACTTAAATTATTTAGGTCTTTTTATCATTTATTGCTTTTTCGTTCTTCACTTATAACGACCTAACCTATAACATTTATTGTAATTTATATTCTAGCCAATGAATATTCAAGTACATTCATAACGACCTAACCTATTGAAATTTAATGTTATCCATAAATTTACCAAACAATATTAAACATCATTCATATTGAGTGTTTCACCATTTGGAATCATTTCATGGTAAACCACTTAATGGTGGAAGAAAATGACAAACAGCTTCGACGTCATATTCATAAACTCAAGTCTCGTCACAGGTAAAGATACGTTTGATGAATGTAGGACTTGTCTACCTTGTTAAGCATCTCTTTTGTTGATGTTTTTGCAAAAGATTCAGATCTTTTGGTACGAGTCGAGCGTTGACTCTTTTCATACCAAGAGCAGAATAGGTTCATTCGATCCATGAGAGATATTGACATGGTTACCGACAAGATGATTTTTGAGTACCATTTCCTTAATTTTTTCGATGTAATCTCCGTCAACAGAGATGGATGGGCGATTCGAATGAGGAAAGTTTTCGATGACATCACTACCTTCACTGAGTGCATTTCTGTCACTCAAACATTTGCGTTTGCGATAAAGTAGACTCCTCAAAACACTTCTACAACGTTTTCAACGATTCCGTACCTATGATTCCATTGGAAAGACAAAATGTAAAAGCAAACTTTTTTTCCATTGTCAATATCGTATCATATCTAAACAGCTAACAAACAATAATTGATACGAGGGTGTTTCAAGATCTTCATGAAGAAGATCAAGATATTTACGAATATTGTATATATATATATATATATATATATATATATATATATATATATATATATATATATATATTCCTTCAGGTATAGATTACCGATTTAAAACAAGGACTTTACAGGGGAATACCGATCAAATCGATGTTTTGAAAATTCAAAAACGTTTTTATTTGAACTAAATCGTCTTCTAATTTTCGGTAAACAAGTAAACAAATGCTGGTGTACCATTCAGAGCTGACCATTCTCAATGCTCTAATGGGACGGTCGCGATATGTCCAGTTATTTCGAAAAAACATGCAACATTTGCTTATAAGTGTGAAAAAATTTTGCTGGATTTGACTTATCTTGAAAGACTCACACAGACGTTTGTTGTTTAGTTTCGGGTTCATATACATAGATCCATGAATCTTCCCTGTCACGATTTTATACATCTTTTTGATGCCAAATGTTAATGCAATATTGAATGTATGTCAGTAGAGCTGATACTCAAGTATGCCTCAATATCATGGTTTGTTACATGACGATCTTGCAATATCAGTTTACGCATAGCATCGATGTTTTCTGAGACAATAGTCGATTTTGGATTACTTTCACGAAATGCATCCTGTAGCGAACTACGACCACGATTGAATTCGGAAAACACGATGGCTCGACATGGTGCTTCATTTCCAAAAATGGAAACGAGTTGATCGGCACACTGCTATTGGTTTAATCCACGTCGAAGGTTATAAAAAATCATAGCAGGAAAATGTTCTGAGTACGTTCATCATTAAAAATAACTTTATTATGACAATGTCAGATTTGACACATTAGTACTGCAGTATATTAAAACCTAGTAGCGGCTTACATGCATCAATCCGGGTCAATTTGATCGTTTACCTTTTCATGGGTAACAAGATTAAGAAAATTCTATTCCAAAATGTAAAACAATCCCAATTAATTGTAACATAACAAGAGTTGTATAATCATTTTTCACGATAAGAGACCGTAGTATTCACAAATACTTTTCATAAGTAACGATAAAAAACATATATTTTGGGCGGTACAATTTACTTGGTAAAACTATTAAATCATGCAAGTAATCATTCAGCGGTTGCATGTTACACATCCTCTGGACATAATAACTTAGTAGACTGCTATAAATCTGCAGCCTCATTATTGAAATCTTAATTGAAATATCATGTTTTGTCAGCCTCTGAGCGGCAAAAGTTTGGTGTATTCCTTATTAGCTGTATCTGGCTTCTGAAGTTGCTGTTGACTTATCAACTCAGTGGCGTGTGACACGCACAATAATCATAACTTACAATAACTATTTAATAAATTCAATCCATCTTTTTAAATTGAACTGAAATATAATTCACATTGTAAATAAATGATTTCATACTTTTATCAAAGAGAATTTTGGGTTGGGTTATTTTATTTCGAGAGCTATTTAAGAACTTAAGAATGTTTTGGACTTAAAATGTGGCCTAGATCGACAATTCTGAGGGAGTGTGATTTCACACAAGTTTTAAAGAATGTTTTTCTTTCATTCTTACACCCTTACAAAACATCAGTTTCCTCAAATTATTTAAAAAATCACAAATTCATATTCAGAATAGATCTGATATCATTAATTTTACTAATTAGTACAAAAATTCTATGGGGAAATCAGGTAGGTATTAAAACTGTTGCTATCGTGCAGTAAATAAAATTTTTAAGATTGTTTGTGAAACTGCCAATAATCGTATGATAACTATAAATGCATGTTATAATTATATTCTTTTAAATAACATGTCTCATAAGTGAAAATATAAGACTTGTAATAACTTAATAAATTACTAAAGACATGACCAAGTGTTTATTCTAATCAATCAAATTGATTGCATCAAATTATTGCGTAATGGAATTACAACATTTTGCTACAAATATATAATAAGTATGCAATCCGATATAATGAAGCAAACAGCAGGTATGAGGTTACACATTCAACTTCTTAATTTATGGAAATTGTTGCTATGTTTATAAAAATATATAATTATGGAATGGGTTGAGATGCGGATGAAAAATTGACAAAATAATATAAACAGAAGCAAGCGGTTTTGAGTACATAAAAAATTAATAACCTTATAATATAGCCACACAGCAATTTATATCTCCGGAAGCTTATGTGAAGCAGTTTTTAGTTGAAACTTGTCATATTATTTATGTTTTTTTTCATAAATATAATTCGTTTTTTTATAATCAGAATAAATGAGGATAATATAAATAATTGGCTCTAATTTCAACATATTACATATATATATATATATATATATATATATATATACATACAATTAATTTTTCTTATTAGAACAAAGTTCTAAGTTGATTTTATTCTTATTTTGATATTCATGATGAAGTTTTGATAAACGCTTAAAATTAGTCGAAACGTCAATTTTTATTTGTATCTGAACATAATACAATATAATAAGTATATATGGGTGTATAACAATAATAATTGTAAGTAATTTCATTATTTTTTATAAATTTATACATATTTCTTATATTGTACTTGACCATAAAAACGCCAAAATCTCAACATGTTGAATGACGGAACTTCACAAAGGCACGAAATACATACATGAACAAAATCAGCAATAGATATCACTTTGGCTCTCACATTAACCTGAAATTTAATACCATGTTTATTTGGAAGCGATCATTTTCCCATAAGGATTTCATATTCATCAAATTACTCTGAGAATAATAATTTACCAAGACCAAAATGGAACCTAGGGAATGCAAATTGGGCAAAATTTAGCGAAATAATTGACACTAAGATTAACATTACAAAAAACATGTTAATCACAAACGCAAAAATTCTCATAGGAACCTTCACATTTACTGTTATAGAAGTGGCAAAAATACACATAGAATATAGTTAAGTACTGGTAAACAACAAACCACTACCTTGGTGGGACAAAGATAGTCAAGACGCAATCAGTTTTTATAAACAATATTTCGTTTAGTTTAAACGACATAACAGAAAATTTGATTGGATATAAAAAACAAAGAGCTCAGCAAGATATATTATGAAACAGAGTATAAGCGAATCATGGACTGAATTCGTGTCCACACTAATTAAAGAATTAAACAGCCACCAAGAATCTCATTCTTAGCTATAAATAATAACCTCATCACAGAACCAAGTGAAATAGCAGAAACATTAGCCTCACAATATAAACATGCATGCTGTAGTGATTCAAATTATGATCCAGAATATAAGAGATATCAAGAAAGAATAATCAAAAGATTTTACTGAAACTGAAACAAATCCCATCAATTACCTTTTTACCAAAACAGGACTTTATCAAATTCTGAGATCACAAAAACAGACTGTTCCTGATCCAGACCAAATACCTCTAATATTCCTACAAAAACTCTCAGTCACCACCAAAGATTACCTATTAAAACTATACAACTACATTTGGATTAATAGTCTTCCCTTCATAATGGCACGAAGCCGTGATAACTCCATTTATGAAACCCGAATAACGAGAAACAAACCAGACTCATATCGATCAATATATTTAACTAATGTTCAATCGCAGACTGCTCTGGGTAATAGAATAAAATATGAAGCATATTTTAAGTAAGTACCGTTTTGGATTTAAAAAAAGAAGTGCAAAGATATCGCAATAATTTTATTTTTACATGAAAGCCTGTACCTTAATCTACTTTTCTACATAATTTCCGTGAATATTGAGGCACTTGTCATAACGTGGCACTAGTTTTTGAATAACCTCCTCACAAAATTCTGCAGCTTGACTTGTTAACAACCACTCTATCAAAACTGTTTTGACTTCGTTATCGCCTTGAACACGCTGACCGCCCAGGTCTTTCTTCAAGTGCAGAACAAATGATAGTCGCTGGGCACCAGATCAGGGCTGTAGGGAGGAGGATCTAGAGTTTCCCATTGAAAAGATACCCTAACTCAACTTGCCACATCTTTTGTTCTGGATTGCACGACGCAGATTGTTCAATGTCTCACAATAAGACGCTGCATTGATTGTCTCATTACGAGAGCAAAACTCCACTAGCAATACTCCTTTTCTGTCCCAAAAAAATGTGCACATAATTTTCCGGGCAGAAATTGTTTGCTTAAACTTCACTTTTTTGGGTGATGATGAATGTCGCCATTCCATGAATTGTTGTTTTGATTCTGGTGTGACGTAGGCCACCCATGTTTCGTGACCCGTAACAATTTGGTCTAAAAAATCTTCACCTTCATTGTGGTACCGCTCAAGGAGAGTCAATGCACTTCCTAAACGTTAGATTTTGTGGAAATCCGTCAACATTTTTGAAACCCAACGTGAACACAATTTCCGGTATTTCAAGTTCTTGGTCACAATGCGATACAAAACAATACGAGAATATTGAGGAAATAGTCGCACAATCATGAAATTGTAAAGCGTCTGTTTTCTTTCATCTTTTCGTCCATTTTCTGCACCAAATCTTCATTAACGCCCACTCCGTTCTTCATCATGCACATTTGTGCGGCCATCTTTAAATGCTCTCACCCATTTCCTTACCATTCCATCACTCGTAATGTTTTGTCCGTAAACTTCACAGATCTCACGATGAATATAGATCGGTTTTACGCCTTTAGCACTAAGAAATCGTATAACAGCCCGTACTTCACAATCGGCGGGACTCACGATTTTCGGAGACATCTTAAACATTCAGTAAACAACGTACACAATTAAGAATCAAACTGTAATGGCGTCAGTGCGTAGGCAAGAGATGTAGGTAACCAGTGCGCATGTGCGGAACGCCGAGCTTGGGGTTGCGGCGGCGGAATCGCAAAACAGTACTTACTATAAAATATGCCTCGTAATTTATTAACACCAGAACAAAGTGGATTTCGCCAAAAGAGATGCACAGCCGATAATCTGATAGACCTCGAATCTGAAATAAGCAAAGGATGGACCAACAAACAAGAATGCAAACTAGTATTTATTGAAATAGGCATACGACATGGTCTGGAGACCCAAAAAAATTTCAAAATTACAACATTGGGGAGAGCAAACATTTTACACTTTATTAACAATTTCTTTACAGATAGATATTTCCAAGGAAGGATAGATAATAAGCTCTATCCTCTTTCTCATTGCGATCTCCGATATCTTCAACAAATGCTATCCGTTAGTCAAAGGAAGATTGTATGACGATGATCTGATACTGTTTGCAAAAGGTAAAAATACGACTACTGTACTCCAAAATTATGGCATTTAGGTATAGATAGCATGAGAATTTACAAGAAAAATAATCAGTATTTTCTAAGGATTTCTAAAAACAAAAAATATATAAGGTGATCCATTTGACATAACAAAGTTCATAAAGGAGAGATCTGACAACAATGTACATACCACCATAAACACTGTATCACAATACGATAAGCATATTATTTTTATTTTCTATTTTGAAAATCTCATATTTTTTTTCAGTTTTCATTTCCTCAGTAAAATTCCAAGAGCCAGGCAAATTGAGGCCTTGGAATCAACCAGGAAAAAAGGATGAATCGTTGCGTGGAGTAGGCCACGGAATCGGATCACTATCCTATTCCCACAGTTCTCTTGGTAATGGCTCCAAAGTGGAAGACGAAACGTCGAGAATTATATAGAAAAGAAGATAAAATTATTAAAGAACACTAATTTTAAAACAGAAGAGACCTAAAATCAAGAACATTTAGAAACATAAACATATCAAAAGGTCAAAAGGTCTAAGAAATAACAAATATATACATACATATATATATATATATATATATATATATATATATATATATTGGGACATATTTTCATCCATTCTCTTATATCTATAGTTAAAAACATAAATGTACAGGGAATGAATGTTGTACCACTTATGTACTTGCTTTATACATAAAATATAGATTATCTTTTATGCATTCGGGTATATCTTTAATATATACATAAATTTAGATTTTTTGATACCCACATGAATATTTATAATATGTACCGAATATTGATTATAAGTTACATTCTTTTAGGCACATCTACATTAAAGTACGGCGAATGGTAGATGGCGCTATCTACGCCGTCCGTATTCATTCGTAAATCTAGAACAATAAGTCTCTTTTTTTTTAGCCAAAGTTTAAATTTAAAAATTCAATTCAATTTTTGATTTGTGTGTTTATAGAACGTATATATATATATATATATATATATATATATATATATATATATATATATATATATATATATATGTATATGCACAGGATAAATGGGGAATGTGAGATATGTTCACCTATAATTTTGATATTGTTTTGTTACTAAACTATCTTGATTTTAGGCCTTATTTAATTGAAATTTGTTTAAAAACATATAAAATCTTGACGTTTGAATCTACTGCGGTCTTTATTAAAATATAATTTGATATTGAAATTTTTCATTATTATATTAATCAACAGATCTCCTACAACATAATTGATGTTACCGTTTGCTCTACAAAACTAAAATTTTCATGGACAATATAAGTCTGATACATTCATTTCCTATCAATAATAAAAATGCAATAATTTATTTTATTACACTAATGCATAGTATTCAACCAAAAAAGTTTCACAGCAATAGACTTTAAAATGAATAATATGAAAAAGTGAACAGAGGAAGAACAGAAAATTACTTTTACTTCATTAAAATTACTTATGAAAATTAATTTACTTTTGAAAGTATTAGAACGGATAAATTATAAAGATATTTTAGTGATATGCACATTGACAAGTGAAATGTGGAACATGTGGGAAATTTAAGATATGAAACAGAACCTGTAAAAAGGTCCTGAGCTAGATCTAAAATGGCATGTACAGACAAATTAACAGAAAAAACATCGTCATTCACCCCATCCTCCACTCGCCTGATATCGTTAGGATTGGGATTAGGCTTTAAATAGTTATTTTCAACTTTATAAAATAAAAACTTCAACATTACTTCTCAATTGTTTCAAAAACAATGTACAAATAAAATCTGGAACATTTTTTCTATTGTATCCATGCACAGTTATTAAAAATAACATCTACAGAATTAATATATAATAAATATCTAGCAACCGCAAGAGTTCTGCGTATAATACAGTACTTGGAAACCTTAAAACAATGAACAATTTAAAATTGGCAACATATCTGTGGTTCCTTATTATAAAAAAGTCTGTTCTTTAATTAATACAAATTGGAGTATATACACGTGTTAATAATGGAAAATAATGACACTTGTTATAGTAGAAGTATTTTTATAACAGGGATTACTTAGGTACATTTCCATTGATCAATTTTTATCACATAAATTGTTTACAATCAGTGAAAATATTTAAATTATGTTGAAATAATAGTGTTCTGTCCAGCACCGTATTTTATTTCCTAATATGACTTAATATGAATTATTGGCAACGTAAAATAAAAGTAATATTTTGCAAGTTTCTCCTATTTTTTTTTAATTATTTTCAGTTAAATATTTTAGTTGAACAGTCTCGACAGTGTTGAGCATTTGCACAGAACCAGAACTCACAAATGATTATAATTTTTACATTTACATTTTATACCATTTTAAACTTTTTTGACTTGTGGGATAATGATACCTTGAAGGTAGATTTTGGATATTATTGATAAATATTACTGATTATTGCAGCCTCGCGCCTCATTAGTAGTTTAGAGAGAATCAAAAAGTAGATTAATGGGGATAGTCCAATATTCTTGAATGTTATTCTTAAAACTGAGCTGGCGTGTGGATCTCTAGTATCATTCCTAGTGGAAGGTTTAGTAGATGTCTATCTGGGGCTACTGAGTAGTCAGTAGAATGGGTTCATCAGTACATGAAGGTAAGCGAAAATAACTTGATTTCATAAGACAGTATGAGTAATATTGATATAAGGTATTAAATCGCAAGACTTGTTCTGTCAGAATATTTTTGACCAATACCGACTATTATTAGTTTTTGGAGACATTTGAAAGTGTTTGTTAATATATCAAACTGAAAATTGATATGAATGGATAATATTGATCTGATATTCTTAGAAGGATGTCATATTTTTCCATTTCTACTTCATAATTTAATTTTTTTGGCACAGTAATTATTTTTATAGATATTTAAAAGTGGATCCATTTTGGAATAAATGATGAAGAACTAGATAGGAAAATAACTATATTGATATCTCAAACTTTTCTCGACTTGATTCGGTCATCACCTATAAATGTTTAATTTGCAAATTTGAAATTATTTCTCACAATTGAAAAAATAATTCCATTCAAAAGGCGGTGCCACTCAATGTTTTAAAATGTTTAATGCAACAGATTTAAAAACTTCATCATTAATTTCCTTTTCCTTAGGTATTAGTTTGGAAGGTTTGAAGTACAAGTAATGCATTTTAAACAGTCACTTAGATATAACCATATTCATATTATATTTTGCGGGGGTAAAAATCAAAGTGCTTTCTTTCCGTTTCCTGATTCACCTCATGAATACGCTATCGTTCTACCGCCTCTCTCTTTTCCTCTTATAAAGCTCTTATACACGACCTTGAATGTCAAAGGGACTACTTATGTATAAATCATACTTTGGTGGATTTTTATTTAGTGCCAATGAAGAGGGATTCTTACTTCATTTGAATATAAATAGATATAAACAAAGTGCTTTTTATTTCTTACACTTGAAATAAACCCGAATTTGCGAAGCTGCCGGCAATGTGTAATACACTTACGAATTTAAAACTTCATGAATAAATAAAGTGATTCATTTAATCAACCAATTAACGCTCCTGTTTCGTTCTTTAACTGACAACTCACGTATCCACTTGCTTTTATATATTGAATGAAATGTTACACATTGACTGATTTTGAAAAGTCTAAAGAGGTCAAAAGTAACTATATATAAATTCAATGAAAATAAATGGAGCATATGTGAAAAAAAAGGACAAAGAAGTTCAGGAAACATTTAAACAACTCATGATTTTAAAACAAGAAATTAAATAATACTATTAGTTTCTTTATAGCCATGAAACTCGCTCCTGATATTTCATGTATTCAAGTATTCCCAGTCTAAATCTAATCAACTTAATCATAATTAATTTTATTGACTTTATTTGCAAAAGATTTTTATGTTTTGTTCCTCAAGTGGGTTTATCATGTTCCGTGACCCACATTTCTTTTAACTGTTTTTCTCCCAATTTATTCGCATTTTTGTTCCATGTCCACCTCTGTTATTAAATGTTTTTATTATTTATGGTTTGGTCATCTTTATTGCTTAAAAATTTGTTTTCTCTTTATTTCCATTTCCATTTGAACCAACCTCTCTCATAACTATTTACTCATAATAATAGAATATTTGTATTATCAAATACTATACTTTTGATTTAAAAAGTGTTATCATGTGAAAATTACAAAGCTTGGAACAAATATCAGAAAATGCTACAGCAGTTTTTGTTGAAAGTAAATAGTTTAATTTAAAATTTTAAGAATACTGAAGAACAGATATATAGTGAAGAATAACAGATTTAATGTAAATAGAAAAGAAGAAGAAATTCTGAACTTGATGTTGGAAACATAAGAAAATAAAAAAATCAATTAGTTCCCTATGTAGTGAATATATTCAATAATAAGGAAATGATTAGCGGAAACATTTTTGATTTTAATAATTTTAGAAATTCTTTATTCTTCATGAAACTTAATCCAAGGATAATTATATATATATATATATATATATATATATATATATATATATATAGGGTTCACGCCAACATGGCGACATAGCGACAATTCTCGCCAAATCATGAAGAAATGTCGCCAAAATCATACACATCTACGACAAATTTGTCGCCCAAAATATTTTTAAAAAAACCTATGTTTTATATTTACTGTGCTATTTTTGCATAAAAGAATTTATATATGCCGTAAAAATATGTATAAAAGTGTGTGTAGCATGCATATGTTAATTTTTTTACCTTTGTCTACCACATTATGTTTTTGGACCACTAAATTTTCATTGCTGGTGTGAACTCTATATTTATATATATATATATATATATATATATATATATATATATATATATATATATATATATATATGATTACATGCATATTAACTGCTACGTCTAAATTCTAAGTTTTTTCTAAGTTTTTAATTTTCTTTTGTGCTGATGAGCTATTAACATTTCATCTAAATACTGTGATGATCACAATACCACCATTAAAGGCGCCAATTTTTCTGTTTTAGTCCTGATTGTTATTTGTTACTTCTCATTTTTTCATGATTTTCTATGAACCACATATGCTTTCTAATTATGTGAGACACAAGACGTCTTTAAATTCATTTTTTATAAAATGAAGATATATCTCATGTATGAACAATGCAGAATATGAAAAATTGCCCTTATAAATAATTGTCGAGACTGACAAGCAATATATTGACCGAAAATATTTGTTAGAACCGCTTTGTACTTGAGGGATGTGAATATGAAGTTGTAATGCTATTTCTTGCGAAGTCGGCTTTATCTCTAAACACATTATTATTGAAATTGAGACTGATAATTATTACATTGTAAATGTTGATAATGTTGAACGTGATACGCATATAAAAAATTTTTGGAACATTCCAAACAGTTTCAAATTTACTAGTTGAGCAAGTCTTAACCTGTCAACATGAACTAATTAAAAAATGTAACTGCCCGTTGATCTTAAAGTTTAATTCATTTCACTAATCCCGAACTACAAAAAGTTTGGTGTTGGTCAATTATTTATATTATTCTAATATATGCGTTGTCTTTTAAAACACACATTTTTATTCCCTAGTATCATTTATCCTTGGAAAATCACTTGATAAACTTTTTCGAAAGAATTGAAATATATATATATATATATATATATATATATATATATATATATATATGTATATATGAATTTTTATTCCAAATGAAAACTATACAGATTGCGCGAGTAATAGTTACTGTTGAACCAGTAAAACACTGGAACACGTGAATTGAGGTATTTGTTATCAATAAAATGACCTTTTTAGTCTTTAACCAAATATTGTTTTTGAATCCAAAGCTATATCGTGTGTAGGGGTAATTGAAAAGCTTCAGAAAATATAATATTTCCTTAGGGGTTGATAACAACCAATATAGTTAGACTATTTTCAGTTCTAAATGAGTTTTTATAGATAACAGGCAAACCTGTGCAGTCAAAACACCAAATTTTTAGAATTTACCTGATTTGAAACTAATAGCACAACCTAGTATGAACATACTGTGGAATATATATGTTCAGAGAAATATTGAAACATAAAATGAGCAATTGTTGAGCACTGTACTACAAAAAAGGGACCATATGAATTATGGAGGGGAGCGATAAAGATAAGGCTAGTGAATCTGTGTATAAGAAAACGTGTATGTCTAAGTGCGTTAAATAAGGGTGGCGTCACATTAGGATTAGAGTAACTTTCAAAGGAAACGTCAAATATTATTTACACCCTGAACCACTTCTCACACTTTTTAATAATGCAATTTGTTGGAGTTTTCAGTGATGAACTATGATATAAATTTTTTTAATTCAGCATACTTCGATTCTTCTTCAATTGCTACGTACATACCACACACTTTGTCTATAACAGCAACTTTCTGAAAAGTATTTGAACAGTTATTTATCTTATACAGTTTGGCAGTCTTTAAACTTCTCTTCCATATGAGATATACCTCTACCCTCCACACATATGAATGATTTTCTCACTTGGGCATACTGAGTGATGTCAAGCACTATGATAGAAAATTATAATCTCAAGGAAACAAACGTATATTCAATGTTCTGAAGTGTTATATCGTACACAAATATATTTGAAAAACCGAATATATAATTTCATAAATCAGTTTAATCTTGGTTTTAACATACTATTCTTTCAAATTGATATTACAATTCTCGATCATCACCATTTCAATTTTTACTTGCAAGCTATTGTATGTTTCGCTTTCTTAGTGCTAATTAGTTTTAAGCAAATATCTTTTCCTAATGATTCTAGTATCTGTATCACTTGCTGTATTGCTATCTTCATAAACCAATTCTTTAAAGGATTTTTTTAACAACTTTATTTTTAGTGAAAATGGAAACTACAGAATCGTATTAAGCAATACTTAGAAAGACAAAAGTGTGTTATTTATAGGCCGCCACTTTATCAAAATATGACCTATATATGAATATCAGAATAAAAATAAAATGAAAATAGTTATCGGTTTTAATGAGAAAAATTGATTATTCCTTAGGTTTTACATCTACCATGTAGCATATACCAGCTGTCAATTAAATTATTCGTGGTTTATTTAAAACTTATAAAATACAAATTTTACGTAAACTATTTGGGTCTTTTTGACCACAAATAAATTGCAAAACAAAATCAGAAGATTATAATAGTAAAATGATGATATTATTAAACGACAACTTACAAAAAAATTAAACAAGACCCTACGAATTCATATCAAAAACAAAATGATATTTGGGAGAACAACTTTTTAAATCGCCATCAGATGTAGGAAAATTGAAAATTCACTAATTCTCTTAAGTTATGAAACTACTCTCACTACTTTATCTAATTTTTTTAAAGATATGTTGAAAAAAATACCAAAACAAATATTATATCAAAAAAAAAAATTTAAAATATAGAAATTCCTAACGAATATGTATTTATTTTGCTAGATTTAGTTTCTTCACATACAAATATGACAATTGTACGAGTAATAGTATATTACGTAACAAGACTTGTAAGTAACCCATTACGCACGAAGTGAAAAATTTCATGAGTGCGTAATGGACTTACAACTAGTGTAACGCACTATACTTTTTCTACGCCCATTCATGCATGCTACTTAAGAAAACGTGTCCTATTTTTAAAGAAATTGTATAATGTTCTTCCTACATAAGAGTTTTTAAGTTTTTTAATTGATTAAATTTGTGTAAATAGACCAAATAAAGTCTTATGTAAATAAAAATTTGATTGTAATTTAATTAAACCAAGAAGTTTAAGTTTTATTCTCAAAACGCACGTGTATGTTATGAGATCTCATTACGTGCATGTTATTGTTAAATGTCGTTTACAAGGAATGTTGAGAGTGCATTTTTGACGTTTACAGACATGGGCGTAGAAAAAGTATTTTATGTAATAATATATTATTATATCAATAATATAATGATATATTATTGAAAAAATGGGAAAAAATTAAAAATACACAAACATACAAATATGAAAATGAAATATATAAACAAATTGATTGTTGTGCTATGAGAGTTTTAACAAATATTATAGCACAATTGGTAAAGGATGATCTTGAGCAAACTTATATAAATATCTCATTTTTTTCAGTTATGTATTATAAAAAATTTCATCTCACAACCGAAATCTAAATTATTTTTTTTATAGGTTAGATTATTTTACATCGATATGAAGTTGAATTTTTATAGGTTAGGTAAAGTTGGTTACTGATTGCGTTGAAATTTTTATAGAATTTTTTTTTAAATCTGAAAGATATACATAGATCACACCAAGGTTACTTAAGTCAGTTTTTTTCAATAGATCGCTAAATTCCATAAACTATGCTAATAAATTTATTGGTTGCTGTTTTATATTCAATTTTAGTAAAGGCTGATTGAATTGTGAGATTTTGTCTGTAGGCTATCTTTTTATTAAGTTGTTTCAAGATTCCAGAGAGTTAAGGAGTAACTGATTTTATATATGGTAAAAGTATATAAATTTGTGAGAAAGTATTGTTAAAATTAGAATTAGTACTAGACGGTAAGTCTTGTTTAATGTCAAAGTCACTGTCATATGTATTATATAATTCGTTTAAAAGATATGAAGGATATTAGCTTTTATATAGAAGTTTATAAAGTATATTTAGATTCTCTTCATGAAATGTTGGATTAGAAATTCTAAGGACTCAGTTTTTCGTCTGTTCGATTGAATTAATCTTAGTGTTACGTGGGTGATATGAATGTTATTTAATATATCTTCCAGAGCTTTTTGGTTTCCCATGCCAATCAATTCAAATTTTATTGTCTTTCTTTCTAATGAACGTTTTCTTCAAAAAAAAGAAGAAAATGATTATTCGGTATTCTCCTTTTCCATAATAAATAGTACATGAAGATCGAAACTATTGAAGTAATGTGAAAATGTAATAGTGAATGATCAATTACATCGTAAAGAAGGTTTAGGAATTATACTATCTACATAATTTTTAATGAAGAATATCTTGAGGGGTAGAACAGATATAACAAAGTCCAAAATATAATCCATTACATAAATAATCTACTAGTATTGGAGATTTTTAAGAGCCCACAGTTGGTAATTTTTATTATTATTAGAAAAATGTGTATTATTTATAATGAATGTTATTATCTAATTTTAATAGAGTTTCTTACCTATTTTTGCAATTTTTACTCATACTACTCCACTTGTGTTGTAGAGCTGTTAACCATATATTTAAATCAACGTTCATTGTTATATAAGAGTTACAATTGGAGTGGAATAACAATGTATTAATCATATTTGACTGAAAATATACTCAAAATATAGTATAAACATTTTAGGTATACAGGTTTCATATAAAGAATAGTTTCAAAGATACAGGTCGATAAACCTATATATTACTAATATAAAAAAGAATTGGAAGCATTTTATAGTTTCTATAGAAAGATACTTCAAAATTCCTCACGTGATAACTAATCCAACATCCTCTACTCAATGTGTAGGTAACAATCATATCGTGAAATTACGATCTGGTCTATAAAATATGTCTAAAGGGTAGTTTGTATCACGTCCTCGTTAATATTTTGATAAAAATGTGTCACCAAAACCACAAAGTATCTGTAGCTACCCTACATATTTTATATTTTGATGGACCCTCAATAAGTATGGTCAAAAGGCTCGTTAAACGGAAAATTACTACTCGCCCCTAAAATTTGAATAGTTGGGAAAATATAAAAAGGGAACGTTATCTGTATTGCATGTCTAGATATAATAAGTTGAGGGTATTTGACTTAAAATTATATAGACTCCAAATTCTTAATGAATTATACTCGTCTTCCAAATTTTTAATAATTCGTCTATCTGTCACTTTGTAACTACATGAATTGTTTGGAGTATTCTTAATTTTGACAGGTTTAATTACATATGCAGTATTAAGAAATCCCGAATGCAAATTTTGAGAATTGCCTTGTAGATAACTATTTCTGAACATGTTCAAAAAGTGTCGAAAATGGCAAAAACAGAATATTTAATATTCATAAATGCTCATAAAAGATTTCACGATGGGTCCAGTATAGACCTAGACTTGGGACAAATATGTACAACTCTGGAAGCCTTTATTAACCCACACTTGGTGGGACTTTGGGATGATAACAATGTCCCTCGCTTGGTTTGCAAGCTTGGACCAGACCTGGTTGCTAGTAAAAATAGATTTTTTTCATATTGTTATGAAAATTATAGTTTTATGACAAATTTCCACTAATGCACTCTACTAATTAATGTACATAAAATTATTGGTTGAATAGTTAAACATATAAAGGAGTGATACTATTTTTTATTGCGTTTTATGTATGAAAGAATTTTATTCATAGAAAATTATTACTTTTAATGTTAAGACATCTATCATGGATAAGATGTTAGAACAAAACAGAGATCTGCCAAGCCTGGCTGACCATAGGATGACCGAGGTCGGGTTACCCAGAGTTCAGCCAGGCTTGGATGAATATGGGATGGCCGAGGTAAGGTTACATAGAGATCGGCCACGCTTGGCTGACTATAGAATGGCCGTAGCTAAGTTACCCAGACTTCAACCAGGCTTGGGCTATTATTGGTTTGCCAAGGCCGGGTTTCCCAGCGTTGGCCCAAGACAACAAATAATCCAATCATCAAAATATTTTTCATATTCATTTCTAATCTCCTATCGATAGAAAACGGCGGCCCTATAATGGTTTTTCGATTTTACAAGAAGAAAAAAAGGCAGCATGGTGAAGATAATCACCTTCTCCACTTTTTTTCACTTTAATTAGGTCAAAATGGCAAATATTGCATCATACTTAAGCTGACTCTAAATAAGACTATCCCACTTATACTCACGCGATTGAAAAAATCGTTTTATTATGATCTCCCTTAGTTCTTTACTTTTAAAAAAGAAGCAGGCTCTTGCCTGCTTTGCTAGAAATTTGCTGTCCAGTGAATTTTTCCATTAAGATAATATAAATATTGTTACGCTGTGGTAATTTCCATATCACTATGAGCCCACTGTCCAAAAATGGAAATAAATTGTTCATTCTCATCTCCTACAACTCTACCTCCATAATTTCATACAAATTTAGCCAAAATAAATCCAATCTATCCTATTGTTGATTATAGTCTATTTCAGAAATGTATAGAGCAATTAAATGGGGAATTCCGTCTAGTCCGGCTCAATTTCGGTGTCGGCCACAGGTGTAGGTCTTGAAATATTGTGTAGGGATTACTTAGGTAGTAGATTATACAGTTACGTTTGGCGTTTAACAGGTACCGTTTAACCTTCTATTAGTGGCACTGCCTAATTCCAACCCAATTTCAGATTCGGCTTAAACATGCGCCGTAAGGGCAATGGTGCCTTATCCAAAATTTTTAGACCTTTATAAGTATATTTGTTTAGTTTAACGCATCAATATTTGCTGTTAAGCCGTAAATAGTGTTCACAGTATTATAAGATTAGTAATAAAATGGGGATATTTACACCAACGAAAAGAAGTTCTCCACTATCAGTGAATGAAAAACTTATTATTTTAAATGTACACGATTGCATAAAATACGATTACCCGGAATTTACTGTACAAGAAACTGTCGACCGAATGACTGGAGTTGGAAAGTCCACCGCTTTTAAATTATTGCGGGGGAGAAAGATAGAAGGCCAAGTGGAACCTCCCAAGTAAAGTCCAGGCAGACCCGTAAAAGTCCTTGATGAAGACACCAATATTGTAATTCGAAGAAAAGTTCACTCTGTTAATTTTTAAAAAGAAATACCCACCCTAGGTAAGATTTTAATGGAGCTTGGCCAGGATGACAGTATTCCGTTGATAATCAAAAAACTTTAAGGACCACTTTGAGAAATATGGATTTTGCCTGAGAAAAGCATAACCGTAAAGCACTTTTACTGGAAAGCGATGAAATTGTTTGCTGACGCCGAAAATGCTTGAGAAGTATAAAGTAGTACAGAACAGAGCAAAAGAAAATCTTTTATCATGATGAGACGTGGATTAATGAAGGTTATACAGTACCAAAAATGTAGCAAGACAAAAATATAACCAGTGCTCGCCAAGCTTTTATGGAAGGCCTGTCAAAAGGTATTAAGGTGCCTTAAGGTAAAGGTAAAAGACTAGTAATGGTCCATATTGAAAGCGAAGAGAAATGTTTAAAGAAGGTTTGCTAACCTTTCAGTCGTGCCATACAGGAGATTACCACAAGGACATGGATTCGAATGTTTTTGAAGACTATTTTTGAAATGATAAAATATCTTCCGGCTGATCTAGTAGTAGTTATGGATAATGCAAGTTATCATTCTCAACGCGTAGGGAAGACTCCAACTTCATCTTGGAGAAAACAAGAAATTATTGAATAGGTAACCATCAAAAGTATTGAATTTGAAGATAAATTCTTAAAAAAAGAACTATTAGCTATAGCAAATTTACACAAACATCGTTTTATGAAATACGCCGTGCAAGATATAGCAGAAAAACATAGTGTAACTGTGCTGCGCACACCGCCCTATAGATTTTATATAGGCGAAAGTGAAAGGATACAAATCATCCAAATATTTGTACCTAATACGATGTACATAATGCCTAATTTTTTTTCTGTTAAAATATAATTGATAATAAATAAAATGGATAACAATAGGCTAAACCCATATATCGACCCCAACCCGGGTGGTACTACCTGCACTTGATAAAAAGAAAGAATTTCACAATGAAATCAATGCCAAACTATGAAAGTGGCTTGAATTTTCGCTGGATCACTCTGTGGTCCCTTTGCATACCTAATGAGATTTTATTACTCAATACATTTCTGAAATAAACTATAACATTGTGTTAATTTGGTTGTATTTCAAGAGGATAGAGACTACTAGTTATGAGCGGCCAGATTTCTCCGAATCTTTCAACAAACACAGCATTAGATGTCAGTTATCACACTTAAAAATTGGGCCAATTATTATTTCTTTAGAGAACTACTGGAACAAAACGGCTTTTAAGTTAAGTATACTATCCATGAAAGGTTACATTACATTGATTTCATTGTTAAATTCTCTATGTTTCATAGTATATTTATTGACAATGAAACTTCTACAGCAATTTAAAATGTTTAATTCCGACAAGAAGACAAGAATATGTTATTTACATATGAAACTTAATCTACATGAAAAATTCTACTAAATGACAATCACACCAGTTGCATAAAATGTAGGGTGAACCAAATCCCCCCTTATTCCTTTCGTACTCCTCTGGTAGAAAGCGATTCCACATCGTAACAAATTTTAATGTAATTTCATTACCAAGTATCAAAGAAAAATATACAATATTATTAAGGAAATTATTCAATCCAATTTGCTTCTCATTTGTCAAAACACCATATATAGGTATCTCAGAAAAGAGCGGTATTTTATTCAAGATTTCTGATTAAATCTACATATTTTAGACTCAGAATCGTCTGTGACATATATTTACACTTATTAATGAATCATACTGTATAAAACATATAGTATGAAGCCATTAAGTAAATTAAAGCAGGTGATTAATATGCATCTACAATTCTGCAAACTATGAATCGGTAATAGTTCATGTACCACACTAAGAATTATAAAAGCAATTAAAGAAAAATGTAGACAAGTAGGTATTTAAATTTACAAATGTGTCTAGTCAGTATCATATTGTTTGAATAACTTCAATAATATTGATAGTTGATTGATTTTATGAAGAGCAAAGTCTAGGTAGAATAATTCTTCGATAAATTTAGTTAATCTCAAATTAACTATTCAAAATCTAGTATATTAAGGTCGATCTGAAGAATAATCTAAGTAATAAAGATTATAAAGAGTTGAAAAACTAAAGCCGTGGTTCACACGTTATCGGGCAAAGAAGAAGAAGAAGAAATACTCCCAAAAAAATATGTAAATATTAAACATATATCACTTGGAATGGGCTCTAGCCATTTCTAATGATGCCAGACAAATCAGAAGTATAGTGAGAATCACTTAAAACTTCTACGGTTTTTCTACTTTAATTAAACGTGATTTATTCAAAACTATAGATACAAAATGCACTTATATCAGTCTTCTCAACACCAAACTCTGCTTGAATTTTTATGATTGGAGAAACTTTAATTTCAAGTCAACGAACAAATGATGTGTTATAACTATCAAAACATTATTAATACAAGAGAATAATTTGACACTCCTCTACCAATGTACACCCAAAGATATTAAATAAAAGTTTTTCAAAACATAACTTGTTAATTGGGAGAAACTAATTTGATGATTAAATAGAAAAGAGGGATGGGGATTGTAGAATTGAACTCACCGATAATAGGGGAAAGCCTGTGGCACGTGTAAGTCAATTGGAGTAGCGGGGTGATGGGTGGCGTACGAATGATGATCCCTAGTTTGCATCATACTGCTGGCAGCCGCCGCTGCAACAGCTGCAGCGGCGGTATGTTGATGACCCAACACTGCCGCCCAGGGCGAGGCAGGGAACCCTCCTGGGTGCTCCAGCTCGGAGGTGCACCTACGCACAGTTACACTGAAGTGCATGCAGAATATGCACCCACCACACTCGACGGCACTGCACCTGCACTTGGCAGATCATCCGAAATTCCGATGCCCTTTAAACTCGTCCGTCGTTAGTCGCTGATAACGCTACCGATAAACACCCCGAAGACTCGCTGTCCTCTCGCCGTTAGCATTGATATTTATCCAACTAAGCTACTTACTAAAGGTGCCGAGTTACACTGTGCCAGACTTCTTTGGTTTTTTTCGAGAGAGCGGCCGCCGTTCTCTGTTCTGTTATGAATAACTGAAGGAGTTAGCGAGGGCGGGACTCGCGTGCTTGCCCAACGGGTCATGTGACCGTGCCGCGGACTCCCGTAAGGCCGGCTCGACGGGCTCACGTAGCCCGCCTTTGTGCGGTACTCCCACTCGAGGCGTGTTTCCCAACTCAATTCTGAGATAAGCAAAGGTAACGCTTATTACAGTGTAACACTGTTTTAACGACGTCGTCGTCTGCGGGTTGGAGGATGCCTATGGCAGAATTCTTGCTAGTGTTCACTATATGTGTATACTTTAAGTTGATAGTATCGTTTGTTAAAAATGATTTGAATGGATGTTTCGGTTGACAACAGCATTATATACGAGGTACATTCCAGAAAAGTTCAGATAAGATACAAGATACTAAGTAGAAGATAGTTTATAGTAATAAATGTTCTTTGTTGTAAAATGCCATTTAATCAGAAGATAACTCAATTTATTAGTTTTGCAAATGTCAAAATGTTATATGAAAATTGTACCCGTTTAATCATCTGCATGGTAAAATGATACACACAAACTTTAATAAGTATCTTAAATGAAAGAAAACTCGAACTGAATCTTTGAAATGTGCCAATAATTGCTATGTATACATTTGATTGGTATTCATCCTAGATTTCTGAAGAATGATTTGGTCAACATTATCAGAAGTTTGTCATATCCTCCTATTATGGAAATTTCCGTAAAGGATATAGCATAAGATTGTCATTATTGTTTAATTGTTATCCATAAACCCAAGTTATATATGATGATGATAAACCGAAAAAAAATCTAAAGAAGCTACAGTTACGAGGACTACAGTAGTCAATGAAGAATGTGTGCAATAAGCTGTTATTTACACTCACTGCTTTAGGATATATTTGATTCAAATAAACTAACTACGATTTCATATAAACTCAACAAAAATTTGTTGACGGTCGCATGTTTAGGTTATCAAATAGTCTGACTGGAAAATTTACAATTTTGGATTTCTTTTGTTCTATACCTAATAGTATTTTCAATTGAATCGTTTTTTACAAATTTCCTAAAATGTTTTTGTACATTAAACTATGCCCATGAGTCTTCAGTTAAACTATGTTCCAAATGTGAAATAGAAAAAAAAATTCTCACTCTAAAACCCTATTAGTCTAATGAATTACAAAAAATAGAATAGAAAAGTAAGTAACAAACAACACTTTATTAAAAATGTTCGAAAGCATCGAAAACTAAATATTTGACATGAATCTTGCTACAGTTCGTCATTATTCATTTAAATGATTGGTGCTGATTATGATTGAACAAAAAGCATATTGTGAAGTCACAATAATGTATGGAAATGTAGAAACTATTACTATCGAAAAATGGCAGTTTTCGAAACATCAAAATTAATACATGGAAATATAATCTGATTAATGGTGTTGGTCGCTATCCCTTTTCAATATCTAAAGTCATAAGAACGTATGTCATTACTAAAAAGATGTGATACGTATTGTCTTCTACTGCCTACCATAGAAAAGAATAGATTGTATAAAGATTGTGTTTGTTTATGTTTATTGTTAGTAGGGTCGAGGAAATGATCAATTTCAAACACTGCAACCTAACTACATAGTAGCTTTTTCAATACCTCATAGTATTCTTCCAAATATATAAGATAGCATAAAAATAATCCGAAAAGACTAATCATTTTACATCGTCATGATATCTACTCCATGACACTACTGGCTGAAATCGTAATTTAATTACTAAATTTCATCTTACAATATGCTAATTTTTTTGCACCCTTGTTCGACTAATGCAAATTTTCGATATCAGTTCTACACTAGATCAGTTTAGCCTTACGCCTCCTGATATAACATCTACCAGGGTGTGTATTTGGCTAAGAAAATAGGGAAAGCAAGGCAATAGTGTGAAAGATAAATGAGCAAACATCAAAGCGTGTATTAAATTGCTGCTAGAGGGACTTAACCAAAGCTAAAGTATGAGACTATATATATATATATATATATATATATATATATATATATATATATATATATATATATAAATTATAAGAAGTCTTTGCCAGCAGCTATATAAGTTAGTAGTTTTTTTATTGGGAACGAGGTAAGGAAACACCAAAATGGACTAACTTCTAATTTTGCGGCCGAGGCAAAATAATCTTGAGCATACACACCATTTTTCGTGCAATCGTTAAAATTATTGAACTAGATTATTGTAAATAAATATATTATTGCTTCAAAAACAACAGCAGTTCAATGTATTTAACAATGTCACCGTGTGCTATGAAAATTATATGTTTCAATATATACAAAAGGTTTTGGCAGTTCCGTTTTAATACCCGAAAAATGGCATCGGCAGTACGAAAAATGTTACGGTGAGTTTAAAGACAAACAGAATGTTAAGACGATCTCCGAAAACATATCATTGGCTTATTTGATGAAGAAATCAATTGTTGTAAAAACTTCATGGAGCATTCATTCCATGCTGAAAATACGAGACAATATCGACGTCAAGCAGTTTTCAAAATTAGTACCATTTCTGAAAAGTAAAGCAGTAGGTTATATATAAAATATAATCCATTACATAAACTGTTAATATAGGGGATATTCAAGAGTCCTTAGATGTTCCCATTTCTGGTAATTTTTATTGTTATGTGAAAAATATTTATTACTATGTTCCTTTATTGAGATAGCAATTTTTACTCATATCACTCCATTTATGTTGTACAGCTATAAAACACTATTAAAGAGGGATATTACGTCTGATCGTAAAAAGGCGTAACTCTGTGGTAATACAATAACGTTAAAAGTTTCATTGATTTTAAAATAATAATTATTGCAATCAAAATATTTTGCCAAAATTGCAGTTAACCGATTGATAAGAAGGTCAATCGGAGTGTTGATTGATACTACAATTGGTCTATCTGATGAAGTATGTTTATGAATTTTTTATAAACAGTAGAATTTAGCAGAAATACCGTTATAGTTTGTTACTTTTTTTGGTTGTTTGTCAATTTGTTATTTTTTATAAACTTTGTTTATCAATGTATTATAATTATTAGTTATTTTGAGAAATGGATCATTAGTAAGTTTTTTGAATGATGTATTATTGTCTTTGATTGCTTTAGCTATAACGACATTTCTTTCTTGTTCATTTTGTATGAAAGAGTATATGTAATCAATATTGGCTAACATAGTTTTAATCGAAATATATTTATTAATTATAGGTTCAATACTAAATTTAGGTATCTCTGTATCTAAAATATTTGTAATCCAGTTATCGGAGCTGAATTAATGTTTCCCTTGAAAATAATTGAGTTTTTTGTTTCGTTTGTTTTGATTTAATGGAATACTTTATTATAAATAAATTAAAATTCTAAAAAATGAATTCAAATGTATTCATTTGCTTATCAATTAGGTAGTTGGTTTCAAGTTTTCAAGTTTCAATATTGTTTTTTGATTAGAAATAATTCCATTATTGAAAAGGATATTTTTTCTATATGCTTGATATTATTCCGTGGAAAAGCGGGAGGAACGTTCTTTTGTAACATTGTAATAGAAAGGACATTCTGTTATATTCTTTGATTTTGAACCATGATTCCAGATTTTTAACAGTTAATTGACCATAAGATCTTGAGATGATTTGGAAATATCCCATATTTGTGTTTGAATTAGAACGAAGTCTTTGGCAGCTAGATTATAAGCGTTTTCGTAGTGAGATTTTGGCAAAATTAAACACCAAATACTAGGTAATATATTTACGACTTTCGAATACTTATGTATTCATCGACTGGGACTGAAATTATGATCAAGTACAATATAATTTTCATACTTTTATAAATTTTATTAGATTTATATTTTTATTCATCATTTTTACTTTGATATGCTTTTTGTTAGAAGTAATTCAATTTGAAGAACTTTCGAGTATTCTTTTCTTTCACAGTTTTTATGGTATCTAAGTATAAATGAAGTGTTTAATGTGATTCTCGATATTCGAACAGTGTGTTTGCATTATATATCATAGGATTTGCTTCTTCTTCAAAGAATATTTGTTAATGTTCCTCATTAAACACTAAATTCGAGTAAGTGTCAAAACATAATGATATGTCTTTCACCAAATTAAAGTAGTTACTTGAAATTACCCCTCTTCTTGTTGTTCCCTACACTATATTAGAGCCTATAAGAAAAACTAATATTTAATAGTAAAATAATCCTTACATTCATCTTTTTCTGTTCGAACGATCATCTCTATCTGTTGCAGGTCTGGCTCTTCTAACGGCTATTCTTGTTCATAGTTTCACTATGACTGCGGCCATCTTGTATTTTTTCATAGAATATACTAACAATAACACTTCAAGAATAATTGTGACGCACAGACAATAATAACCTACGTGAATATATTTACTTAACTCATCCCATCTTTGCATTATCCTTATTATAATAAGTGAAAATATCAAGTAGGTACCTATTGTTAGCTGTTATGTAAAATAATTCGTCTAACGTGATTATGTAAAACCTCGCTGTATACCTCCTAACTAAACTTTTTTTGGGCGTGTCTTTTTAAATATGATAATATAATCAAATTTTTATTCACGCAAGAATCATACTGCGAATTATTTATGTTGACACGATGTATTTATTCTGGGAAAATCGTTACGACTCATCATATTTTGTATTCTCCTGGTATAGCAGATCAGCAACATGAATGAAAAGCTGTTGAAGGATGCGCCTCACGTGATAACAACCCGTTGAACACAATCATCACGTACACAGAATGGGCTTGTTATTTTTTTACCTCAAAACTGTGTAGCCAGTACACAAGGTGGTGAAAAGACGTGTAGGTAAAATAGATTTAGGATCTCTATAAACACTAAGAAAACTGTTTTATATGAAACGTTACTTAGCTCATTTATTCAGTTGAAAATGTTCTCGACACCTCGCTATAATATGAGAGTACTGAAAAAATTGTTTTTGTTAATTTTGTATATGTTACTGTGAATGTCCAATATTAGTGAATGTTAAGATGCAACAGTGTATGTCGACAATCACCAATTTCGATGGTGTAACTCGAAAACTGTTCTTAATTTATACTTGAATCGGACATACACCGGTGAATGTTAACATACACGAAGGAGATACTGTGAACCTTACATTCGGCGATTTACAATTTGTGTGAATGTTAACAAACGCCAGTGTTTGTTCGAAAAGCGAGAACGTCATATATAGTGTTCTCTCTTTAATATACCGCTGCTTCACTCACTGATCACAGTAGACAATGCGTCGCTGCGCTATTTTGTTTTAACACATGTAACGAAGAGGTTATGTTTGTTTAACCTAACCTAAACTAACCTAACCTACCTATACCTAGTATAGGTAGGTTGTTTCAATGATTTCGATTAATAAACATTTTGCATCTATTTATGATTCTATTTATTGTAACAATTTTGTGACCTCATTAGTCATAGACTGGCCCAGAACTTCTGTTTCCACACATAATTATTTCTCTATATTAATCAGGCAGGCAAGTCGTCGTGGTCTATAATAACAGTCACCGGTGAATTACCGAAATCGTCATGAAAAAGATAAATAATGGTCATTCACCAACTACCTTCGTGGATGTTGACAGGCACCAAAGTATCCTAACATACACTCGACTCCGTTAAAGTGAAAAAAATTGATTGATTTCTTACATTAACCAAATTAGCGAATTTCCTGGGTAATGTAAACCAAACACAAGGTTGAGTTAACGGAAAAGGATCTTTGTTTAAAAATTCATTCAATTGATACAGATCAAATTAGGCAATAAACTAAATGAACTTTAATGTAATAAAATAAACAAAAGTAACAAAAAACAGTCTGAACATTCTGAACTGAAGTAACATTATTTGAAAATAAAAAAAAACAACTTAAATCGGTGTGTGGTAACAAATTATAGCTGGGTAAAGTTATGAAACTGCAATAAAATGAAACAATCATTCTCACAACTCTAGCACGTATTCCATTCCAAGAAAAATGTACAATCTGAAGATTTGTGATACTTTGAATCACACTAAAATTTATTTTTTCGATCAACTCACCTATTAGTTAGACATTTAGATTTGCAGTCACATGTCTTGAAGCCTTGGTTATTAGGTACCTAATTATTGCTTTGTTACAGTTAGGCGTAAAGAAATTTGGATATCATAAGGAACATCTTGAAAATTGCTAAGTTGATATCTCACATATAATTGTCCCAAAATTCTTCTCTTGATGACTAATTTGTAAAAGTTATCATGACATTTTTCAAGAACTACAGCCAAAATTGAACGGGCATCAGTTTTTTATCTATGGACTTCAGATACTTTTATTTCTTTTGTGTCTCATTCCTCAGTTATTAGATGATTAGTATAGGCAACGATACCATGTTCATATTTTTTTCACAAATTTTGTATATCTTTTCACCCTAATCTTATTCATCGGGTTCCGTTTTACCACAAATAGAATGAGCGAATAAATTATATTCGTTACAGGTTTAAGGTATTTATGTCTCTTCACAGCAAATAACAAATTTGATTTTCTGTAGATTTATCGACCATTTGTTAAATATCTTAGATTACTTCGAATCCATAATTTGAGGCTGTTATTGTGTTCGTAAGGACCCTTGCAGCTTATATGTTGTGAATCTTAACCGACACTGTATAAGAGTTTTTGCATTAAGGAGACAAAAATTATTCTTGTGTATTCTCATACATATTCGATTCCACGTCGACTAATTTCAAGATCATATTCTTTATGTAGTGAGTGAAGTATTTGCTGTTCACCCATACAAGTAGTTGCATGTTATATAAAATAATATAATAACTGATAAGCTACTTCGTCTATTCATTTTGAAATAAATGGCTGCAATACTAACAAAGAAAAACTTCAGCTTTTCAATTTGTTGTGGCACCTGCTATTGAAATGTAATGATATGATAGGCTTTGTAATTATACATTTTCTCTAACTTTGTTGATTTGTATGACAATATTCAATTATATTAAAAAATTTTTTGTTACCTATTGGATTATGTTTTTAAATACATATTGAGTTGAATGTAAGCAGTCTATCTCTTCCTTCGTAGCCATTAGATTTTGAAGAATCCTCCTTTTTGTTTCATCCGCTTTATATATCAACGGCGCAATGTTAATTATCTTTTCTTGACAAAGCACTTTAGATTTTTTCTTGAAAGCAGCTCATGAAATTTCTCTTTCATTTTAGACATCATCTAATATTTGCTCGCATTTTTACTTGTAATCGGGTAGGAAAACGTTATTTATTCTCTTTTTTCTCGATTTAACGGTGTAGTTTCCGTTAATATGCATAATTGTAAATTGCAAATATTTACTATTTTAAATTTCACACTTCAACGGATCCTACTCGATAATCTACAAATTAGCTAGTTATTGCGCATTTAAAGTATTCCAAATCATCATGGTGGAATTTATAATCAGAAACATTAGAAATGTTACACCCAGGAGTAATAATTTCTTGACTAGACTAGAGCAAGCTACGATATCAATGTGAACATTTTATCTTTGACGTTGTTTGCCCAAAACAAATTTTCAATTTTTTTGGGACATCTGTAGTAGTACAAATATTGTTAGCCACACAAGCTCTGAGATATCAAAATTATCCCATTGTTAGAGATTTTGGTAGGTGTCAAGATGCAAATGACAGTCTTGTGACACTCTTGAAAGGCATGTGCACAGAACTGTTGGAGTAATGGTTTGAGAGGATATTGTTTATCACAACCGCTTACCACTTGAATCTATTTGAGGTAGTTTAACAACTATGTTGATAATTTCATTCTAATCACTTCACGGATTTATCTAAGCGAACGTTCACTAGTCATTTTCCGACGTCGAATCAAGTTTCTGCAAGAAACTGTTATTAATATTTCGCAGTGGTCACATCGGTTACCGAGTTTGATACCTATTGGGGAAAAACCTCCACAGACTGACGCGGTTAATCCACAAAGTTGCTTGGAACGAGATGCGACAACAAAAGCTTTGACTTGTACAGGATTATATTAAGCTATGTATCATTAAACACATTATGAGTATATCTTAATAGACTATTGCAAATGTTTTTGCAAATATTTATTTTTCTTGATATACATCAGGTATCACATTATTAAAAAATTAAAGTAGATAAATCATTCCTTCTGGGTATATTTCAGTTATATCATCATGAATTAACTGCAATACATTCTTCAATATTTAAATAAAGAGTTATATTGTCACAAAAGAAATATTTCAGTCGTGTTGTTGGGTAATTTATATTATAACTTATATAATTTCAGTCATCTGTGTCGTCAGAAAAATGATAAGCAAGTGAATTATAGATTTCACTTTCGAAACTTTATTTTTGAAAATTTTATTAACAAAAAATACGTAACAATTCCACAAATTTTGAATAAATTACATTGAGTTCAAACCATTAAATTAATAAAACTCAGTCGATGAATGAATTAACAAAATTCATTAAAATAGTAGTCTTCTGGATTTTTCTCGATGTAACTATCGAAATCTTATTATAAAAATTAAAATGTATCTAATCTCATCCGACAATTCATGAATCTCTTTTTTTGGGGGCAGATCAATGAGCACATGTAATAAAACAATATCAAAATCTATTTTTCAGGAAGAAGACATCTTGAATGGATACGGCTGATAGGAATTTAGCTGCATTCTTCAAGTATTATATAATTGTAAACACCCTACAATAATAAGACTATTTGTGGATAAATCGATTCCCAATTCGTCAACTGCATCGATGCATAACGTGTCTTCAATGACAAACACTTCTTCTGTGGAAGCACCTAATATTCGAAGCAATGTCAACATAACTCTTTAGTAATTTTCAATCCTCGACAGTTCATAAAAGAATCCTGATTAAGTTAAATATCTCGAATTGATATTTTTCACAGTACATCTGGAACAGTAAAATGTACTTCACGAATTTCTTGTTGTATCGAAAGACTTTCTTCATTTGTACGTTTTACTCTGTCCTTATACTAACTGCTGAAAGATTATGAAAAATACAAATTTATTGAATAAATAGAAGATGAATGTAATTATTCCGTCGTAAAAACAACTTGAAAGTAATGTCACAACTACAGAGTAATTTGATAAACATCAGTGGTGTTAAAAGCATATATAAATCATGAAAATCGACCCAATGAAACAGAAATAAACAGAAACTGTAGAAAGAGGAATAAAAATATACTATTAGCGAATCAAATAGTAGCTATTGATTCACTTCCAATAGAGAAAAGTAGTGAATACCTTTTCAACATTAAAATGGGGACCAGGCTGTAGAAATAAATAAAATCATATCTATAAGTATAGTACACATCGATGGAGAAAAATTATGTGGCCATTAGTTCTTCTAATATATAGAATATTTATTTTAGAATTAATTCTTGACGTTTTTTTGTTTCCGAGCTTCGGGGGATTTGCATTCGCTTTTTATGTATTATTTGTCTTTCGTTCAAATAAAATTTATGTATCTTCAATTTTTCACTAATTATATTATTACAAAATACATGAATGGAATACGTTGAACAATATTTTTTTATTCGTTCTGTTTGATTAACGATCGTTATAGTAATATGTAGGTAGCCCACGTATACTGTTCCCAGGCCCAATACCATCTCCCACCGGTCCTAACAGACCCTTTACCGACCCACAACACGGTCGTCGTAACATCGTAATATCAAGGTACTAAATAATACATTCATCCTTCTTACTTACAAATTTTAGTAGCGTATTTCCTGTACTTGCTCAGCATGCTCAAATTTCTAAATAGATTCTTATGATTATTTTCTCTTTTATTTTTATTTCGTCTCTGTCTCGTCTTCTCAATATTATTAGTGCGATGTCTTAAGACTAAAAAATTATTCATTAGCTCATTTTATTGGATTAAATTTTAAAAATAACAAACAAGTATAATATTAGTTAAGACCAAAATCCAGTTATATTTACTGCTTAAGAAATATATTCGCCGATTTAAAATGTTGATAGTAATCAGTTAGAATAGTTAAAATCGTTAAGGCTATGCTCTGGTATATGAAAGTATGATGTTCTGAGTTCTATTCAACACATGCCACTATAATAGGTTAATCCACATGTACTAACAAGAAAACTATCACGTTTAAATCAGCAAAAATGAGTTGATTGGAAATATTTACCTGCCATAAGTTTTTGATTATTTTTTTTTAATATCATTTTTCATTATTTAATATAATTTATGAATTACTTTTCAATGTTTTTGTATAATATAATATCCATTTCAAATGAAGAAACATAGAAAGAAATGCATTATATCTGAAAACGCTTGAAAAAAAACCATGAGTAACCAAGAGAATCCTCAGCGTGAGTAGAAGAATGTGTAGCTGAAAAGCTAAAGATGTGTGGAGATATAATAATTAGTTCGAAAAATTAGACAGGTTATTAGAGGACGCCGAAGAAAGATTATAAGAATCTGTGAATCATTAAAAACTATGAAAGTAAATTTGATAGTATCAAAATATATAAATTGGGCTTTATGGATGATATGATTGGATACATAACATAAAAAGTTCTAAGACTACAGCAGTGCTAGAGAAAATAAGACCATACATTTTTAAATTTGAGTTGAAATATGCAATATCAAGAATAGGGGTATAAAATACGATTTATTACTATTTTCAACAAAGAACGCCAAAAGGAATTATAACGTACTTCCAAAGCTAGTATTACAAGCTTCAACAACAAACCACAAACCTCTTTATAGTTTGGCTAAAATCACTGGATAGTTTAATCTATAGTTATTTTAATGGAATTCTTCTAAAAGTACGGATATAATTGTTTTTGGCTGTTGAAATTTGGCTTACAAACGCCTAAACATATCTTAGTTATCCAGGTTTTGACTTTTAAGATTATTTTTATGAATGAAGGAATCGCTTAACGTGCGATGAATCGCCGAGTTTTAGTCTTATACTGGTTCCCTTCTCAAATTGACACAAGCCGCGAATCTATTTTCAAACAATCAACAAAACAAAAGTCATTCCAAAATTCTATTGTGATATTTGCAAAGAGAACAACGCTCTGTACATTTTATATAGCATTTTATAATCACACTTCGATAATGTTCCCACATTTTAATGGTGTTCCCGATAATTATTAACTTTTTTAAGAAACAAGATCTACTGGGTTTATAGTTAGTTATAGTATAAGCTCTATTTCATATAAGTACATAGAAGGTCAATCATAAAATGAATTAAGCAGAGAAATTACAATTACTTTTTTTCTCCGTTTCTAAGCTTTATAGGAAAAAAGTGCTAGTACTACGACTTATAATGAAATTATTAGCAATATAATTTATCTTGACAATACACTTCTAATAGCGGATAGTATACTAAACTTATATTTTTATATAGATCACTGTTACAAAACAATTAAAACCAAAATAGAAACAGAAATAATGACCGTCAATATAAAAACAATTAGCTTTACGAATACAAATGAATATTATGAATAAGGACAATAATTAGTTATATTTTGTCGTTGTGATAAAAAAAGAAGATAAATTACAAGAAAAAAATATCAACAGCGTGAAACAGATATGTATAATATGTTCAGAAACTATTAATACTTCATTCCAAACAGGACAAGAATCGGGTACCAAAAGAGGGCTATGAAACGAACAAAAAATGATATTTATTAATAATATAGAAACTCCGACTGTTGTCAGGAGTTTCTGCGATCAATGACAACGACTTAATTTTCATAATGAGTTACGATACCTTGGAAAAGCATTTGCAAACTTAACAAAGGGTAAAATTTTGCAGAATCCAAACATTTACTATTTAGAGAAGAAATTGGAAAATGGTATACGATTGTGAAAGTATGAGATGATAAAACCATCACGAGCAGACTGTAAGCTATTCTTGGGTTTATTGACAGTCAATGGACAAAGGGCAGCGATCTAAAGTAACTCATATAGGAAGTTACTTCGTATTTCTAGGAATTATATTTGTAACTAAAAAAGTGGTGATTATCACAAGAACATAAATGCAGATCGCTTCGAATTGTGGCATGGAAGAATGCTATGAATCACATTCGTAAAGAAAAAAACTGCATGTTGAGAATTGGATCTGCTTATTCAATCAGTCGTTATTCATGTTGGGACCGATAATAGTACCAACAATTGAGACTGTTTCAAGCAGACAATCGGTTTGATGAGGTACTTTGAATCAATATTTCACCATGAAAATTTCGTATGCGTCAAATAACAGACATAAAAGTAATTTATAAAACAGAACTAATTATTTGAATTATAATTATATTAGGATATTATAAATAATTCAGTTTGCTCCACCACTGGAGCTTCATATCGGATATTTTTATAGACCGATAATGAAGCTGACTAATTTCAATTGTAGTTTGTTGAAATATGAATACGGTAGGTACTTTTGCACAGAATAGTTAATATATCCAAATAAAATCAAAGCTGTCCCTCCTACACATTTTTTAAGTTTCAGGGCTGTACTCGGCGTTGACAAAAGCTTGCGTTTCAATAATTAATTATAATGTACCACTACGTACACCAAAATTTCATACACAACAGCGTAACACTTCAAAACTTCTACTAAGAAATGAATATCACTGTAGTCAAACAAAAAATTAAGTTTCATGAAAAAATACGTGGGTAAATAATAAAAACATTGTAGGAAGACTACTAATAACTTCATCAAAGTACGTTTTATCGTATGTAATTCCTATTATTTCCAAAGAACCACAGAACTTCAAATGCTGAAACAATAGCCCTATACATAAATATTCTCAGAACTAGCACGTCAAATACATGAAAGGAAGTTTTACACAATAAGACTCTTTTACCCTATAACCAAAAAACGGATTTTTTTTTTTTAAATTCGAAATTAAATTTCACAATTTCTGTTACAACGAAATGTCAAGCTATTGATAAGCAAAGGTCAACAATGTCCGCCAACTTGTAAAAAAGGAAAAAATCCATTAAGCACTACTAAAAAAGTCGTAGCTACGCCTAGGTAACACACACTTGAAACATCAGTTGACTTTGATGAAAATATCATTTAAGCATTTCTGTAATATTTCGATATGTTCCTCTTGCTGGTGAACAAGCGTTATTGTAAAGATTTTATCTATATCTGACCGAAATCCCTTATCTCAGAATTTTTTTACTTTTATAAAGAAAGAAACATCGGTAATTACTCAATCCCATTAGTTATTTTTTCCGCTGTTTTGCCTTTTTTAAGGTCAATAAACATATTTGGGTGCCATAAACTTGCTAAAAGCTTTACATTTGAGGTCAAAAATATTATATTTTTTAACGTTTACATATGTATTTTGGAATAACTTCATATTTTCTTCATCTCATGGCTTAATCAGTCGCATGATTTTTCGAGTATTGATTTTGTATCGGATGCGATCGGTAGACGACTGACTAATTTGATAGCTTACACCATCTTTGGACACGGAGTTAATGAGCTTGAAACGACATTCCACATACTGATATAGATCACTACATTGATAACTTGCTGCCTTGTCTAAATAAAACCTGACTTATTTTTTTATGTTGTTCGGTTCTCAACTTTCAATCGTTACACATAGGTTCATGAAAATACAAATAAAATAGTTAAATTTATTCTAGGTGCTGAAAATGTTATATAAGTCAGTTGGGCTTAAAAGTTGATAACGTAGAGAATTTTAAAATATCCTTCGAAGTTTCCAACAAACATAAATAAACACTACCTACATTATTTCAATGATGGTATACCCATAAGTTTCCAATAATTTGTAAAGCATCGTATAAATTTCGCTTAGATCAAAAAAGGACGTAAGCGTCCCGACTATTCTGTGTGCATACATTTTTCACAATACGTTTTGTATGTAAGTATTTTGATATATATATATATATAAGAAAAGAGATATTTCGACTTTAGAGAAGCAGGATGTTGAAAGTGGTTTATTAAAATCTAAAATTTATAAAGTTTTTAGGACGTCAGGCGTTGGGGTGAAGCCTACGGTATATTATTATTTAAGAACACGCTGTTGAATTATACCGATCAAAATATAAGTTTATGAAAAAAATTATAAATGGTAAAAACTTTTAAGACAGAAAAAGAATACTTGAATGTTTATTATAAGAAAAACTACCAGAAATGTTTCATTCATAGAACGGTTGTTGTCTATGAAAAAAGTACATTGGTGAAAAATATTGAAACATTACTTTTAATAGCTTGATAAACTGATAGCTTTATAAACTGTTCTTGTACTTTGTTCCAATTGATATATAAGTTGGAACAAAGTATTTGCCAACTAATTTATTAACGTTTTAGTAGTGTTCATGTGGTAAAATACAACACCAAATACATGTATTCTCGTATTATACATATATTTCAATACGTAAGTATTCATTATAAAGAACTGATATTATGGTCAAAGTACAATCTAAAAATATGTATAAAAGTATAACAATATTACTTACTTTAATTAATTGAGGCGGCGTCATAATTTTTGTTTTTTATTAATTTATTAGATTCATAAGATTCAGAAATCAATAAATATGAAGTTTATTGATTGTTTATAATGTTTATAATTCAATTAGGTTATGTATGAAATTAAATTTTATAGGTTAGATAATGTTATTTGGTGACTGATCACATTGAATTTTTTAAAAAATTTGTTTTTCAAAATCGAAAAGATACGCATAGATTACACTAAGTTTATTTTAATCAGATTTTTTTTCTAAAACTTTAATAATATTGAGCAATGATATTTGTTTCTAAAAACAGTCGTTATTTGTAGTTGCTCTCAGTTGTCACAACTTTGGCAGATTCATGTGAAGGTCAATCTATGGACATTCATATAAATGAGAGATTAGGATATCTAGATATAATTTGCTGTGACTTTTGTGAGAGGTTATCCGATTGATCAATGACCTCTTAGATTGACAAATGTACTTCTTATCACAATTTAAAAAAGGAATTTAATCAAATATATTAGACAAACCCAGACCTAACCCAGATTATACATTGCCTATCCATCTGCTGAAATTATCTGTAGTCATGGTTATCTTTTGTTGCAAGTATTATAACCGAATATTGTAGTAAAATAATCAGTTCAGAAGTACCTTAAATAAGGTGAGTAATTCAATAACAAAAAAAGCATAGAATGTGTGTTTAGTGATTTGTGTTTTTTAAAATTAGTTTGTGTAGTGCTTATATATATATATATATATATATATATATATATATAATTTTTCATTTTTGTTTCATAAATTATAAAATCATAATAATTAGTTAGAAATATTTGAGAAAAATATTTCGAAGTTTCCAATGATGTTTCGAAGGCATTATTTGGACAATGTTTTCATACCGGTAATTGATAGAAGACATTCCTTGCAACACTCTATGATCTATTTTCCTTCCATAAAAATAAATTGCATTAATTAAGAAGTGTGTTTTTGGGATTTTATCCTAAAAACATTTCTCCAAAATTCCTCGGCTAACGAATCACAACATGAACCAAATAAATTGTTTTAGTTTTTTCCATACCCAAATTACTCACTAATCTATTGTAGAGTAACCATTTTATAGACCTTGAGTGTAATTGTAATCAATAAAGACATGAATAAAGAGTTTATATCGAAAAGGAGCTAATATAGAATCTTCAAAATGCAGTGTGAGAAAATGGATAAATCGTAAAAATCCATCTTCATATAAAGAATATCAGCCAAATTTCATATTGTAAATTGATTTCACATTTACCCATACAACAATCATATTTTTTGTAATAAATCAGAATAAACATGAATTAATTGGAATTGTATCGTATAGAAATTTCGGCACCTGACAAAAACATAGGAATAAGAAGATATAATATTCAATAAAACTTATTAAGGATTTATTTATCTGTAGTGATGAATAGAAAATAGAGAAGAAGAGATTTTGAGACAAGTATGGGCTTAAATGGCAACTTCAAAACAGTGAAGCATATATTTTAGTGAATTATCTTTGCCCTTAAATTGATTTATGATTTAAGAAACACTTTTGTTGATAACCAGCCTATTCATTCTAATTCAACTGATAATTCTTTGATAAATTTCTTGATACTCGGTTACGTGTTCCCAAATTGAAAAACTGCAATTTCAATATTTTGTTATAATTTTTGTATAAATACATAGTTTAACTTTGAATTGTGGGATATTTGGATGAGAAAAAAAAACGAAATATAATTGAAAAATATATCATATATTAATCCATATAATTACTCACAGTGAATGAAATCAATACAATTGTACTAACATTTCTGTACCATTTCCTCCTTTGAAGGAAGGGGTTACATATGATTATATCGAATTTAACAACAACCATAATGACTAATATACAGAGAAGCATTTCGTATTTAAGAAAATATTTAGTCATACATTCGAGACCGTATAAATTGTTTTGACGTAGGTATTTCTACATACAGAGCAGTACTAGACCTAGAAAATCTAAATTTTATTTAACCATATAACAATAAACAAATACTGATTCATTTATAAAATAAATAGCTAAAATGAAATAGGTACTTTTTGGCATGCTACGCAAATATTTTCAATAATCATAGTTACTTGAAATAAATGTTATTGGTAACTTCACACCGTGAAAATATTGCTACAAACAGGAAACATCCGCATTACATAATACATTAGGAGATAAATTGAGCTCTTCCAGAAAAATTTATTTAATCTCACCAATGCTGCACCCATATTCCTCATATTATGTGCTAGGAACTATAACATAGTCTAAAAAAGACTAAATTAACAGAATTTACTTAATATATTGCAGTTGTAGTATACAGTGAAATTCCCCTTCGCGGACACCCCTCATACACGGACACCTCCCTTAAACGGACAGTTTCTCATGGTCCCGACCGACTCTCATATAATTTGCATTGTATAAACTCTCTCTTGGACGGACACGGACACGAGAAAATGTTCTCCTAACCGGACAAAAAACAAAATAAAAAGAAACGCCTTGTCTTATTTTTTTTCTGTTGAGAGTATGAAAATGGCTAAAGAAAAAAGAAACATTTTGTTATTTTTAGACAATGCGGGATCTCATCCAAAAGACATCCGCTTAAATAATATAAAAAACCGCTTGGGACCAAGTAACCAAAGATACAGTTCAAAAATACTTCCGCAAAGCAGGATTTAAGCATGAAAATATCCAAAGTGAAAACCAGTTAACTGAGGCTGATACACCTGACCCAGAAGATAACTTACCACGTAATGTACTTTCAGATATCCTCAAAAATTAGAATTTATTGAAATTGACTGATAATGAAAACCTTAATGATTTTTTGAACCTAGATGAAAGTTTGTATGTTGAAGATCCAGATTCAGGACAACAAATTGAAAATCCAGTTGAAATACAAGAACTTTCCGAATATTCTGATGTCGACCAACAGAAGCTATGCTGAATTATGGTAAAGCTATTACCCTGACCAAGCAGCTCAAAAGTTTTGTCGAAAATCAGGGAGATACAGAGTCTTTGGAGCTTCTTTCTAAATTAGAAATACGATTTCAAGACGCCATTTTAAAGAAAAGGAGGAGACAAACGACAATATATGAATTTTTGCGTCCTTAAAGTGACTTTTCATTTCATTGTTTTGTGTTACTACATATATGTATGTACATACATACATATTATATTATACATATGTACATACATACTTTGTATATATCTAAAGGTAACAAACCTTTTTTTTCTTAAGATTAAAGGTTTTTGTTTATTTTAAAAACATTTATATACATATACGTTTTAAATGTCCCAGTTTCTTCAATATATTCAGTTTTCATTAAAAACACGATTTTTGTTCTATTTCTTTTATACGGACACCCCTCATGAACGGACACTTTCAGTCGGTCCAGTTGGTGTCCGTCCAAAGGAGATTTCACTGTATATATATATATATATATATATATATATATATATTTGTTGTCATAATAAAATAAAAAATTATCTAAAAATAATTAGTAGTATCCAAAACCCAAAACAATAAATAATATGATATGAACAATGATAATATGATTGAATATTTTTCAAGTGGTAATACCATTCAAAAAGTCACTTAGAAATAAATAAATTTGCACTGGTTTTATGATATCAATTGAAAACTTCGTAATTAAATATTACCCTATAAGTACCGTTCATATTGGCGGATAAACACCGTAATGTAGTTTAGGACTTAGCGACCAAGAATAGTTATTCATGTAGTCGCAACAACTTGGTTCAAATAAACAACTCAAACAAAAGAAAGTAAGTAGAATCAGCTGAATTGTGAAAGATACTTTGAAGATAAGTCTAAACCATGATTTTCCGTTGGGATTCCTTTCGTGATCGCTATCTGGATCTCCGAGTGCCGCTTTAAATAAACGCAAGGCTGCTTCTTCTTCCGGAGCAGATCTACAACAAAGTAAGTCACATTAATAGAAATTCGTATTATATTTTTTTAATCAAGACCTAGCATACTCACTTTTACTCCCCCCTCTCTATTCTCTTCTCTCTCTCGTCTCTTTATCCTCTATATTCTTTCTCGCCTCTCTCTCCCACCTCCCTCCTTTCTTTTCTCTCTCTTTCTCTCCACAAGCACACATACATTCTTACTCAAAAATATTACAGAGTTTATATATTTTATATTCCAAACAATATTTGGACCCATAGTAACAAAAATTTTTTTTTGAGAAAATGTTTATCATAGAGTTGATCTCAAAAGAACCCTTGCCTAAACTTGCCTTGCCTTCTTACCTCAATTTATCAACAAAGCTTCCTGAACATGCAGAGGTAGGTACGTGCAATAAGAGATCTGCAGTGAAGCTGTAAAGATTTTAAATCTTCTTCAGCTGCTGACAATTTTTCTCTTATCATCAATCGAGCTTTAGAATCCGGTGGTAAAATATCTTGTATAGGCTGAGTGATCTGAAATTGAATACAAATATTCGATTTTGAAATCGCTCATCAATTTCTTTATCATTATTAAAATTACTTATACTTATTTATACGTTTATATAATATGAAACTGGATTGAAAATATTTAGTTCAGTATTTAGTATTTATTATTATTTTACAATATACTCGACAAGTAATATTCTATTCATCTTAGAAATTGCTGTAGAAAAGCAGTTTTTCCGTTTCTAATATTTTGTTTCGATCCGACATCGATGGGTTAAGTTCATACGAGAAGCTATAGAACAGCTATGCCGGCGAGAGCAGCATCATCTGAAACTGTTTAGTATGCGACGCGGCACTTTTCATTACCGTAGCAGAGCGTCGGCCACTTCATCCCGCTACCGCCATGATGCCGGCGAAATTTCTTTCTATATGAAACTTGAAGCTTCAAGCGCTACTACGGCAGAAACTTTCAATCAGGCGCGTAGTGAAATAAATCCCCGAAGGGTTACAACTATGAAGAAGTTACACTACTTAATGCTAAGTGAATGAAATATCGCTAGCAAAACTACAAATTTAGTTATACTCAAACAAAACTCAATGGTATTATAACTCCAAGCAAATGATTTTCAAGAGGAATTATTGTATAAAATTAAGCAGTGTTTAATTTTTTCAAATAATTTATCAGCCAAATAATTAATAGTCCGAAGCCCTAACCTTCTTCCTTACATTAGAAATAACTCATGCAAAAGTCAAACTCGTAATTTTTTACTGAAAGTTTACAGAGCAGTATTGGGATTCTCTATTTGAAATACAGACAACACTCTTGTTTTTGGTAATGCAAGTATCATTATAAGATACAGATATTGTTAGTTACATTCGCGTGTTTGATTATGTCTACCTGTTTCCACCTCCCTTAACTCTTGTCATGTCGTTACGTTTTCATTAATCATTGATTAATTGGAGTAATCATGACCATGGAGAAATTTATGCAGGTGGTGATAGTATGATTATTTAAATAAAAAGGTAAATACTACATCGAATGATTTTCTTCAAAATAGACGAGTAAATTGTTCAATTAAAATGTTTATAAACCTAGTAGAAGAAAAGCGGAAGATAAAAAAACAAAAAAAGGTGGGGGTGGTACTAAAGCAGTTATTATGGATAATATACACTTTGTTGCAATGGCGCCAATACGTATATCTACCCCACTGCATAAAAATATGATTGAAGCATTATATCATCAAATACACTTCTAAATGCTTTCAATAATAATTAATTGAACTAAATTGTTCGTAAAATTGAACTATTTTATATATTTTGGAAACAGTAGTAATAAGAACATATTTTGAAGGAAAATTATAAGAGTCAGCAAAAAATCAAAGAGATAGACCGAGCAAATACAAATTGAGCTATGAGCATATTATTGATGAAAAATTGCTATCAACCATATCATTCTCCCATTTCTGCTCAAATATTTTGTGAGTTTGTGATCAAAATGAGGTTTGTAATTTGCAACTGGTTTTTAAAGTGCTTGTATACTTTTTTCAACATTGATTTAGTTGAAACTGAATATTATCATTCAATTGTAGTTATATTTTCCTCATAAAATGATTTCTGTAATTTTGGAAAATTGCTGAGAAATATCTTTTCATAACGCCGCCTATGTACGGAACTTTTTAAACTGAAATCTAAGATAGCCTATTACTATATAGAACTTACTATGAACTTTTCCATTTCATATATATATATATATATATATATATATATATATATATATATATATTAATTAAATAGTGACATTATGGTGATATTCTCGTATTTCTTTTCCTTGAAAAAATAAAAACAGTTCATATTTTTATAGATTTGAGTAAAGGTGAACAAAATTAAACGTGAATTGATACAGAAATACAGGATGGGTTAGTCATCTTGAGGGATATATTATGAATAAACTGAAGATTTGACTTTTTCAAGCATACCCGAAAATTTTAAAAATAGCATATTCATTGATTTATATTAATCGCAAACCTCTTTAAATCTCGTCTAGATTCAAAGTTAAATAATATTTAAGAGTTTTTCTTTTGGAAAATGATGATGATTTGTACATTTTTATTCATTAAATTAATTCAGAATTATTATTTAAAGAAATTTTTTTATAATCATTTTTGTAAAAATTAAATACTTCACTTCACAACTTCTTTTAACACAGAAAAAACGCGCAAATGGCCCGATATAGCGTCTCTAGATCTAGATTGTTTACAACTTTCTAGGGAATTTTTTTTACTTTGCAGAATCCGGTCCAATTGATTGAAAAATATTGGCCGGTAGGTCCTTTATAAACTTGGGAATTCGAAGGACAACAAAGATCGTAGCGAAGCGCCCACTTGTTAAGGTTGAATCCTTAAGAGACTGCGTCTAAACCTACGAAAATCGGATTGTTACTTTGAAAAATATTACTATCGGAATCAATCTAAATTTTTAAATTGGTAATTGAAGAAAATGCTTGAATAAATACTTATTGGACGCTATACCGTCTGCAAAAAAATCTGTCACATAAAATGTAAATTACGAGGGTTGCTCCTCAAGTGAGATAGACAAATAAAAACAAATATTTATTTCTTTTCAAAATATTCTCCATTAAGATCAATATACTTTTGCATGTGTGTGAACCAATTGTCGAAGGAAGTATTTTTTCCATTCCGATTAAGGTACCTCCAAAACATGAGATTTGAACACATCAACCGCTTCTTCATGTGAAGAAAAACGTTGACCTCTCAATGTATTTCTGATCTGCGAAATTAAGAAGAAATCTTTGGGTGCCAAACAAGTACTGTACGGGGGATGTCCGATCAATTCGAAATTTGGACTGTTCAAAAACGTTTTTGTTTGAACTGATGTGTGAAACCTCGCAGTGTCGTGGTGGAGAATGATTCTTCTTCCGGCATTGGTTTCCATGATTTTTTCGAACACTTGCGGCAAACAAATGCTAGTGTACCATTCAGCATTGACCGTTCCACGTTGCTCTAATGGAACGGTGACATGTCTAGAAAAATCAGGCGACCATTTGCTTCCAAGTGGTTCGTCCGCGAACGACTTTTGTTGGATTTGACTCGACTTATATAGCCATACCGTCGATTGTAGGTTAGTTGTGAGTCACATGCGTAGATCTATGTCGTCGACTGTCATGATCTTATAGACGTCTGTTGAATTTTTTCAAAATTTCTTTGCTCCAATCAACACGGGCTTTTTGTGGTATCCAACAACCAAATGCTCATGCTATATTGAATGTATGCAAGTGGAACTGATGCTCAAATATGCATCAATCTCACGATATGTAACATATGGCACAATAGCCGATTTAGGACGACCTTCACGATATTCATCCTATTTCATGTATCTGTAAACAACTCAAATATTAACCGTATGAGTACAGGTTCTGAGTACGTTCACCATTAAAAATGACAAACTTTATGATGGCAATGTCAGATTTGACATATTCACATCAGTGTTGCCATATCACAAAACTCAAATAAATGAAAATTAATAGTAGGGCAATGAAAATTAACATTACAAGTTATGATCCATCCATAACCATCGACTTCTATATAGTTATAGAGTGGTTGTTCAATAGTACATCGAACGTTTCCGAAGCAATTTTTGGAGAATATTTGACGTTATTCATGTATACACTAATTGTCGCCGTAGCTCATTTAACAAGGTGGGTTGGATTTTATAAATATTTTTTTTTAAATAATTCATAAAAAAACTCCAGGTGCGCTAAATCAAGACATCTCCTTCAATTTAGACTCTCCATCAAATCCATTGACTAAGGCTTCTCTCAAGTCATAACACTATTTTCATAATTCTTTTTTCAATTAGATACTGACCATTTTTTTCTCACAAGCTTCAGTACGGGTGACTAGTGAAGTTGCTGTAGAATTAATCTCGAGTCATGAACTAATAAAATATACCATTATAGGTATGTATTCCCAAAATACTTAAATTTATCAGTTAATAACAATGTTAAATCAACTGTAGTGTCTAATTACTTGAATTGAATTCGGTCTTGTGCAAAACTGTCGCAGGAAAGAAACATAATTTTTAAACGCTTTCTACGACAATAAATATATAAATCGAAAATGTAAAGTATTGTCATAATATTTAAGTTTAGTTTTTAGTATCGCTAGTCAAACAATCGTATATCCTCCATAATCAAACATTAACTAATAACCGAGAGGAAAAAAAATGTACATATTAGTACATGTGAGTATTTTTAATTAGTCTACGAATTAGTACTAAAAGTAGTTTTATTACAGTCTTCACATATATAGAATCCAAAAAATTTAATTTTCATGGTTTAGTTTCACGAAACTTTAGCCAGTAAAGTTGTCTTTATCCCCTTTTGGTTTAAGGTCGTACATAAATATTTGTGTTCGGAAGGTCCTAGTGAAAATCGTCAGTAATAATCTGGGTATATCCCGTGTAGGCTCTAGGCATTGCTTGACCTCGGGGCCTAAGTGAGCTTCTACGATCCGATATTAAATTTGTATTTTTACGCTGATTCCGTAGAACATTCTGGATACGTGACCAGAAATCGAAAGGAAGACTATTAACGATCCGGAAACGGCAGCATTACGTTGGTCAGAACCCATTCGCGCGTCGTCGCACACTCGCATCGTACACAACTCTCAACCATCATTGTTATATTGCATACAGGAAGATCAACATAAACTATGAAGATCATTTTAAAATTAAAATAATAATAAATCTCACTTTATCTAATCTAATATTATAGATTACCAGAAAATTTCGGGAATAATACTCAAAAATGAAAGGAAAAATTTGTGTGTATATGGAGGCAAGGAAATACCTCGAAGTTTTCAATTAAACGGTTCACTTAATTAGACTTTTATTTTATCCATTTATATTCTTACATTATATTTTGAATTCTGATTTCAGTCCCTGTAATGAATTATCAACACCTTAAATTATTTTTTTATACGTTTTCAAACTACCAACATAACATGAAGTTGAATGGAATTAAAAAACTTGTAATAAATATCATAATACTTACTGATGTAGTAGATTCTGACAATAATTTCGCAACCTCTCGCACTGTGGAAGCGGTCTTAACGGTAAAAGTTCCATTTGTCAAACAGGAGTTAAGGACCTGAATCGTTTTCTCGTCCTTTTTTAGATCGTTTTGGAGTTATTCTAACCTCGATTCCAGAATTCTCCACACCGGCAACAGGCTTTTCAGCTGGCATAATTCATCAGAGAGACTGTAAAAAGATTATATTGATGTGTGTGGGGCGCTTTAATGTCGATTTTTTGAGAAAAAAAGTAATAATTATTTGAATAGCATCCAGTTTAAGTGATACAACTCTACTATGGCAATAGAAACAATTATAGAAGATAATATAAACAAGTAGCAGAAACAATCATTACACAAGGTACTTATTTGTTTTTCTAGATTAGAACAAAATAATTCAGAATATCATGAAAACTAAGTTGTTTTTCAATTTAAGCTTTTTTGTTATTGTTCTCACAATCACACATCAATTGTTCTTGAAAAGTATGAGGTGAGTAATAAATAGAATATCATAATTAACTTTCTCAAATAATCCAGTCTATTTTTCACACCCTTCGTTCTTTTAAAAATAATCCATTTATTTTTGTTTTTAGTTTTGAATTCGCTATCATAAGCATCGAGTTTTGATGGTATCAATACAAGTACTTAATTGTTCAAAAATTAAAACAGTCAGAAACATATTTTCAAATTATTGAAAAATACAGATGCTCACTCATGTCGACTCCGACAACCTAATTCCCAACTACAGTTTATTTCAGAAAAATATGGAGTAATAAAATCTCATTAGGTATGCAAAGGGACCACAGTGACCCAACGAATATTCAAGCCACTTTCATAGTTTGGCATTGATTTCATTGTAAAATTCTTTCTTTTTATCAAGTGCAGGTAGTACTACCGGGTTGGGGTCAATATATGGGTTTAGCCTATTGTTGTCCATTCCACAAACACTGAAAATAATGTGCCAAAGGCGAAACGGTAGGATACTCGTAAAAAGAAAGAATTTTATTTCAACAGAATAAAAATTAGGCATTATGTGAACGGTACCTGTTAAACACAAAACGTAACTGTATAATCTTCTACTTAAAAAATCGCTACACAATATTTCAAAACCTACACCTATGCACCGAAATTAAGCCGAAATGGACGGAATTCCCCATTTTATTACTCTATACCTTTCTGAAATAGACTATAGAACACCTCTGTATTTACTTTTTTTTACTTGTCGTTTGACATGACATGACATGACATGAATAAAGAAATTTTTATAAAAATGTTTAACTACTTCTGAACCCTGTAGCATTATAGATATTTAATACATAAAATATATATTGTTAGACTTCGGAAAAATTGAATATGGCATATTTATCGATGTATCGATTATCTTTTCTTTTTTCTTACAGGGAGAATAGAAACTTACATTCAGCAATAATTGTCAAAAACAGATAATTAACGTATTATAAAGTGGGTATCAAATATCCTACACAGAATTCAGGTATCTACATATCTTGTTCCAATTATTCTATATACCAATTCAGATTTAAATAATTTTGGTATGTTCATTCGATTTGAATAATTTTTGTAATAATAATTATAATATGGGATTCCTATTCGGGCTGTCAACGAGTGAACATCGATTGTTTACCGGTCGTCTAGATGGGCAATTAAATATATACCAGTTTTTACGGTGTTGTGAATAGTAAAAGAATCTGGTTTTCACCAGTGGCGGACCATTAACACAGTTTTGTCCAGTGAGAAGTAGTTTCAGAAACTGTAAGTTCACCTTACTTATATTGTTCTCCAAGTTATCTAAACTTAGTGAATTACACATCATAAACACAGTCAATTCGATTAGTACTTCACCTATAAAAGCAGCAAACCAATTTCGCATGCTACTATTTACAAATAGCGGCCAGGGCCATATTCCAAATTCCGGCCAAATATAATCAAATATCAATGATGTCTTCAATCAATAATACACAGTCAGACACTCCTACAACAGTCATCAAAAGCTATTCATCAGCAGTTAACCAAGCTGTTTTTCCAAGCAAACAACAAGCAATCGTTTTTTCCGCTATCAACAATGCCAAATTACAGGACTACCTTATCCCATTAGGATCAATCATTCAACCAAAAAATATTATTTTTTCATCAAGGCTTTCGAACAATCGTGTCTGTATGTACTTGGCAAACAAATCAGTTGTTGACAACTTCATGAACAATTATGGCTCCATAACCGTCAACGGCGAAAAACTAGTAGCTCGTCGACTCATAACTCCGGCTGATAGAATCATACTTTCCAATGTAAGTCCAACCATCCCTCATCAACTGCTAACAGATGAAATATTAAAATTAGGTCTAAATCCAGTTTCTCCCATGACGTTTCTAAAAATCGGTGCAACATTACCTGAGTATAGTCACATCCTAAGCTTCAGAAGACAGATTTACGTAAGCCCCTATACGCAACAGCTTCCAGACTCCATACTGATTGAATTCGAACAAACCAGCTACCGAGTATTCCTCCAAAAAGATGGACTAACATGCTACAAATGCAAAGCTGATGGTCATATAGCCTCACAATGTATCAATAACTCCAGCCAATCAGAACCTAATACATATAGTTCAACATCAAATATTCAACCGCTCTCGACTTCCCAAACTCTTCTTACAACCCAAATCCAAACTCTTCCACCATCTTCGTCAACAAATAACATCAATACACAAAAATTGACTTCTTATCCAACAACAGAAGATTCTTAACTTAATCAAGAGACGCCCGCAACTTCAACGAATATGGAAGCAGAAACGGATGCAACAGATATTCCCAAAATCACAAACAAAAGGCCTATGGAAGACACCCCCACACCCGATAGCGAAAATAACATAACGCCCGAAAAATTATTCCCTAAGCCAAAACCAATACTAAAAAAGAATAAATCGAGCAAGAAACAATCATCAACATCCTGCAAGGAGTTCATCGAAAATCATTCGCCACCTTTCATTCTGGACTACGACCAATTAATTGTACTACTAGATAATGTAACCGGCTCACTCCAACCTGTAAATATAGCTCTAGATTTCACTTCACTATGTTATCCGAAGTATATCCCTACATAAATGACAAGACAACAAAAACGAGAATCACCAAACTTAAAAAAAAGATATTTACTCATCTTGGCCAAGACTTAATTGACTCTGAATCTGATTTATCTACTAACAACTGATTTGTCGCACATAACCCTCTCAAATTAGTCCAAAATTCAACTCAATTCTTCAATGGAACATAGATGGTTTCTACCATCGACTTGGTATGCTACAAGTTATTATTAAAGAATACTCCCCGGACATCATATGCCTTCAAGAATCCAATCTTAAACCAGATAGCAGCTATTTAAACAGTCAATTTCAATTCTTCTCCAAAACTCGTAATAATACCAAACGTGCTAGTGGAGGAGTGGTAACTTTAATAAGCAAATCTTTACAAGCAGATCACTTCCATGTAAACTCAGATATCGAAGCCCTTGTAGTAAAACATAAGACATTCAACAACATATATAGAGATCTTTTTGATAAAAAACCGCATCTATCAAAGCCATTCTATGCCAGAGTTAGAGATCTTCTTCAGAAATTTAACCTAGAGCTCCCAACAATGTTTCCATCCACTGTCGAACATCCAGCTCCGTGGACAATCTCTACCCCTCGCTGCCATACTTGACCGGGTTTGATAGGGATACAAATCGCCATGAAATCTTTGCAGAACTCAACAGGATACTGCATAACTACATTGACTTCAACATAGTCTACACGGATTCTTCGAAATCGGAGGCAGGAGTGGGTGCTGCAGTAGTGACCGCAACTGAATCTTACAGCATAAAATTCTCCCCTCACACAAGCATATTTACGGCAGAACTCTATGCTATCTTTCATGCCCTTAAAGTAACTACCTCCTTCCCAAATCCCAAAACCCTAATTTTAACTGATTACTTGAATTATCTCTATCCCAAGCATCCACTATTACAATCAATCAAATCACTGCTTCACAATATCCAAAACGACAAGAAATCTGTCGATTTCATTTGGATTCCTGCTCACATTGGCATCAAAGGCAACGAAAAAGCGGACCTATGTACGCGTAACGCAATCGTAAACGTTAATGCTGAACTCATAACAAAGTGCGTGGTGAATGACGTGAGAACACTTATTCGGGAAAAAGTTCACAACCACTGGCAACAAGACTGGCAGCGATCGCAAGACAAACTTCGCGAATTTAAATCAACAGTGATACTGTGGAAGCATCCAAAAATATCACACAGAGCACAAGTGACTATTACTAGACTTAGAATAGGGCATTGCAAATTTACGCACACTTATCTTTTCAATAATGACAATGCTCCTATATGTGATTCATGTCAAGAACACTTAACAGTGAAACATGTCCTGATCAATTGCACTAAGTTCGACACGTACCGGCTAAAATATAGACTACCCACAGACTTAAATATACTCTTAGGTGTAAACTGCCAGTTGATAAATTGTTGGGATTCCTAAAGGACATTAATCTACGAAACAAAATCTAGTATTGTATATTGTTGTATATTGTTATACACCCCGCTAATCACCTTGGGTGGAAGCGGATTAGCTTGAAATAAAAAAAAATAATAATTATAATCTTTTATCCATTATCAATAAAAACTTACTAGATGTTCAATTACGGATGGAAGTCTAGAATTGGTACTTTGTCAATTATTAAATAATAACAAGCAATAATAAAATACAACTACTTATTTACAATTAATCAATAACTCGACCATCCTGATATTTGCTCATGACAATTTTTGGATGCCCTGTAACAAACTCCGCCCATCGACACAGAGCTCATCTGATATTACTGTTCCTTACTGTTAACACCAACATTTTTGAGAAAAATTATTTAAGATGGACACAAAGAATTGCCTTGAAAAGAAATGCTATTCAATTTAAAAAAATATATGTATGCATGGATGTGGATATCAAGGTGTGATCTTGCCATAGAACTGGAAAAACGATATGATGAAAAACAACCAACCACTCTAGATAAAATTAATGAGAAAAATGTTTCTGATGTAAGTGAAGACTACATCATACATATACGGATGAAGAGTATGAAATTTAACTTGAAGACTCTATCATCTTAATACTCCATTAATTAATATTTCACTAAATTAAAATATAAAACACCAAATATAGGGCAGATATCTCAGTATTTAAAAAATAGACTAAGAGGTCATCAATACGATAAAAAAAATAGAACTGCATTAACGAACCATGAAATATCAAAAAAACATAAATTCAATTATAAAGATTCTTGAAACGGGATCTAATAGATACACGAAAAAGGGAATTTTTAGAAATGGTTCACATTCATCAGATTAAGATAAAGGTGATATAAATACGCAAATTGTCAATGTCAATATCATATTATGATGAAGATTAAAGAAAAGTGGAAACGTCAATATTTATCTATCTTTTAAAAATTATTTAAAAAACTAAATGTTAAACAGAAGAGACCTAAAAATGTTAGGTCTCTTTTTAGGCTAAAATCAAGAACATTACTTACCAGGTAAGTGCGTTGTCGAACATTTCGTACAATTCTGAAACTTCTACTTTCAAAGTAGTCCCACTAAATTCTTCGGAATCTAGAGAGTACCGATGAACCAAAGCGTTAAGAGAGGCAAGATTTGAACCATGTTCTAACAGAGTTTCTAACATTTTCTACAACAAAAACAAAACGGTTACCTTCATCTTAAAATTTTTGTATGAAATTATAGTTCATATTTATGTTCATTAACTGAACAGAAAGTTTTTGGGATACACATATCAAGATAACGCCCGATACACGAAATACATCAGTGTGTAGCACACTGTACAGGGTATCTGTCAACTTGAAATCGTACTCTGTATTTCGAATACATATAAGGATAGAAATATGAAGAGTCACGTCACTTATTTATAGGTGGATTCACATTGGCACCCTGTAGAAGTAAGCTATGTGTCGACAAACATCATACTGTAAAAGTAACCTTGCAATTGATGAGAACGCAAAACTCTTGAAGCGATAAGACATACGAAGACAGTCAGAATAAGGGCCAGATAAGAAGAATGTAATATTCAAAATTCCACTGAAAACAGTAAAAACCCTATGCGTTAACTTATGTTTTTATTACAAAAACATGAATTAGATAGTGATTGTTCATAACGTCAATTCCAAAATATTTCAAACTCTAAGAAAAAAAGCTATACTTATTCAACACAATAATTAATAAATATTTATAACTGAGATCAGGATATTGTAGACGATAATAATTTTGGAATTAGAATAAACCAGAATTTCTTAAAAACTACATCAATGCAAAATGTTATTTTACTAACAAATTGATCAACACTATGGAGGTAATTCAAAATTTATCTCTACTTTGTAAATTTTAAGGCAACTACAAATAATTTAATAGATAGCTGCTACATATTTTTGAGTTGTAAAAACTAAGGAAAAACTAATTGTTCTGGTTAAAACAGATTCCTATTTTGATTTTATTTTTATTCTGATATTTATGATGTGGGTGATCTATTAATAAATATAAATACGCAAATTGTCAATGTCAAATCATATTTTGATAAAGTCTGCAATAGGTCGAAAAGTCAAATTTTTATTTGCCTTTCAAATCTTATATAAAAAAACTGATTTTAAAACCGAATAGTCTTAAAATCACGACAATAATTTTTTAAAGACATATATATATATATATATATATATATATATATATATATATATATAATGCATCTAAACTAAATGTTCTTGATTTTAGGTCTCCTTTCAAAATCTCATAATTACTTTACTTACTTTATCAAAATATGATATTGACACTGACATTTTGCTTATTTATATTGATTCATAGATCACTGTCATCATGAATATAAAAATAAGAATAAAATCAACTTAGAACTTTGTTCCAATAAGAAAAATTAATTTTTCCTTGGTTTCCACATCTCAAATATATTAAATTTATTAGAATTTACAAAATAGAGCTATAAATTTTACTTAAATTATTTAGATCTTTTTTACCATTTATAGCTTTTCCGTTTTTATGAATGTGAACCATTTCTAAAAATTGTATTTTTCGTGTATTAGATTCCATTTCAAGAATTTTTAAATCTTTATAATTGAATTTATTTTTTTTTGATATTTCATAGTTCGTTTATACAGTTCTATTTTTCTATAGTATTGATGACCTCTTTCAAAAACAACTAATTTTAACCTAAAATCAAGAACATTTAGATGCATTAATATATCAAAAGTTCTAAGAAATAACAAATTGAAGAAATGGGTGGGGATAGGGTGGTTATTTGTTCATTGGTAAGAAGTGATCTGATTCCGTGGTCTCAATCTGTCTAGTCCACACAACGAATCATTTTTTTTTTGGTCAATCAGCCTTTGGAATTCCACCGAGGAAATGAAAAATTGAAAGAAATATATGTATTTATTTAATTATGACAATTATATGAAGAAAAACTGATTTTAAAAGCGAAGAGTCTTGAAATTAATTAAGACGATATATATATATATATATATATATATATATATATATATATATATATATATATATATATATAAATAATTATTTTCATTTTAAAACAGTCCTCATGTGGTCAATTCTCGCTGATGGGTTTGAATTAGTAAGAGTTTGTCAGTTTGTCAATACTAAAATGTGGTTGTGGTGCGGTCTACGATCATAAATTTGAGTAATTTATATACATGCCGAAGCGAACGTCTCGAGCCGGGCATGTATAGATGACCATCTTGGAACTGTTACTTGAACCGAAGGGCATTTTACTATTCACTGGGGACTCCTATCTGCCCTACGGCAGAGTAACTCGGTCTGTTGCAAGCGTCTGCAACTATATACCGAAAAACATAAAGTGAAAGACGTTTGCATTTCACATATTCTTTAGGACTAGACGAATTTTCTTTCTTACAGATAAACAGCATGAAAAGGGTGAGTTTTCATTTATATGAGATATAAATTCTGTTTGAAATAATCATAAGACATGATAAGAAATATTCTAACGTTCTTAAAGGAAGTATCCTGCTATTACATTTGAAGTGGGAGAATTCATTCGCTTCGTGTTTGGTAATGAACAGCTAATTAACGATACCTGATATTCCAGATATCTTCGGGACAGATTCTGTTTTAGTATTATTCATCTCTAAGATTAAGTACACCATTAGAATTATTATAAATTAATATTTTATTTCCTATAGCCTAGTGTGATGTTTAAAATTATTCAATAAAATAATTTCATCATATATATATATATATATATATATATATATATATATTGCGGAAATTATTATCATACAAATATTATTATAGTTAGTCAGGGCCGGATTAAGCTAGTGGCTTGGGGAAGTTATAGCCCCGGGCCCCAGGTCCAAGAGGGCACCATCATTTAGAAATCATTCTGTATTTTTTGATGTGTTGATACCACAAATCTAACGTATTGATATTATTTTGTGAATTTTTCCGGGTTTCCGAATTCCTTAAAGGGGCCTCGTCATTATTTTGACTATAATTGTTTATAAATTGTAAGTTCAATTATTCTAAAAAAAATCTCAAATGGAAATAATAATAAAACTCCTACTGCCATCTAACAGACAGTTATTGAAATATATCTTGCGTTTCAAATAAGGTGTCTGTTTTATTTGACGTATTCTACAAAATGCTAAATACGTTTTAGCATATAAACTACATATTTCATTAGATAGCGCTGAAATTCAGTAATATTCTAAAATTAAGTTACAATTCCACCAAAAAACTAAATTTGAGGTTCAAATCTCATCGTATTTTACATCATTCGTAAGACTTCGAATTGTTTCAACCCAAACCTTAATGATATCGAAGCTTTTGTTAGACCTATTCTAAGTTGCTAATATTTTAAGGGACACAAAATGGTAGACAAGTAAATGTTAATTTAGGTTGTCCAATTTCAACATATCAAAGACAAATTATTGTTTATGATTTTGGCTATAATTTCGGTGACATATACAAAAATGATAATGGTTATAGAGAGGAAAGTAAAAACAAATGAATATCTCTATATAATAGTTATTTGTACCAAGGAGGAAGTTATATTAAGAACTCAATTTTCTTTCCTTCAAATAGAAATTAAAAGTTTTTTTCTAATAATAATTATCAGTCTAATGAAAAAAATGTTTCTATCGAAAACCAGAAATACTGATGTACTGCAGTGTTTATGTATATCGAGTTATGTCAAGAATGTTGCAAAATACGAGGTGCACATAAAATTTTCAAAAACATTTATTGACCATATTAAATTTTCAATGAATTTGTTGTGATTCAAGTATAACTACAACTCTTTTTTGTTCCGACGCAGAGAGTATTACGAGACTTTGTAGTTGGCTGACTAGTTTCACAAAATATAGTTGAGAATTAGCTTATGGGAGACTAATGATGGAACATGAGATGGTGGACAATTAATATACAGGAACTATCTCGAGGACTATTAGTTTATAAACTAAATTGCAATAACAAGCCACTCACAAAACCCTTTGAATTTATACACACATTTACTTGAATCAAATTATAACATAAATAATGTTGACAAATATTTGTCATATTTATTTAATTAGTACTTAAATTGCAAGAGTTGATTTCATTGTAGATATCTTCAATACCGCAGTGTTGTGAAATATTGATTTTTCTTTGAGCGAAATTCTGAGTTGTAATGAAAGATTTTAATTCCAAAATTTGTTTATGGAGTTTTCTAAATTCGTCCATGGATGAGCTTTTGATTTTTAAAACTCTCCATTGATCCAGTAACCCTGAAAAATGTAAACAAAATTATTTTAGTAAAAGTAACTATATGAAACAGCTTTCAGAACATCGACTACTGTACAAAAGGAAATCAAAAACATATAGCATATTCTAACAAAATAATGAATAGGTAGCAGAAAAACTTCTAACAACTAACAAATAAATCGAGGAGGGTAGGGTAGCAATAGTAATAGAGAATTCTAGAATAGAGCAAAAACAGGATCACATCTAAAATTAGGACGTGGGTATAATGATTTCACCCCCTAAAATAAAAGAATAATAGAATAACGAGGTCATAGTATTTTCAACAAAAAAGAACCACTTATAACAGTATGGTTGGACATTAATTACAAGTCATAAGTTTCATCTGTTTTCCAAAGACATAATTATGATATTTAATCAAATCATATGCTTATCAGTTTAAATGTTGCATTGCATTTTCAATGATTCTGAAATATTGAATATATCAATAGAAGAACTGCAAAAGCATGGATGGAGCATCTGATTCTTACCATAAATCTCTGCGTATTATTTGCAGGATGCTTTTTTCAATATTTGTATTGCTCTGCGACTCTACCCAATGTTTCCCCATCACAACCATGAACTGAAAGTGAAGTTTCAGTAAACTATCACTTATTTAAGATATCCTATATGAGCCAGTAACGTTTCATACAGGTCTTATAATCTTAGCTATAAAACTAAAATTGAGATTAATTATGACATCGATTTGTTCCCAGAATAAAATAGTCAAAGGGTAATATTGTAATTTCAATGTGCAATACAAGAACACAATGGATTTTTAGTTCTAACCCAACATTTTATTTCAGAATTAAAATATTTGCCTTACGTGTCCACTTATGCTTATATGTAATGGCCAATGTCCATTAGTGAGTGTGTGACAACTCAAATGATAATGATTAAAATAAAAATAAATGCGAACTGGACCAGCATTTTTCAGTTATTGCCCCACTTCTCAAATGGAGGAAGGCGGAATAACAAGATTAATTCACAAAACTACATTGCAGAGGAAGAATTAAATAAGAAGGGAGGAAAAAGTATAACTTGACAAAAAAATAAGATGATTTCAATGCGGACGTTTACCCAACATAAGGAGTATTAAAATATTTGAACATTCAGAACAATGTTGATTATTCTATAATAGGTTATAATAATATGTATATGTTTGAACAGCATTACCAAATGTTTAAAGTAGTACGAAGATTAACACATTGAGCCTCGGTGCGGTCCATAGGCCCGTAACTGAACTTTTCCCACAGCTCGAAGTGATCCTATGGACTGCACGATGTATTTTATTCGAAATTTTCTCCACGGCCCAAGGGTCCGTATTTAAATGTGTTTTAGAGTTTGGTTGAACCGTCCTGGGTAATTGAAACATTACCCTACATTTCGTCCATTTGATTTTTTTGCATGATCTTCAACTCCATTGTCAATCAAAAAACCTTGCTTTTCATATTTTTGTTGTTTTCTTCAACATAATTGAAATAATATTTGCCCAAAAATTTGTGCTATCTACACGTTACCTTCATTTCATATAAAATTTTGTTAAAACACATCGCACATTTTTGTACACTTTACATAAAAGAATAAATCATCGTTCAAAGGATAAAAAAGCAAACAAAATGTTGTTCTTCCATACTGTAAGTAGGGTCTACCTTCCAAGAAATATAATAAAAATATTTATTTCGAATAAAAATTGCAAAATACAATGTTTTTTGTTTACAGTCCAAAGGATCGCTCTGGGCTCTGGGAAAAGTTTTAGCGGTAAACTTTCCCCCGGGCCCAGAGTAGGCCTATAGACCTCACAGGAAAAAACTAAAAAATTTTTCCTTAAAACCACAACCCATATGAGGTGTAAAAAAAATTTTTGGGCCAAGGGAAACGTTTCCAAATTGGGTTGGGGCTAAACGTGTTAAGGAAATGTAATAGCGTACCTGATATGACTTTTGTGCGTAATATAACTTTTTTTGCGGTAGTGGTAGTATTTTTTCAAGACTTTGAATTTTTATAACACGAATTGTACTTATTTTATAACCAATTTTATATGACAATCCCATTTGAAATTAGTGTAAGTATGATCCCTAGTATTTATTATTTGTTGTTGTTAGCTTCAATTTTAATTTCATCATTTAAAAAATTTATTTATTGACATGGTGCACTAACAGAAGCCGTAGATCTGAAAACTAAGACTTTCATTTTTTCAAAAAATATTGATAAGAGCTTATGGTCAAACCAGTATTTTATAACAGTTATGTAAGCTTCAACTTTGTTTCCCAGGTTTCCCCCTCATGGAAGATGTCGATGTCGTCTGCATGTCCTATAATTTTAACCTCGGTATATAGACTAAATAATTCATTTTAATCTACATTAAATAATATTGGTTAGTATGGTACCTTGCGGAACTCAACATTTTATGATTTTTATCTTACTATATTCGTTTTCTGTGAGTTGTAAACAATTTCTTCTAATCCTATTTAATTCCAAGGTTTTATGCAAGAGAAAATAATCTATTGTGTCAACAGTTTTACTAGAATCTATAAAAACGCAAAGGCAAGAGCTTCTTATTACCAATGAATTATGTATTTTCTTAGTTAATTTTAAAGTCGCGTTCACAGTAGTTGCCTTTTCTCCATATTGTTTTTATATTGTTATAAAATACTATGGGATTTATTCAATTTTTTTTCCAAATATCTTTGTTAAGTGAATTATCAAAGATATGGGTCCATAATTTGTTGCTATTGCTTTATCTCCTTTTTTATATATTGGAGAAACTACTGCTTCCTTAAATTACATTCGCCAGTTGCCAGTGTCTATACTAAAATTTATAATATATTTTAAGAGATGATAAATGCTTTCAGCAATGAATTTAATAAGATTTACATCGATTTTCAATTTTTCAGTTGTTTAATAATGTCTACAATCTCACTACTGTCTATATGTGTTAACTGTATAGTTAAGAAGCTGTATTTACGAGGAGCGAAGCTTAGGTTTTTACTTGCTATTTATGTTAATCTAGGACCCATATTTATTTACCGATAGTTACTTAATTTTATTCACTGTATGCTTGATGTATGTTAAGATTTCTCCATTTTCCGTTTTCATGGTATCAATTTTCTGTGTTCTACAATTTTTACAAGTGAGTTAGTTCTTCAGCAAGAGCCCATAAATTCTTAGAATTATTTGCTTTGCTATCAATACAATTTTTGTAATTCATTTGTTTTTTTCTTTTTATTCTATTTATTACAAGTTATTATGTTTTCTTTTGACTTCATTCAGTAAGGAATCTGTCATTCACGGTGCAATGTTTTTCGGTTTTTACATAATTTTTTCAAATCTATTATAGCTTTAAATCACATTGTTAACTGTTTTGAATAATATTTCTGTAGCAGAATTTGTGCATTTTATAATATACCAGATTTTAGTTGATTTCTCTTATAACAGTTGACAATCGATTATAATCGATACATTTTTTTGTACGTATTGTTGTGTTGTTCCTTTGGTAATGTTATTCTGGAATATCTGTAAAATTAATGTGGAGTGGTTTGTATTATTTGTTACAATAATCAGGAGTACGATCCTTTCTAGTTTTTCGGGAATTTTATATTTGACTTAACCACAGGCATATATCCAAACTCACTATGCATATTATATTTTATGGTGTTGTTATGTAATATGTTAATATCTCCAATATAAAGGGCATAAGTGTTATCATCAGATTGAAATTCAATATAAGTTTGAAGGTTATACAGGGTGATTCATTAAGAATGTCCAATCCTTAAGCTGTAGATTCTAGACCTCAAAATATGATGATTCTGCTCAACATGCCTTATGCAAATATTGCTAGTTTCCGAGATACGGGGTGTTCAAAGTTTAAATTTAAATTTTGATTTTCACAATAATTTTTTATGTTTTCACAATTTCTCTTTGCAAATTGGCAATTTTACGTTTTTTGGATTAAATCAAAGTAAACTTTTTTTGGGCTAAACTAAAATAATAAGAAAATATTAAAAAGCGTTAAATTCTACAAAAAAAAGTTACTCTTCTTTGATTCGTATAACTCAATCGGTTATCGAGTTATTTGCTTCTAAAAAGTTCAATAAATTTTAATTTTTTCATAAAAAAATTTTATTATTCCTTAAATATATAACAATAACAAATTTGTAAACAAAAATAAAAAGCTTCAAAGGAAATGCTCAAAATGCCCACCATTTACTTCAATACACTTTATGATCCGATTTCGTAAAGATCTCTTAATATCAAAACACTGTCGCTGTGTTTTCATTCTATTTCATTCAACTTATCACAGTACATACATAGTACACAGTGTTGCCAGAGCTAGTACAATTGTACAATTTTAGTACATTTTAGTGTATTTTATACGCTAGTACATTTTTCCTTTTTTCTAATACATTTTCCCTGCGTTCGTTTTCTCCCAGTATAAAATTATTTTATATTTTCGTTTAATAAAATAAACTAGAAATTGTACTAGATTGTAACAATAATTAGAAAACAGAGCCAAGTTGATTTATATTTAGATCGTGAAATTTTTGTACTGCATTGCTAATTTTATCGGTAAACTTTATATAAATTTTCATCCTTAAAATAATAATTGACACAGTCTATAACATTTTTGGAAAAAAAAAATTTAACTTATGTTTATGCATCTTTCTATAATTTTATTAAATTTGTTTGAAGTTGGTACAATCTAGTACATTTTCTAGTTTAATTTTTACATTCAGCTTTTAAATTGTGGCAACACACATAGTACATAGTAACTCATTAGTCTTAAGCTGTCGCGGGGCCGGATTGATGAAACTGGCGGGCTGGATCTGGCCCGCGAGCCGTAGTTTGGAGACCCCTGATCTAGAATACCTACTTTGAGGTTGATTTTTTGGTGACGTGTTTCATTTTTTCTCTAATAGAACATTCAATAAAATGACAAATTGAGGAACTAATATTTCAGTAGAATTAGATACAGTTATGATGGTTCTTGTAAGAAAGGTTACTAGGTGACCCAGTAATAAAGTCTACGAAAAACCTGTTTCTATAGTTAATATATAAGAAATTTTTTTACAGAATATAATTTATTATATAGGTTCAATTTTAATCTTTCGGTAGTCATGACAATTACATAAAGTTACATTCACAAAACCAATTTCGTAATAATTTTCATTTTAATCTCTCTTTCCTACATTTTTTATGATGTTTGTCTGCTGGAAAAACTATTATTTAATTATTACAAAAGTAGATCGAGAATAATAGAACATATGTTGTACTTTTTTCCTGTATTTAATAATAAAAAACAAGTTGTTGGATTGAAATATTTTTTTTAAAATATTCTTTTCCAAAAAATTTAGAGAGAAAGAAATTATTTTGATTAATATTATCTGAAAACTTCTCTCATTTCCATAAGCAAGCACTTAAAATTTTCCTATTTGCAAATTAATTTCTGTCAAATGTTGGACAGGGTAAAATGTATGAAGTTAGGCCCAAAAATATTAATCCTATCTTCCTCCATATTAGTGTTATTCTTCACCATATGACGAATAATATCCTTCATAACTATCTATATTTGACTGAAAACAGATTAACATCGGTATTTCCACTTTCTGAAACCGCCCTGGAAGTTAGTTTTCGAAATTGCCAGTTGCATTTGTCGCATTATTTTCAACCATCGATTTATAATTGAACTGTTGCCCTTCAATTTTTAATCAGAGAAAGAGTCAAAAGTCACAGAAATCAATGTAAGGATTATGACGATTGCTTTGTTAAATATTGCTACACAAGGATCGATTGTCTCTGTCGTGGTGAAGCAGTCAATCACCACTTATTCAAAGGCGTTGCCGGTTCCCTCATGTGGCTTCTTGGAGCATTATTGTGATGCACAACACCTTCACAATAAAAGAAAAAAATTAACGAGTTCACTTTGCTCCAATTTTGACGTGCATTTTTTGGTCATACCTATTAAAAATTCTTCTACTGTCGCTTTTTTATGGACCATAGCCATTGACCTATGGGATGTCAGAAGTAATTATCTAACTACTTTTCCAACTCTTTTTGATTAGTGGTTTTACGAAAAAAAAGTTATTCTTGATAAAAAGTTCTGCATGGTCCAAAAGTTAAAATTCAACCATCAGATATCAATTTTTTAAGACATTATATGAGGTGTGTCAAAAAATTTGAATTTTGTGCAAGAGTAAAGTATCTTTATTTTTTACAAATTACAGCCATTTATTATGAAAATTCAGATTTTTTGATTATTTACTAATCATTCCCTATTAATTATTCTGGCGGGATAAAATTTAACGCCAAAGAGGATGCCCTGACATGAAGTATGTAACAGGGAATGTCAGAGTAAGTTGTTGTTTATAACATTACAATAATAATGGCAAATTTACTAAATCGTGAAGAAAAAATAGAACTTGTGTTAATTGTTGGAGAAAATTACAAAACACATAGAGAGACTGCAAATATTTTTAATAATTAACATCAGCATAGAATCATTAGGCATTCAACAGCTACAAAAATTTTAAATAAATTTTAGGCTAGTGGAAGTAAGAGGATATATTGAAAAATTCTTAGCCTACATACTATAAAACCAAACAGAATTTCAATGTTAAATTAATTTATTACCCAAAATATTCTCTTCTTAATTGGATACATTTATTACAGCGTACCTTCAACGTCTCTAGACCTTTCTTCTTGCCCTGCCAACTAGACCTCCACAGCTTTTATTACTTATTCGTTGGAAGAAAATAACAAAACACCTTTGGATAGCTTTCCGCGTCTTTTCTCTTTAATTTTTTCCCCTAGAGTGGTCAGTAATGTCGAATAGTAATCTCCAGTTATTGTTCTAGCCTTATCCAAAAAATCAATCATGATTACTACATGGCAATCCCAAAAAACTGAAACATGAACTTTCAGAAGATTTTTGGACACGAAACTTCTTAGGTCTTAGAAAACCAGAGTGTCGCCATTCCATCGATTGTTGCTTTGTTTCTGGATCGTAGGAGTGTACCCAAGTCTCATCCATAGTAACAATTCGGTTTAAGGAATCTACATCGTTTGCAAATCGAGCACACATCGAACGCTACCCTTGCACGCTTTTGGTCAACATTTAAACATTTGGGGATCCATTTTGCAGCAATTGCATGTCCAAATTGACGTGAACTATATGATAAACGCGTTCGTATGAAATATTCAGTTCTTCAGATATCCGTTTTAGCCCAATTCGACAATCTGATAAAATCATGTCATGAACTGCATCGATATTTTCGAGGACTGACACAGAAACTGACTTTTCCGATGGTCATAATCTTCAATGGAAAATTTACCTCTTTTCAAACTTGTAATTTTTCACGGTCGCTTACGAAGAACATTGATCACCAAGTCATATTAGTATATTAATAACATTAAAATTAATCACAGGTAATTGCGGCTGATTTTTACCAGGCAACCTATCCTTAATCAATTCCATACATCCTCAAGATTCCTTTAAAATTAATTTCATCAAAAAAACAGATACCTGCAAGATCAAGCGGTGGAATCTTAGACTATTGATGATGGCTCGATACTCCAATTGTTCGATTTTCACAATTTGGGTTGACATATTTTTTCTTTTAATTTATTGCGTAACTCTGGTTTACTTTTTTGACGTGAAACTCTACACTGACACTTCTAATAAGTTATTGTCCGTTGCTATGGTAAAGCAATATTTTGTTTATGCATGAAACTGGTCTAGGCTAACTAGATATTAGTGCATCCTCGTATAGAAAATAAATTTAGAAATAAACGCCGAGAACGGGTTGCAAATGAAGACAAGGAATTTGAAGTGATGTTTTCTGTCGTAGAAGACCCAAAAAGTCATTGAGAAAAATGGCCTCAGCAATCCAATCTACTTCAGTAAGTAAAGATACAGTGGCAAATATTTTGAGAAGTAATAAGTATCATGCATACAAACCGCAATTTGTATTCATGTTACTACCAAGGAATTACGATATTCGTTTTGAATTCTGCGCTCTGATCCAAGGAACGTTGGATGAAGACCCGTTTTTTACAAGAACTATAATTTTTTTCGAATGAGGCAACATTTTCTTTAAACGGAATCGTCTCATCACAAAATTGTCGCTGGTGGTCTAACAGTAATCCAAACTTTGTTATAAAAACTCGGAACCAATATTCTTTTAAAACGAACTTATGGTGTGGTGTGTACAAAAATAAATTAGTTGGACCTTTTTTTTTCGATATTTCTTAAATGGCGCATAATACTTACAATCAATAGAAAATCAAGTAAGTGATTTTTTGCACGACCTTCCGTTACAAGAATGTATGACAATTTGGTTCCAACAAGACGGTGCTTCCATCCATAGTAAATTAAACGTTAGAGTACTCCTTGAAAATATGTTTGATGGGATGGTGATTCACAGGTATTTATATATTTTTGGCCTCCTAGGTCTGCTGATTTGACTCCCCTTGATTTTTTATGGGGTTACTTAAAACAGCAGGTTTATCAGCGAGGACCATTTTGAGAGGATTATTATAATGAATACAATAGTTTCACAAAAAAACAATTGAATGTTTACAAAGAGAAGGGGGATATATCGATGCTGTAGGACCAAGGTTGCCAGACGTCCCGCCTTAGGGGGGACAGTCCCGCTTTTTATTAATTAATTCAAAGTCCCGCTTTTTACGTAAATTGTCCCGCTTTTCCCGCTTTTACACGTACTCGCATAAAGTTTTTGTTTAGCATTATTGGTAACGCTCTTTAATATTCCGGCCATTTTTTAAGCATCGTAGGTTAAACGAATGATCGTTGTTTGTTCGGATCGAGTACTTTCTTCGCCTTTCAGTCTGACAAGATCTCTGGTTGTGTTTTATCTCTTTTTATTCCACCTTAATAAAAAGAGATAAAAGGCAATAGCTGACTAATCGAGTTAATCGGCTGACCTGGCTCTATGTTTCTGTCGTAAAAGCCCAAGGTTATTTATTTTATTATACATTATCAGATGGTCTATGTTGATTTTAGCGTCCAGCTATATAAATAAAATAAAATAAAAAAAATTAAATGGCTACAGAATCGGATTCTTCCGTTTCCTCTCACGAAATAGACTCGTTAGGGGAAAATTGTGGAGTTTATGAAGATATAGTGGATTGTTTAATTGAAACTACAGATGAAAAGCCGCAATCACCCGTGCTGTGTGTGGGCACGGACAATGACAATAATAATCACATTACTGAGAATTATTTGGTAAGGTTCTAATTATTTTAAACGTAACTAAATTTTCAACTGCAAATAGTAATGTAATAACTAATAAGGCTTCTGTCTTGTCTATCTTGAAGCAGTGGAGGTCTACGAATTCTATGATATAATTATTGTGCTTTTTATCATATGGTATTTTTTTAGACAAATGAAGCAGAATACCGTCCAAAAAATAGACGGTCTGCTAAAAATGAAAAGACAGTGGCACAAAAAAAGGAAAAAGAGAGGTATATTATTAAAATGCATATAAGTAGAAAAAACTGTTTTAAGTAGATATTTTTTTAATTGGGTAGATACCCATATATTTTGTTTTACATTTTATTTTTACTTTTAGGTTTCGTACAACAAGTTTTGGGAAACCAAGTACTCTGTCATAAAAGGAAATTCACAACACATGGCAAAATGCATATTGTGCGAGTGTCAGTTTTCAATTGGCCATAATGGCGAAGGTGACATCTTAAGGCATAATAAAACCACCAAACATCTTAGAAATATTGAAAAAAACCGCAAACGCATAAACACTCAAAACTATTTTTTCCAGCAAGTAGAAAGTTCAAAGTAAATTACAAATTGCTGAATGCAGATTGATTTATCATTCAGTGCAACCATCACATAGTTATTTGTCAGCAGACTGCTTGGTAAAAATACTCTTAAAACTTCTTCCTAATTCACAGACGGCTCAAGGAATCACACTCAGTAGAACAAAAGGGACAAAAATTGTCACTAATGTATTGGCTCTCTATACACAGAGGAAAATATTAGAAGATTTGCAAGGTCATCACCCATTCTCAATATCAAGTGATGCATCGGATCATGGGAACATAAAAACATTTCCTCTGGTTCTAAGGTACTTTAAAAACGAGGAGAGAATTAAAACAATGCTTTTAAATTTCTACTCGTCCCCATCAGGAAAATCTAAGGATATTTCTTCTGGCATAGTTACAAATTTAGAGAAAGCTGGGTTAACAATTGCAGACATAACTGCCTATTTTGCTGATAATGCGTCAGTGAATTTTGAAAAACCAAAGTGTTTTTACAGAAATTAAGAAATTGAACGACAGCATAATACCAATTGGTTGTGTATGCCATATAGTCCACAATTCTGGTAAAAACGGCCACAAAGCCTTAAGGTATGGTACCATTCGTTATTTTATATAAAATTTTGCATTTTTTAAGTTTAAAGAAAATCTAGAGTCTAATTAAAATTCATTTTAGATATGATATTGAACTGATTGTGATTAAATGCTACAATGAATTTTCCAGCAGCACGAAAAAAACTGAGGAACTCAAAGATTTTTTTGAATTTTGCGATTCTGAGTGGAGCGAATTGTTAAAATCTGTGCCAACCAGATGGCTTAGTCTTATACCAGCAGCAGAAAGGCTTCTAAAGAAGTTTCAATCAGTAAAATCTTATTTTTTGTCAATGGAGTCCCCACCAGCCACAATGCTACTTTAATTACAAAAAAAAATTCATTGCATTTTGGCTGAATTAATTTATAAGTTATTGTTTATTTTTTAGGATTCGTAGTAAATGTTGGTTCCACATTGCAAACCACCATTCAAAAATTACAATCACATAAAGTTTTAATACTAGAACTTCATGAAACAATGATCTTTTTAAGAAGAAGTCTACAAACTAATTTCGATCAAGAATTCTATGGGGTCATAGCAAGAAATATAATACTAAAATCTGAGAATAGTGATAAAATTGTACAGTTCAAGAGACAGGAAAGGACAATATCTTATTTGGAAAAATGGTAATATTTACATTTATGGTGCATAAGTGGATTACCTATCTACTACTATGACATTTTGTTTTCTTAATTTTATGTACCAATACAACAACAATAGATTTGAAAATCTATCTTGCATGATTTTAAAGAAATCACAAATCTTGTTCTGTAGAAAAATTTATTAAAATATCTTCAGATTTTAAAATAAACAGAGATGAAGACATTCTCTTTGAAGAGTTTATCAGACTGAAATATTTTATTGAAAATAATTTAAATGAAGAGGAAGATATAAGTCAAAGATGGATGGCATTTTTTAAAAACATTTTCCCGGCAAAAAATTTTGAAAAAATATGTAATACATTTTTATCAATTCCACATTCAAATGTCTTTCCTGAAAGAATGTTTAGTCTAAGGAATGCCCCTTGGAGAAAGGAAAGAAATAAATTAGATATTAAGACTTTGGAGGCGGAGCTTATGGTTAAAAGTAATTTTAAAATGAACTGCAGAGTTGTTGCTATTTCTGAAAAGTGAGGATGTGGGCGCAGATGATATATTAAAAAAGGTATCATCATGTCAAAAATATTAAAATTAATTAAATGGTGCTAAAGCTAAATAATGTCTGTTGTGGTGTTATGTCACGCTTATGTTGTGTTTTATATTGTACTTAGGCCTTAATTTTATGTGAGAAATACAGAGACATTAAGTACATATTTTTGTGGGTGTTTGTTTTCTAATGAAATTGATATTTTTCAGTTAGGGGGTCATTTTTAATATACCCATATATATATATATATATATATATATATATATATATATAATTAACTAAGTAATATCCTACTGTAATATATGTTTAAATCCTTAAAATATATTTTTTTGTATTTTTTAATCTAATAAATGTTTTATTGCGAACTGCATTAGTTTTTATTTAAATAAGAACCTACGCCACTGGTATATCAGTCTGAAGCGACGGAGAGGGAATATTTTAAAGTGAGGCAGACGATTACTAATTGATGACGCCTGTGGCATTTTCTTAGTTGATTCGTACTCTGCTAGGTTTTTATTGAAATTTACATTTTTGTCTCTATATATCTCGAGCGCTCACTAGGATTATTTCATTTCATTGAGAAAGCAACTCTATTTATATATATCTCTTCTAAATGAGAAATCGAAAACATCCCCTGATGAGGTCACAGTCAGCGTTCGAAATATATACGGAAAACAATGTTTAATTTAATTATTAAAAAAGATTGCAAAGTACAACTTAGAGAAGAACAACCACAAAATTTTAAGGTATGTAAATATTTAAAAGCTGTTTATTTTCAAAGAAACATACAGACCAAAACATAAATTTTTAGTTATTGGTGTTATTTTTTATTCTAGATTAAATCTATACAAATATATTAATGAATTGAAAAAGTTAGTGCCAGAACTGGGAATTGCCGAATTTAAATATAATATTTAAATATATTTTAATTAAAATATAAATTTTTAGATTTGATTAAAAATTCAAAGGGTGAATAACATAATACAGATAAGTTTAAATTAGAATTTTATTTACAGCAAAAATAATGATAAAAGAAGCAAAACAAATTCAAATTAATATACACTGCATTTATCTATAATTTGACTTTTCTTGCCTTTAATCTGGCAAAATCCTCTATCACTTCATCAAAACTTATTTTTCTTACTATGTCATGTTCAATACTTAATATCATTAAGTGGTTAAGTCTATCTTCTCCCATTGCAGATCTCAGCCTGTTTTTTATGAACGCCATTTTGCTGAAGGCTCTCTCACCATTTGAAACTGAAACTGGTATTACAGCTAGTAACCGTAAGCAGATGCAAATTTGCGGTAATATGTGTTCAAGGCCTTTTTGGTAAATGTTGTTCAAAATATCAACTGTACAGTTCAAGTTTCCTTCTCCTGAGTTGATCACGCCATCTTTAAGTAGCTTAAAGTAAATGATCAATTCATTTGCTAACTCATCCTTTGTAAGATCTCGTGGGTATCCGTTGACCAGATCTTCTGCTACACCATCAACATAGTTGATTAAGTAACGTGTTTTCGGTAGGAGATATGATCGGTGTGAATACATCAGACAGCTTTTAAACAATAGAGAATTTAAATTTATATTATAAACATCCAATAAATTGATTAAAAAAAATAATATTAATTTTTCCTTTGCTTCGGGGGCCCGGGCCAAAGTGCCCCATCTGCCCCCCCCCCTGTGGGCGGCCCTGCTGGCCTCACTCAGGGCAAAGAGTAAAAAAGGGCCGATTTTAATTACTCTCAGCCTAAGTCTGAACGTGTGTCTCGCTTTTTCATTTGAAGGATCTGGCAATCCTGGCGAAGAGCCACCACGATTGAACTCGCAAAATCAGTGATAGTGCTTCATCGTCACTTAATGTCAAAGCGAGTTAATCGGTACACTGCTATTGGTTTAATCCACGTCGAAAGTCATAGAAAATGTTCGCGATTTAATTCCGTTTTTTGACCAAGATGAATGTTTTCAAGTACCTGTAAACAATTCAAATAGCTCTCGTATGACAACACGTTCTGAGTACATTTAGCATTAAAATCGTCAAACTTTATGATGGCAATGTCAAATTTGACATATTCACATCACATCTTAAAACTTAACAACCCACGTAACAATTGTCCTTAACTACCCACTTAAATAGTAATAAGTCTTTGTGCATACAAAACTATGTGATTTAAAAATTCTTCAACAAGAAAATATAGAAATACTCAGTAATTTTGATTAATTATGCAATTGAACAAAAAATGATTTTTTAGTATTGTACCGCCATCTGACAAACGTTTTCCTCATTCCCCACTATAAATAAAAAAAATTATAATCTTTGAAACCCCCGGAGTAATGGAGTATAGAAAAAAATAGATATGTTTTATCTGGTAAATTCAGTCTCGTATTCGTAACTTTACACAAGCAATCGATGTAACCGTATTTAATATACATTATTCATTAATGCATTGCTAGTTGCTATAGCATATTATGTGAAAAGATCACTTAGTCTCTTCTTTTATAGATGTCGCATTAGGCAGTTATGAAGAAATCTACTCTGAATATTTAACTTGCTGATTCCTGTAATAAGGTGGTGTTAGAAGTTGTTAGTTTTTGTTCTCTCACATAAAGAATATTACGGACAGTCTTTTCACTTCAGTCAATTTATCGCTAGGAGTGAAATCGCACTGACAATAAACAGCTGTGAATTAAGTGCATGTGCCCTCTGTTTATTTGAAAGGTTCAACATTTATTAATGAACGGTACAACTTTTTAGATAATTTAAAAAATGACTAAACTTTTTGCTGTGATCTTTCCCGGGTTGTGATAAATTAAAAACAGCTTTTATAAAATAAGTGAGTTTTCTAAGGCCCATGGTGATTGACCTCCCACAAGTAAGTATACTGTTTCTTTATTGTTCATTTGTAAGTCTTCGATATTTGGTGACATTTCAGTATATTATTCACATACTGTTAGGTTTATGCTCAACAATTGTTGAAGTTACTACATCACAAGATATTACGATAAGTTTTGTTGACATGATAATTGATAGCAAAACCGTTCTTTTCTTTTAACGGATCTACTTTTACAATTGACCACACTTCTCCGTTAGATGAAAAATTGAATTAATGAGTTCTATAACTATATTATACAATAAACCTCTAGCATTCTCACTGTAACTTGTTCACTGTTTTTGGTGATCCTTTGTAAAATTATTGAAAATTAATATACCCATATGAAATGTCTGTATCAACATATTATTCATTGCTCGAATATGAACCATTCATTTATATTAAATAATTTTTGTTGATTTAGAATAAAAACAAAAACAAACTCAGATCACAAAAGTTACAAAATTTAATTCACCAAATTTTAAATGAAGGAATTGAAACATTTTTATTTTTGATAAGATAAATTGCAACAGTATTTCTAAGAACTGTGCCAACTGAATATAATGCTAATCAGAGTATTTATTATTTATATTCAAAACTCCTTTATAAAATCATATCGTAAACCCCTACAATTTTTTTTGAAAATTTGAACAATATATTTAGAGCATAATTAGTGCCAAAAAATTGAGATCCTTTTCTTATCTTGGAACGAATACAATTTAAAAGACCGTAAAAAAATATATACGATCCAAGCATTCCAGTTTTGACCTCAACCAGACAAATCGGGTATGAAGGATGAGGGGTATTAGTTTCTTGTAAACATACCGAAAGAAATATGGATTGCGTTCTTAAGAGGTGTGAATGAAAAAGTACATTTTTATTTGAACATTCTTTTAGAATGTAGACAATGACAGGTCATACCTAACTAACTTGCAACAACAAGAAAGAAACAACCACTCTCGGAATGCACGTCAACCAAATCACTCAGTGGCGGATCCAGGAAGATGTACGACTGTTTCATGTCATTTTCGTATACTTTATATAAAGATTTTCAAGTATTATTGTGTAATTATGGTTGTTAAATGAACCAAATTTTATATAATTCATAATACACAAACAAATTAGAGAGAAATATTATTATAACCCAACATTATTCAGCTTATATGATACAAATTTCGTGATATGGAGCTAACTTACCTAAGTTTACTTATTTACCTACTACGTGAAATCAATTATGAAATACACTTACTAAGTTAGAATTTCTGGAACCGTTGATGATATTCATACTGAACTCACTGTTTACAACACCACTACAGCAACACTCACGATTATACTGTCTGACGCGTGTAAGGTAAACTGTTTACTTTCAGTCTCTGAAGACGATAACTTAGTTATCGAAACACGCGTCATTGTGAGTGTTGGTGTAGTGGTGGTGTAAACAGCGTATTCAGTATGAAATACACTGATTAACTAGTGAATTAGTACTACGTCTACCTCAAATCCATTGCAGGTTTGATCTTCTCCAATTAATAAGAAAAGGATGCTAATAATATATTATAGATTTTTTTAGAAACCACACTTTATAAATAAAGTAAAAAATAAGAACAGAATAGAGGTAGTAGCGGACAAGGTTGGTACGTATTATAATAGTACCAAAAGTGTTTTGTTTTTGATAATCTAGCAGTATGTAACCGCATTTTATCATTCATTCGAATATCCGAATGTCTAGTGACATTTATTAATCGAAACTACAGTACATTTAAAAAAATGTTTCATTGATAATGAGAGCAAAGCGTTGCTTGATGAAGTTTCATTACAAATGTTACTATCACGAAAATTTGTAATTACTTTTCGTATAAAGCAAATATATTTTACTGAAATTCATTAGCAAGGCACACAGATTGAAAATTTTTTGTACCAGCGATTGTTTACCTTGGTTAAACAATAAAGTTCATACCTCGACCTCTAATTAACGTTAAGTTAAATTGGATTTTTCTCATAAATTAGCTCTCATGTTAAAGCATCATAAAAAAAGGAAATGGGCGTTGAAGCATAACAAACAAAATATAATTGATTTCAAACAATTTGAATATAGTACAGAAAAATTAGACATTTGAAACGTTATGCGCAGTCGTCTTAATACTAAGTACATTGTTTTTGCTAGACATTATGTAGCTATTTTAATCTCCTTTATTTTAATCAATATATAAAAAGTATATATACAACGGCACAATAAGTAGGTTTCATTTTTTTTTAAATCTTAATCTTTGGTATAACCTATCACATCTATCAAGTCAAGTCAAGATACACATGATGAAAAAAGCAGAAATAATTGTGTGAAGGCGAGAATACCTTGAAAAAATTGAGAAATTTTGTGAAGAAAATGGAAAACTTTACTGCCCGGCCGAAACATGGGTAAACGCACTGAGTATCAAGTTTGGGTGGACTTTCACAAGGCAAGCATTCTTGGTTTTAGCAATAACATGCTATATATAATCATTGAAAAAAGTAAAGATTCGAATATTATCAATATCTGCGCCGGAATATTTTTCTTCGATAAATAGACTTTAGAATGTAAGACAGATCAAACAGAAGGATTTAAACAAACGACGAAAAACGTGAAACTACTATTATATAAACAAGCGGACACCAAATCTCTAGTCAATAGAACTTGAACAAAATGGCAAAAAATTGTGTCAGACTATAAACAAATAAATAATAAAACATTAAACGTTAAAACCTATGTAGCAAAGGCTATCAAAATAATAAATAAAGTGAAAAATGTAACATTATTATTCACTTTCTCTTAGCTGTTTTATACTCTTTGAAGTGCTGTTCCTGAAACTAACATACATATACTCTCATATCAATTTATTTTGTATTATCCTCAATATTATCCAGGAGTATGTCCTCATTCCAATCATATCCAAAAGTAAATGCCATCGATATAAAAGATTAACCGCTAAGACTTGGTAACGCTCGATGTTGGTTAAATGAACAAATCAAGGCTATCAATTCGAAAATTTTCGTTTGAGATTAAGCCGATGTTGTACTAGGCACTAGGTACAATTATTTTAAGTACAGTAAAACCACCATCGACCAAAAATCCGGACGGATAGAGGTAATCAAAAGTCACATTTGTATTTTTCTCTTAACCCTGGTATGTCCAACATAATGCAGTAAAAGTACATGCTCAACCGTGATCCCCGATCCGATTTCTTTTGATACTAGCCATTGACATTAAAAAAAGAAAATATTAAACAGGTATATAGCAAATCTCTAGTCAATCCTTCCCAGAATAGAATTTGAACAAAAAGGCACTTGAATATTCAAGAAATTGTGTGAGAAAATTTCAAAAACAGCATTAATATATATAATAAAGTGAAGAATCGTTTGTTCACAAAAGTTATTTGGTCTAAATAAAATCAATTTAATTCTTCCTTCTTTTAGTTTCATACTTTTTAAAGGTATGATAGAATTGTCATGAATAAAAAAAATGTTGATTTCGGTAGTCGTGTTTCTCGCAGATATAGTATGGGTTCTAAAATATTCCGAAGTGTTTTTAGATTACTAAAAATATTTTCTTCAAATCATGTAACACGATTTGTTAATAACACATTTTAATTAGCATCGAAAAAAAATTCTTGAAACATTTGTAACATAACATCACGTGAATATTCTAAATCTGGCACATTATAAATTGTTTAAACCGTTACCCCATATAATTGGAATAAAAATTAGTAAATCATCAACTGTACATATGTACAAAACTGTACTTACGCAAAAATCTGTCTTCGTGTCAACTATTTCCCGTTAATTTTGAATACAAAAAACTTAATATAGCTGGTAGAAATAACAGTCTCGTTAAGATGTTGAAAGTTGAAAAATTATCATTTCGCATGCACCACTAATTGTACTAGGTTTATATAGTCAAGGTCAAAGAAATAGTCGAGGGGTATGTCAATAATAATTTTGTTGTTCAGTATTACCTGTTTGTTCGAAGTAGTTCTAGTCGTTTTAATAACCCATTTACTGTCTCTTCCTAAAAATGAATTCAATAAGTTATTGTAAGCAAAACTACCATATTCTTATTCTTAACAACCTCCAAACTTAATTGGCTTCAAGAAAAGATAATGTCCTATGAATAAATCTTGCACTCCACAGATTTATATGTAGACTAAGGCCTGAAGTATAGAACTCGTGAGTGTCGCATCGAATAAATTTTTTGAAATAATTTTTTTGTTTTTTAGACTAGATGTAAATTAGGCCAGCTATCGAAAAATGCAATTAATGTAATTAATTTATATTACGAGGTGGGACCGCGAAATACGTGAATTTTATTGAAAACTGAAGTGAAAAGTATTTCTTGAAGGCTTCTTTCGGAACAACTTTCATTTGCTGTTTGGTGGCCTTCTTAATATCTTCTTAATTCTCTTTTAGTAAATTTCTTATATTCGGGAAGAGGCCGGAGTAGCTTGATGATAAATCTAGTGGTTAAAGTGTCATGATGAAGGGTTACCCATTTTTTCATTTTTACAGTTTCTGCTGTTCCTCGGCTTTAATGGTTTCATTAATAAAACCCTTATACCACATGTAAACAGTCTTTCAAGTTACTGAATTAACTTCATGGACATGTTTTAAAATTTCTTGAACTTTTTTGGACCTTTTTTGAACTCACCCAAGATCTCGCTATAGCGGTAATAATGGCAGACTGACAAACAGGAAAGAGTTTAACTTGTCACCGTGTTTCAACAGATGAGGGTATGAGGCATATTAGTTGAAATGTATAGATTACTTCAGTACACTCCTCATTCTAGAGTATAATTTATTTGGCAGACATTTTTTTTACTTGAAACTGTTTTCCAAAAAACTGGTAGAAGATTTGTCGTGTCTTTGTGAAATTTCCATTGATATATTATTGGAACGGTTCCCACACAAGAAAATTATTGATCACTAAGAACTATTTTACAATTGTATCGAGGTCTTTACTACACTGATTGATTTTACTTAGGTATATCTTTCACCATATCTACAAAAACCAAACATTGGTAAAATTAATAATTTTTGACAATATACACGTATTCTTGCACACATTTAACTAACAGCCAAAATTTAATTGACCCACAATATTTTCTTTCAAATAACTAATATTGTATTAGTATAGATTATTATTTAAATTATATTATTATGTTTTATTTTAGCGCATATTATATGCTAGCCGTCCCTTGTTTTTAGTAATTTTTTATCATTAGATCTTAAATATTCGATTTCTGTTGTGTCTTCTAAAAACAAAATAGTTAACGCAATATAACAAGTTTTAAAACATTTATATTTTCCTCCAGGTTATTACATTTTACATTATCCAGAAAACAGATATCGTATTTTCTAAGATTTAAAACTGAAATAATTTTCCTTTGAATATAAAAGTAGAAACTAAAAACACGTGTAAATCGATTTATTTCACGTAAATAATCAATCAAGGTTAAATTGAATGTAGGAATAGGGAGAATTTACATGTTTTCACTTATATCGGGAATCAATATATACCTAGCATTATACAAATTGCTAATAACCGTACGTATGTGAAATGTATGTATACAATGCACGATCTCTTACTATATAATTTGAATGTAAACGATCTCACCACATGGTTGATTATTTCAAAAGTAATTTGGGTTTGTCACATTGGTTGAAATATTCCAATTTATTTTAGGGATACACAGAACTGTTTTCACATTAGAAGCTCAATTGAGAAAATATATGGATGAATACTTATGTAAGACTAAAGTTGCAATTATAGTCGTTGGACCTGGAACATTATAATTTTTATCAAAATGGTGATTAAATAAATCTGAAACTGATTCCTGATAAGCATTTTCTTGGTCGTAATTGTATTATTTCACCGATTTGTAGATCAATAATACTAGAAGTGAACAAGAATCCAATAGTATACATATTAATTTTCTTCACCGTTAGTTCTTGGTTGGTTGTGATGAACATGTTATTAGTTTAAGTTGAAATTGTAATTTTTCATTTTATTTGTCACTACTGAATAATATTTCTTCATTTATGATTATTGGCGTATAAAGAATGTTTGTTCTTAAGAATAAGTTGCAATGTCTTGATGAAGCACTTTCTTCTTAGCCAAATGAGGCCGTTTTGCTTTATTTCTCCGCTCAAACTTTGCAATAAGTTTGCATAATACTCGCCGTTGATAGTTTTCCTTTTTCAAGCATCCCAAACAACCGACCCCATGACCTTGCCTGCTAGGAAATAGTCTTTGTCTTTTTTTGAACCGGTTCTCCCTTTTCAGCCCATTGTTTTGATTATTCTTTTGTTTCGGGTGTGAAGTCATGGACCCACATTTTAATCCATGGTTATGAAATGGCTTGATTTCTGTGAAACATTGTCAACGATCATCCAGTACCGCTTTGTGATTTTTTTTCAACTTTTCTGGAGTCTTCACCTCATTTAGTGCTGGTCCTCGCAGGTCGTACCGTCTCGCTTAAACTCTGTTACCCAATATTTTACTGTTGATAACGAAAGAGTAGTCTCACCCAGGTTGGGCTAATGCCTTTCAAATAAAAGTATTGTGGCACATAACGATAACCAATTATTTCCATGTTTACAAATTCACTATTGATGGCTGCCAAACAAATACTAAACATCGTGGCGTCTTCAAATTTGAAACATATGCTGTATAGATTGTGTACTTTCTAATACAGTGATATTTTTCAAGCAACTACCGCCATCTCTAGGTCAGAGCAGGTACTTCTGGGACCAACCTCGTATCAGCAAAGGAAACAAAATCTACATTAGCATACGGTGTCGAAACGAGGGAGGAAATTAGATACACGCCAGAACTATAATCGATAAAAACGAAAAAGATAAAAGTAGCACGAGAAGGATGAAGAATAGATGAATTTGTCAAAAAACGTCAATATGACTCTATGAAAGATACGAAGAATCAAAGAAAAGAGTTATTATTGAATTGAATAGTTTAGTCTGCTCATTTACTTAAATATGAATTATTACTTTTATCGATTATTTTACGAAACATTTAAAAATCTATTCATGTATACTTAGCCTTATTTTATATTACGTAAAATTATAGCGGATTGTATTAAAAAAAATAGATAATTCCTTTGTAAATGCTCTATATTCATGCTAAAAAATTAACATTTACCTCAACTAAACATCTCTTAGTAACATCCATTGTTTTGTTATTGAAATGAAAAACCAACGGCGCAGGTAATACTAGTCTGAACAATAAAATGTTGAAAGTGAAAGTGAAATTTGGCTAACGAAAAAGTAGGTCCGTCCTTCACTTGTGACAATCCCCAAGTGACATTCAAATTGTGTCAAAACGCCCACGTAATATACAGAGTGATTAGTTTGCAATTACTTTCGAGAAAATAGAGGCATTGCTTGTAGCGTATAACGTTTTATTTAAAAAAAATGTGTTACTGCACCGTCAAGAATACTAAATAGCGAGTTTGACCTCTGCGATTAGTAGTCGTTTTAAATCCGGTTTCGCCTGAATTTTTATTCCATGGCGACAGCTTACTCTGTTTCGGAACTACCAATCCCAGTATGAAGGCAGACACTCATTTTTCGCTTAAGCAGTACTATGAAAAATCAATAAAACCATTATTTAAATGATTATTAAACGTAATCAATTTGATTTCTGTTCTGTCAACTGATTTTTATTCCAAGTCTTTGGGAATCAGAAAATATAAGTTTTAATACAATCTGTGTATTTTAATTCGTAAACTTAGCGGACTAACAATGAGTGAAATTGAGAAAAAAAAAGAAAATTATGGGAGTTGAAACTAAATGTATGTATAAGTAATCACCAATTATCCGAAATCCATAGAAATAAAACAACAAACATTTGTCTGAATGTTTTAGAAAAATATTATATTTCTGCTTTAAACCAGATACTACTTCCCTCTCCGAATTAGTAAAACATTATTTGTATCTCATTACAGCAAAAATATTGAGAAAATCTATTCAAAATAAGATATTAACATTTGAAATATTTTTTACACAATAATGAGTAATGAGAATCTACAGAAAAACCCTAAGTTTATTAGCTTGTTGCCAACAAGCATAACATTTCTAGAAAAATCAAATACGCGAGTGTAAAATTAGATTTTATTAAAAAAAAATGGAAAAACACACCATAGGAATTGACCGGGCGCTTAGCACTATTGTGTCTGCTCCTTCTGTGAAGGAAAGAAGTCTACATATATCTATCTCCTTGATTTCGATGTGTTCACTAGCGTTCATTCCCAGGATCCTCTGTCAATACTCTGTAGAGGAGCGCACTTTTGCATCAAGCATCTTGTGTGATACATATCGTTTGCTGCCTTCAATTCCTCTGTCCATAAGATTTTTGATGAAACCATTGGATATGATAATTAAGGGGACCGTTAACGTACTCGTGACAGCACTTTTCGCTAAAACATATGCTCAGATAAACTGGAGATGTCATTCGCTAACAGCTTCTCAACAGATATATATGTATCTGTTGCTGTGCATTTTTTGATTATTTACTAGGATGCACTAATATCTAGTTAGCCTAGACCAGTTCCATGCATAAACAAAATATTACGTTACCATAGCAACGAACAATAAGTTATTAGAAGTGTCAGTGTAAAGTTTGATGACAAAAAAGTAAACCAGAGTTACGCAATGAATTAAAAGAAATTGTGAAAATCGAAAAATTGGAGTATCGAGCCATCATCAAATACCTGTATTTAAAAGGGTTAAGAGGTAAGCAGATTTACGAAGATATACTTAATACCCTTGGTGATCAATGTCCTTCGTATGAGACCGTGAAAAATTGGATTGCAAGCTTCAAAAGAGGTAAATTTTCCATTGAAGATGATGATCGATGGGGAAGGCCAGTTTCTGTGTCAGCCCCTGAAAATATCGATGCAGTTCATGACATGATTTTATCAGACTGTCGAATTGGGCTAAAATGGATATCTGAAGCACTGAATATTTCATACGAACGCGTTCATCATATAGTTCACGTCAATTTGAGTATGAGAAAAATTGCTGCAAAAGGGATCTTCAAATGTTTGAATGTTTATCAAAAGCGTGACAGGGTATAAGCATCGCGGAATGGCGACACTCTGGTTCTCCAAGATCTAAGAAGTTTCGTGTCCAAAAATCTGCTGGAAAAGTTCTTGCTTCAGTTTTTTAGGATTGCCATGGAGTAATCATGATTGATTTTTTGGATAAGGGTAGAACAATAACTGGAGATTACTATTCGACATTAGTGACCAGTCTACGGGAAAAATTAAAATGAAAAGACGCGGAAAGCTATCCAAAGGTGTTTTGTTTTTGCAGGACAACGCCCCTGCACACAAACTCATGTTGCCATGCAAAAAATTCATGATTTAGGTTTGAATTACTAAAACACCTCCCTTATTTGGCTCGGTCCGACTATCATCTCTTTCCTCAACTGAAAAAAAGTTTAAAAGGTAGTAAATTTTCTTCCAACGAGGAGGTAATGAAAGCTGTTGATGTCTGGTTTGCAGAGCAAGCAACATTTTTTTTGAATGGTCTAGAGACGTTGCAGGTTCGCTGTAATAAATGTATCCAATTAAGAGGAGAATATGTTAAGTAATAAAATATTTTGACATTGAAATTTTGTTTGGTTCTATAGTAAGCTAAGAATTTTTCAATATATCCTCGTATACCTCCGGCACACGTCAAAATTGTTTATATTGCTGCTTGGAAGATTATGCTTAGAAAGCCGAGCCTTTGAGTCCCTTCTTTCTTGAGCCGTCGCTACATAAAGCTGCTCCTGATCCCAGTTCTGACTTGAACTCATCTTAAAAAAAAGACGCCGTACTACATATCAGAAAAAAGAGAAAAGGTTGAACTTTGCGTATTAAATTTACATCTGTATTAAAAGGAAACGTTTCGGTAGTGGTATTATACTTTTTCTACTATCATATCTACCCACTGTCTACATTAATACTAGGAACTGTTCTTACTTATTACTATATACGTATATATAAGTATACAAGAATCAACTATATTTCCATCAGCACAAATAGAGTTTTGAGATTCCTTAATCTTCTAACAGTTTAACACCTTAGACTTATATTAGATGGATTTAATTAGAAATTTACATAAAATAATAGGAAATATTTTGTTTGATGCATGTTTGAAGAAAACAACAATATATTTTAACTGTATAAAACCCAGTAGGTCAAATATAGCAATTACACAAAGATGTTAATGAAAAATTTTCTGCCTACACATTCTAAACAGTCCAGTATGTCTCTATGACCTTGGAATTAAACTGAAATGATTGACAAAAAACGTTGATAGAGAAAACCCTTTGGAATCTTCTTACATTTTTATAAATAATTTTACCCTAAGACAAATCTGAGCGGAATGTTATTGAATCGCCGTTATTTTTTGATTTTATGATATATACAGGGACTTCCAATCTTTGACTGCATCTGTTAAATTGTCATTTATGACTGTTTTGTCAAATTTCCATTGACGGATATTACGTTCAAGAGTAAGAGAGTGTGTCGGAGAATCCGAAGTAATCGATTTCCTGTCTCTCACAGGAGTTCAGTCGTTCTCATACATGTTTGTGAATTTTCCGTTTGGACTTTGGCCTCGTACAAAATTCCAATGACCCAGAAGTTGAAGACAGGACGGACGTGTATTCGCGGAATTGGTTCTATAGCAGTTGAAATCTGTTTCTCATTTTCACCGTTTTCAGCGATGAGCCGCAATTCTGTAAGAATGAGTGAATCTACTAAACTAAACTATCGATTTGTGCTCCAATGCATTTGGAAATATCCAACTGTTTAGTATTTGGTGTGGATTGGGAGCTGGGACGTCGTTGGCCGGATCTAGAGGTCGATGACTATAAACTTATTTCGGTCCAAATTGATACGCACACAAACAACATATGGTTTCAACAGGCTGGCTTAACAGCCATATAGCTCATCCATATTGATTATTCTGCACGAGCGATTTAAGGGCATTGTCAATTTACATTGAGATGATGTCATAAATAATAAAAATTTCGATAAAATGTCATACAAACTTTGTTTCTTCAAAATTTAAAGGTGTTGCTTATTGTGATAGTTTGATGAGCGCTGCTGAGTGATAAATATTTATCTGTACCAGCCTACATAGAACTCGCTAATATATTGAAAGATTCTTTGATATATCTCATTCTGCAAAAAGCACATTATAAAAGATTGTGCAGTGAACAATGTTGAAATTATTAAGTACTTGTTGCTTTGAGTACAGTTCATTTCTTCTCATTTCTCGAAGTTAATCTATTCTCTAGAATCATTAAAGAATTTATTTTCAATAGTTGAAATGAGTTTCTAAATATTTTAGATACAAAAAATAGATTTTATGTGTTTCCTCACACATCCAATTCAAATTGCTTTGGATATCGAATTATTCACTTATACAGCCGCGATACTATTCTGGCAAGCTAAAATAATACAGGGAGGAACCACAATTTCACAGTTTTGATCACAAAACTAATTTTTCATTGAAATACCTAAATGTTATCTCGTCATAGATACATATAATAAATATTTGCTTATTTGTTTTGATTCCATTGAATGATTTTTATAGTATTATATGGTAATGGACTTTAAATAGACATTTATGGTGAAACGATATATTGTTAACAATTGTTCGAACAATGCCCTATGTAATTGAAATGTTAGAATGGACTTATGTGATCAGAATTTTGTCTATTGAAAAGTTCTTCAAGAACAAATTGCTATGAGTTAACAATAGTGAAACTTTCAGTTGGAAATGTGTAGTAACATAGATATAGATCAACGGTTATATTAAACTGGCTAATTACTATCAAAAATTATTATCCACTTTTTATTTACATGATACGTTATGTAATAGTACAATAAGCAATTGTTTTGAAATTGATTATGAGCGAAGTGATTAAATATAAATATGGCAACAATTCATAAACATAAAGTCATTTAAATTAGTTAAATACTAAATGGAAAAAACAAAAATTCGAATGTAATAAACTGACTTCGCAAACGCAAACGCTTGTAAACGGTAATATCAAATAGTTCAGAGGTCTCTTGAAAGTGTTGAGTACTACAAACGGTTATTGCGTTTCCGTTTTTAATAGTTCGTTTTGATTGTCTGAAGAATTTTCTACTTAAGTGATAGGTTTGTTTTAGAATCCTGCGAAAATTTTTATATATATATATATATATATATATATATATATATATATATATATATATATATATTATTACTATACTCATTTTTCCACATCATATAGGAAAAGGATATTGCAGTTATCAATACTGATAATGATAATTAAAAAGAAAGAGGTTTTCGGAAACTATAACTATCAATTCAGAATGAAATTTAGGTCACAGTCTCGGAACGTCACGTTCAATTTTCGGTAGAAATTTCAAATTTAAAACATGATCTACAAGAACTTCTATTACCTTTTGTGCGTTAATTTTTCCATATTTATTTAGTTGTATAATAGATTCTAGATGTTCAATAATTGTTATTGAGCTGTTATTAAAGATTCACCCCCTCTCAGAGATTTCGCATTAAAGTTTAAAACTGATTAGCTATTTTTATGGTGAAGTGCCGAAAGTATAAAAACCGCAAACCTCAGTAACCTATCAATGACGCTTCACGTGACAATTAATATTAAACAGCCATTTAAGGGGAATAAATAACTAAATAAATAAGTTCAAAAAAACCATAGACAAACGATACAACTCATCAACTGATTGGTTGATTGGTGATTAACTTTATCAGTTTCTGAACAACAATGAACGTGATCCAGGTTAGTTTCCGAACATTCAGTCTTGAAATATGTTCTGACTATATGGCGACAACCAGTGGTAATAAAACTATTGAAAAATATGACGAAATTCGAACTGCAAAAAGTTGATTGTTAAATTCTTACCGCAGTTTTTACACAACTTAATCTACTATTTGGTGTGGTGGGTAATAAATAAGTCATGGCCATGGATAACCGCCTATAAACATAAATTAATTTGAAAAATTATTTCTCAATAGATCGTTATTGAAATAACAGTAAGCAGTTTCAAGTAATCATAACAAAACATGATTGATAAATTATCTTGATTTTAGGTCTTCTTCAATTAAAATTTCGTTTAGAAGCAAATAAAATTTTGACGTTTCGACCTATTGCGTTCTTTATCAAAATATAATTTGACATAGATTATACGAAATATCTTTGCGAAACAGAGTGACGAAATAGGCTGCAGCCTATTTATTGGAGCGTAGGGATTATGAGTAGTACTTTAGGCGAAAACAGATAACGAATAGATTCTCTAATTTTACTATGAATGGATGTTAATAATACTATTTGATAGAAAAGAAAATCAAATTGTATGTTTTAATAAAAATCAAGTTAATTTATAAAGAAAACTATATAAAAAGGTGTAAGAAGTAAATAATTGAAGAAATTATTATTGTATATAATTTTAGTTTTAACTTTCTTCGTAGTAGAAAAGATATAAGTAAAACAATTAAAAAATTGTATCGATTGCCAGCAACCAGGCCAAAAATACTTGAATTACATAATCTTTTCCAAACCAGGTTCAGTATTTATAGTCTCTTAAAGCCATACTGTTTCCTCTAGTATTAATTTACCACGTTTAAAATTGATAACGCGAGTTAGCAACAACATTCTTTGAAATTTATGTTAGCAGGAAAAATTGAATAAAATCAGTTTAATCCTAAGATTTGTAGGGCAGTGTATTTCAAATAGGGAAAAAAATTGCTACATTTTTTAACTCAGTTTTTACAGCCCGAAAAAAAAAACATTTCAATAGTGTTAGTAAGGTCTTCGACAAATTTAAAGGACATGGTAGGTACACTGAAGGTCTTGCCAAGTAAATTTTTCAAAAGACTATAAATTATTGGGAATTTTCTTATTTCTGTAAGAAGATCCACATTTTTCAACGGTTTCAGACCCTCAAAATCACACTGCTCCAAGAAAAACCATTGGTAGGTTTCTGAAAATAGAAAAGTACCATCCGTATAAGATATATATTTCCCAGAGCTCCAGAAAGATCAATATAACAGGCGTATGCAATTTTTGTGAGGAAATTATGAGATGGGACGAGAAGTTTCTACTAAATATACTATCTTTGGATAAGCTTTTTTTAATTTGAATGGGGTAAGTAACATGCACAATTATCGTTTTTAGTCAGGAAAACCTATACTGGATATTTGAATCTCATTCGCAACATCTTCTGAAAGTTATTGTTGTGGAAGGTATCATCAATGGCATATCACCCATACTACTTGGACTTGAGTTTCTCAACGAAGTAGTTCCAAGTATCTCCAGTAAACATCATAGTTTCAATAGGATGGCGCTCCCCATATTTTAGTATTATTATTAGAGTAAATCACGATGAAAACTGGATTAAAAGAAGAGGTATTACTGAATGGCCAATATCCTCAAATGTAATCCGATTAAATTATTTTCTTTGGCTATATCTGAAAGATAAGATTTATCAAAATATGCCGGCTAACATTGAAGATCTAAGAAACAATTAGAGTGGCATCAAATAACATACCGGCTGGGGCTATTTGGAAAGCCATATTCAAATGTTTAGAAACAAATAGAAATAGTAAACGATGTCTAGGTAGTACGAGCTGCCCTAATGGAAATACGCCTTAAGAGATAGGTTAATACCACGTGATTATTTGTAAAATTTGTTTAATTTTGATACGGTCGGTACTCAAGGATAATAATGTACACTTCTAACGAGGCCAACATACGAGCGTTTTACTTCCATAGTTTTGATTTAGATACCAAAATTATTAAATTGCAATGACGAATTATGGTTGTAGACTTTTTTAGGAATAATTATTTTGACTGGTAAACAAATTATTTCACAATGTTGTCTTAACGGAACATTTTGAATCAGTTCAAAAATACATAGATTACGGTAGATTTCAGTAATTTGTTATCTGGTTCATTGGTAATAAGCTACCGGTATCATCGAAATATCTAAATAAAACTGCGTAATCTGAAATTTGAAGAGTATTATAAGGTTCCAACCCGTACCTTTACTTAATAACTTGTGTTCTCAATTCTACGAACTAATATTAACAATTAATTAATGAGATAATTTATGATAAATTATAATACTGGGTCACTCAATGCTATATATGAGTCACCTTGTGTTTGATGAAAGATGTCAACATACGGTGTACGCCAATTGACAGTATATAACTAACAATAATCTAGGTCATAACACACGTAGATAAAGCCGTACGAGCCGCAGGCCGCGGTTTTCGTCCGTATACTAGATTTTAGACGGTAAATGATGAAGCCCAGGTACTCAATCCATATAAAATCTCTTCCGCTACCACTGTTTTGCATGCATCGTTTATTTATCTCCCCTATGTCATCATCCACATCTTCTTCTAAAAACCATGTCTTTTGATTATATTCCTATTGGGCTCGCATAAGACTAAAGGGTCTTATTTTCCGAAACAACTAGCATTAGTAGGTCATGTGCTGCATATCTTCCATCGAAGTTCATTTGTAGTATCTTAGCTCACGCAAAGGAGTAGCTTTCTACGATATTTTGGAAGGGGCCATTTTTCTGATGGCCGACACTACTACCATTTCTACATGACATTGCTCTGTCTGGTGCGCTACAGTTGTTTACTAAATGATTTATTCCCCAACATCCATAACAAATTTTTACACTCACCCTTAATGTATGGCCAAACTACTTTTACCAGTTTGAATTAGTCTGCTTGCAACATTCTTCGTAACGTGCGGTATAGCCGCTTGCATCGAAAAGCACTTTGCTCTTGTTTATAATATTTGCCACCGTTGGGTCTCTAGTTTATTTTCTTACGTTATCCCCCAAATTTGTGGAATTTTCTCGGCCACCTTTTTTATAGTATTGGAATTCTGTACAGTTTTCATATCCAAAAAACAGCTGAATCTCTATCGGTCAAAAGCGACTATAGCTTATGCCCAGCCAGTTATTTTTTCTTATATATGCCGTCTCCTCCCATTCACTATGTGTGTGACACTGCTTGACATTTCTTTTGTATATCCATCTGTGGCGGAACGAGGTACTGATAGGTTGTCGTTGGTTATCATTTGTGAACCCGAACTCTGAGTAAAAACTTCCTCTGTTTGCTTGCTTCCATCATACATTTAATTTGGTTTTGTGCTCGCGGTATTGGCATTTCTTGTGCTCCTGTACTTCAATTCCAACTAACCGCTCCGTGAGTCTCTGAAGATCTTTCGAATCTCCTGCCTAGTGTTAAAACTTTTTGTTGCGGTTTATATATACGGTTTATCTTTGCTACTTCAGCCCATCTAAAGTCTTGAAGAAATTTTTAACAATTTCGTTTTGTGGTCCCTAAAAATTTTTGTTTCTTAAACATACATGCTTGATAGCAAAACAACGGGATTTTTATTTTACATTTATCTGAAATTGGAGGGATTCTTTGGGGTCAGCAAAGTTGATGGCTGTACTCTGTTATATTTTCGTTTTATGTCAACATAAGTTCCTCTTCATTAACCCTCATTTCATGACCGGTGTCTTGATCAATCGATATTGTTCAACATCGTCAACTAAATGTTAAAAAATCGATAAACTGTCTCGTAGTAAATTTCAAACACGACGTATTTTTTAATTTAAAAGTATGAAGGTTTTTAAAAAATTAGTGAGACGGAATATAACAAAAATTGCTACGCTGCGCTGTATCGTTGACGCCGCTGAGTTTTACGGCAATAGCACCAACAGAACAAAGGAAACTTGAGTTTATCATTTGGGGTGAGAATACTGTGCAGTTGGTAATTTCATCTTTGCCTGTTTTTTTGGAAACTGATTAAAAATATCTGTCAGATTCATGCACCGCTAAGAGACGGTTGGAGAAATCACTGAAAAACATATTTAAGACAACCTTCAAATATAGGACTTTTTTCAAATATACAAACTTTGCAAAAAAAACGTTTTCATTTGGATTTGTAAGAAAATAATGTGGTAAAATCCATACCCTATAAATCTCATTATTGGCAATTTCTTTTCTATATGGATTTTGACTCGAATTAGTACTTTATGATTTTCCAAGTAAAGGGTGATCCATTGATTACAAATTAATAATTTAATTTTCATTAACTCATTATCTCCATACTAGTTTCAAGATTAACGACTTGTCAATAATAATTTATATGTTAAACAAACTTAAAGTATTGAAACTTATTATGGGCTGTTTTTATTGGTTTTAAAATGGAGAATTGAATACTCTAGAATACGGCTAACAGAAAAAAATAGAGGTTCAAGCATTCATTAAACGAAAGTTTCCAATAAAAATAGTAATAAATAAGTTTATTGTTTTTCAACGTGATTAGTATTTTGATATCTCGGGATGTACTTACAAGCCATCGACAATAAAATAATCATATTTAGAATCTTAATTTATAAGATTTTTTTTAAATTGTTTAACCGTTTGCCGAAGGAACACAGCTGTAACGAAAGCCTCTTTCCGAGATAATAATTATGTTCCTCCGTGCTTCCTATTTCTCTCAATTTTATTAAAACGTTTGTAATTAGATGCTGTCGATAGTAAACATATTTGCTATAATTCTACGAAATAAACATGTAACTGTATAATCTAAGCAGATTTTAAGCTTTTTACTATTTTTGTTGTGGATCTGGAGATGAAGTGGCAACTCTTCGAATACTTCGTCCATACAACTTATCAATTGGAATTGCAAGTCACCATAAATGTTTTTCTCTCTCCAAATACTCGAATATATTAGTGAGCATTTGTGTGCTCGATCGCATAAATTATTTTCGTGTTTTTCACTTCAAAACCATCTTAATGGATTACTTTTTGAATCTAGTATTTCATACGGAAAGAATGTCGTGTGTATCTCGAGGGCGGCACTTCTAACAAGCCCAGGTACGTATTTTTGGTTAGGTTGATACTGAAAACCTCGACCTAGATTAGTCAAGGAGTAGAAACTGAACCACCCTTCCCCCTTTTTCAATTTAATTTCAATTTTTTTAAGAATTCTCAACCAAGTTGGCATTTTTTTACTTTTTGTAATTCTGCTATTTCTTCGTGACAAGCTACTGTGTCGTCTCCCAGCCTTTGACATCCGTCAAAGCAGGGAACCGGCAGAGCAGACGCTCCATTTTTTCTTCGTCTTCGTTACATTGAAATAGTTATTTCCATTTCTGGAATCTTGTGCTCACAGTACAACGTCCAAAGATCACTCCATGGACTTCTGGCTTGAGTGTTTCGTTCTTTTTAGTTTTCTCTCATTAATCCTTGCCTAAATCTCTGTGGATATCGTGTAATCACTTTTTTTGGCCGTATATTCTGATGTTTCCCTTCTGATGATGATTCTTGTGTCAATTACATCTTTTAACAATTCATTATCTCTACGACATCCTCGTTCCTCGCCTCACTTGTTTTAAACCTATCTGCTTGGCAGTTTTCTTCCACTTTATAGTGTCCTGTCATCCTGTATAGTGTCCTATCACCTAGGAGATTCCATCGGGATAGCTCATTACATCTTTAGATGTTGTCGTGGTGATGTTTCTTTTGAGGCTACGGGACTATTATTAATTTGTTGTGTTTTTGCTTGATTCATCACTTTTCCTTACAGATGTAACAGCCTTCTCTATGTTATATAGCAGTTGAAGCTATTTTTAGGAACAATAGTAGAGATATTTTTAAACTAAACATTGAATATATATTATACATTTAGATCATTTTTCCATAAAGTAGTGGTATAATACTTTTCTGATTCGATGATTCAGCAAAAAATAGTAGAATAAAATTGCAATGCTCTAATTGTGAGAAGCTGAATGTGAAATGTTATTTTTATTTTCGGTGTTCCAAGATTTGTAAAGCACATCAAGCATATGTATATTTTTCCATTTTTCTAAGTCACTTTAATCTAGTTTCAAGTTTAAAAGTTCTTTAGTAAGAAAAAAGCAGATAGTTAGCGAAATTGCCTTATTTTTGATTTTATGTGTAAAATAGATGTCTCAATATCAATAAATTGAAGGACCGGAAATATGGAGTACAATTATTGAAGCTGAAAGTTTATTTTGTTTATCCACGTGTTTAGTCGAGTGTCAATTGCAAGCGGTGAACTAAAAAATCAGTGTTTTGCCAAATCTATCACGTAATGACACTTTCGTTCATTCACATGATTACTAATTGATTTCACAGTGTTTGCGTTAGAAATTTATTTCCAAATAAATCTGTTTATTGGACCATTAATTAAAAATTGTACCACAATTTACTTAGCACTCTGTTTCTATATATTATGTTGTGTCACTGTTACGCATTTCTTCGTGTTCTAAATTCACTCCGCCCTTATATTTATTCTCAATAGAAAATACATAAGCTATACAAATTTATTTATTTAGCACATATAAAATACGATAATTACAAGGCATACATCGATACGCATGAAAAATAAATCTTTCTATATAATCTATAACAAGAATAAAATTGGGTGCTCATCCTACTGAATACGGTATTTACCATCTACACTGTTTACCAATGAAAACATCGAATCGTAGACATAAATGCGTTTCTATTGGCAGAATCTGTATGTATACCATTACTTCGAAATATTCCTGCCAGAGACAGTTTGCGACCTGTGGCTTCGTTTGGTGGGACTTATTAATTCATAAATTTCTCTAACTAAATAGAAATATGGCGTTCCTTAGACCATGGCCGAATGAAGACAATGAAATTGCACAGTGTTGCGAGAATAAAGACAGCAAGTTATTTTAAATATACTCGAATGTTTAAAAAAGGATAATATTCAAGCAATATGATAATGCAATCATAATAAGTATTGCTGAATTAACTAGATTAAATAAATTTTCCATTTATCGAGTAGTCACAATAGGGGTTGCTGTGGATCATTCACAGAACCGAAAAACAATTTTTAGTTTATATAAGGAGAAAAGGGTTGCGAAGTAATACAACAAAGGCAGCAGATTATCCAGAATATAATTATACCAGTTAAGAAACATTACGACATGTTTTGTCAGCATGTGGTTTTAAACACAGAAAACTAAATAAACGGATGGCAATAACCGAATCGTTAAGGATCGTTCGATGGCGACAAGATTATTTGTGTAAGATAAAAGACTACCTAAGTTCTAATAGACACATAATTTATCTAGATGATACATGATTTGACAGTCACGATGTAGTAAATTTTGGTTGGGTTGACAATAGTAAAAGTTGCTGTTTGAATGGGCCATGCTCTAAAGGGAAACACATTATAATAGTAAACGCTGGAAGCAAAGACGGTTTCGTGCCTAATGCTTTATTAATATCTGCTAAAAAAATTAAAAACTGTGCAGTTGATTATCATGAAGCTATGACAGCAGAATTATTTGAAAAGTGGTTTAATGAACAACTTTTACTTAACATTCCATCACAGTCAGTAATCGTTATGGACAACGCCTAGCACTCGCGGCAACTCCTTAAGATACCAAATAATAGTAAAAACAAAGCTCAAATTTTAATATTTGAAAAAAATATTCCTATTCCTGTCGGCGATCAGAAGACCTAACAAACAAAGAATTACTTACTGTTATTAAATGTCTTAAGTTAGAGAAAATTTATTATATTGACAAGATCTGCAAAGAACAGTGATACTCTTCTCAGACTACAGTTACAGACTACGATTTATAATGATTCGATTGCGTTTTAACAAACACTTTCTCGCATAAGATATATATTTTTAAAAGTAAAAAAATTAGAAAAATAATAAATTTATAAAATGAAGTATCTAAGCCTTTGGTAGATCAAACAAAATTTTCTCCAAGGGTTTTCTTTCAAGTTTTTATAATCTGCGATTGAAATAAAAACTAAAACTTAGATTTTATGAAATAAATTGTGAATATCAAAAATGGAATTGGAACCTTCAGGCTAACGACACACATCAAAGAATTCCGACGACAAAAATGATACACCGGAGCAGTTTCAAAGAAGCACCAAAAAAAATGAATTCTAGTATTTCAGGTGTTTTTGGTAAAATCGGTAAAAAATCGTATAATCAAAGAACACACATTCAGGCTTTGAAAGAGAACACCGTTACACAAATCAATTGAAATTTACAAACAAAAAAGTAAAACTGATGTCTACAATTTTTTGTAATAGTTGAGTTTCTAAACTCAGTCAGTTTGTTAATTTTTGATGTTCTTGTGAAGTTTGACCGCCAAATCTCAATTAGGCTATTTGTTTAAGATGCAAACAGTTTAACGATATCGACTATATAAGAAAATTATGACTACCGATTCGTTATAAATGTTTTGAAAATATACTTCATCGCGAACGCAAGTATTTGAATAGCACAAAGCACTCGAGAAGATCGTGAATTTGTCTAAAACTTGGCACGTCTCCTATCCACCTCTTTTAACGACCATAAGATCAGAAAATTTAAGAAAATGGTGCTTGAAAATTTTAAAGCGATGAAACAAATAAGATAGTGTAGGCCCCAATAGGAGTTGGGTATTAAAAATTAAAAATTCTTTCACCTTAGACACTTAACGAGAGAAAAATTCAGTTTTATAGCAGCTGTGCTGGTTTCTTTCCTTTTTCCCAATGTGCACCTCGTTGCGTCGTAGCAAACATGTGTGTTGGCTAATGAATATGGATTTGACATAAAAATCTTTGCAACAGAGGTTTTCTAATCAAGCTGCTACTTCAAGCTCATTAATGTTCACGTTTGTCAAAAAAACTATTCGTGGAAGGGGCGTGACTGTATCACACTATGCAGGAAAATCACAGCTTTCGCTCAAATGACAGTACATCCAAGTATGTTTTGAACAAAAAATTAGATGTGCTTATACACAATCTCAAGCGAGAGTTAGTTAGCCAGACTAAATAGGTAGATCACCCATCAGCTGATTGCGAAGTCTCGCCCAGAACAAGATTTAAATCACAATTTCATTTCAATTTTCAGTCGAAAATTCAAATTTAAAACATGTTCTATAAGAACTTCTATTACTGTTTTGTACGTTGATTCTTCCATTATATTTATTTAATTATATAATAGATTCTAGATGTTTAATAATTGTTATTGGACAGTTGTCAAAGATTTACCACCTCACAAGGATTTGGCACTAGAGTTGCACTAATAAGCTGTTTTTATTTTGATATCTGTCAATGCTCATAAGAAATTTAAGAGGAATAAATAATTTTCAAGTTCAAAAAATCATTAACAATTGACAAACCGTTAGTTGATCACATTTACCTCATTAACTCGATCATAGTTTACGAAAAGTCTTTTTGATACCACAATTATTGGAAGTAATATTTTTAACCATAATTTGTATTTTGTTCTCAAATATGGCATCTTGTTAGTCATGAGTATCTTTATTGTAATGAAGAGTGAATTATCATGAACAAAAAAATCATAATAGTACTACGGCAGTACATGCAGTTCTCACGTTATGCATATTCAACTTAAACAATATATTATTAAATAGCAAAAATAAGTGGAGACTGTCTCGTGATAGAAAAAGTGTAAAGTAAAAACTCACTTTGTGCCGACGCGGCGGCCTCTTCCTTGTGTTCTATTTTTTGCAGAATATGATTGTTGTAAAAACTTCGCTTTGAATTCGGATTGGAAGATCCAAACTGCGTTTTTTGTCTTTGTTGGCGTTACTTTGAAATTAGATGTTTGCTTTCAAACGAACCACGATAATGTATTTTGAGACGTCACACTAAAGGGCCCTCTACACTGTCAAATTGTTTGTCAATTTTCTCTTGAACATGTTTGTCAAATGTTTTGAAAACACGCAAACATTTGATTTGTTTGGTGGAAATTTTGATCGTCGATGTTTGTCAAATAAGATCTCAGTTATCGCCTTGAAACCATGAAACCACTTGCGAGGAATGACAAAAGCGGCAAAGTTTTTGGAAAAGAATATGACAGCTGATGCTATCAGGAATTAAATCAAAGGATAAACTCCAGAATGTTGATGAGTCTTCAAATGTGTAAGGTCCATGCGCAGCCAGTTCGTGGTTATTTGGTACTGTCCTCACTATTTCCCGTATCAAATTTTCGACCGTATATTTATCCCGTTATTTCAACCACTCTCTAGATTACTGATAACCTTCTTTCTTTTCCGTCAAATATAGTGTTAGTGTCAAAAAGCCTTATCTGTATCAATACTCATACATAACGATAGAAGATGAACACGCGAACGTTTATTTTGAGTAGAGAACCGAAATATGGGCAAGTGGAACAAATTCATTTGATCTATTTGTTTGATCGTATATGCTTTTGATTTTTTGTTGAAATTAAAAAACAAATTTGATTGTGTACTGTTCGCTAAACGCTCAAAAGGCTGCTAATGCTATCGACTGTGGTACCGTCGAGCGCCTTCCAGTCGTAAATGTGATTATACTTGAAGACGGTAACCACCGCTTATGGATGAAATATTTGTCATATTTATGAATATGGCGAATTTCATGTTCTTGTACGATGGCAGTTTCTTTTTCAACCTCCGATCGCTCCGTGCAGACGCTAAGCGAGCTGAAGAAAGCTGGCATGCGCTGCAGGCGACTACGAACTCTCGCATTATGCACTCCGCCATTGTTGACATTCCGGTGACAGTCGGCGTTGTGCTACAGCCACATAAACATGTCTGCCATTATGGATGTTCCCACGAAATGTGATTCATTCTCTACAGGCTAAAGGCCACTGTGCTGCAGAAGTCCAGCGGAGAATGAGTCGTGTGTATAGTTCAACTAGTTGACAGAATGGTTAAAGAAAACCGTAGATTCACCATTACTGCTTTTTCTACGGTATTTCCAGAAGTTTCAAGGTCTTTTTTGTACTCTATTGTTACTGAACGGTTAGGCTACATTGGCTTTTCTTTGAAGAGGGTATTGAAAAGCTTGTCCACAGATATGACAAATGTCTCAATCGCTTCGGTGATTATGTCGAAACGTAACCGTAAGTGTACCAATCTTTTGGTAATAAAATTATTGTTTTATATGAACTTGTCTATTATTTATAGCCTATCGTAGGTTGAAAGAAAGGCCCTCTCAGTTTGAATCAGCATCGTTCCAAATAACGGGTCTTGTTATGGGTACCGCGGGCAATGCCTTCTGAATGATTTCAATTCCACAGACGTGTGTGTCAGCCAAGCGGCACCACCGCCTCGTTGCCTGCTACCTAGTCAAATAAAACTACATTTAAAATTAATACAGGTGACGTTACCACCTATAACGGCGGCCTTAACTTTCGGCAGTTATGACAAAGTACAACAGCAGATTTATAATGAAGATTAGAGTACACCAATGAAAATTGTATTATTTTTACGGAGCATATCAAATAAACGAAGTAAAAATATGGCTGGCAATCATTAAACTTATATTACCTTATATCTTATTACTAATGCTTTTTGTTTCAGGTCTAATATTAATTTAGAGAGATCGTTGAAATTGTTTGTTGTTGTTGAAGTCGGTTTCGACATAATTATTCTGAACGTTGTAAACTCTACCTAATTAGGAGAATTACAGTATAATATTTAACAAATGTAGCATTAAATTATATAAACCGTTGTTAAGATGTGTCTCATCAAAGATCAGAGGTTATAAGTAGACTTCTTATGAAATAAATTAATTATCTCTACTGCGATTTGTCATCACTTGTTTATATCCGAAATAGTAATATCACATACGTAATTTTTAACTCTGTTTTTGCCTTGATTAATATTCATTGGAAAAGGGGAAGAATACTCTCTTGATAAAACAATCTTTGCGCTCATGTTTCGATACAGTTACACTCTTAAATGCATGTATCAATTAAATATAACTGTTTATAATTGAAACTATAAATAATTGACACAAATATTTTTATTTTGGACACAACAATATGAAGTTTACACAGATAAAATAACATTTATTTTTCAAACAAAATTTATAATTGAGAACGTACTTATATGGTACAGCACTGTTTTGTGCCTGCTGCAGATTCTCGCGAGGTGCCTCATAGAGACTCAGTTGTTGAGTTTATTTACTTGCAGATCAATAATATCCCTCAATGCCTTCATGTTCAATATACAATTATTATTAGTTCTAGAAGTACAGAAGATAGATTTCCAGTTTGAAAATACTATGTAGAAATATGTTAGATCTAAACAAATATTTATAACTTGTGAGTACCTTAAAGACAATACGTATATTGTATTTCATTTACATGAGTAAATAACAGTTACTAAAAATTATTTCCTTCCCAGAATGAAAGGGTTGTTACGCTTTAACAAAATCCGAGGTTCCCAGGCTGGACATAAAAGGGTATTCATATCCAACCCTCATCAAATTAATCGTGGCTTGCACAGATCCTACAGAAATTCCGGAATTAAAACTGACATTTTTTTTTTTTTTTTTTGGAAAAAAATAAATTAATTTTCGTGCTGCTTTAGTTGGGGTAGATAATTGAAAATAGACGCGTTGTTGTATAAATATATCTGAAAACGACATCTCTTAAACAACAGGTGATGTGGAGGTTTCATTATAGAAAATTGAAATGAGAAATTGAGAAGCGGAATAATAGTAATTTTGTACTGAGTATCTATAAAATATAAAATTGATTTAGATTTGATCAACTAAGCCGAAAATAATAACTGTACTTCATAGTGAATGAAACAATTTTTTGTCGTTCCTAATATTAGATTATGTACACTGTATATCCTCTATACTTTTCAATTCTTAACCTAATATAGAACCTAACAAAATTTCAATGTCCAAATTTTTTATTACTCAACATATTCTCCTCTTAATTGGATACATTTATTACAGCGAACCTGCAACGTCTCTAGACCTTTAAAAAAAATGTTTCTTCTTGCTCTGCATACCAGACCTCCACAGTTTTTGAAACCTCCTCGTTGGAAGAAAATTTACGACCTTTTAAACTTTTTTTCAGTTGAGGAAAGGAGCCAAATCTGGTGAATAAGGGAGGTTTTCTAGTAATTCAAACCCTAAATCATGAATTTTTCACATGGCAACATGAGATTTGTGTGCAGGGGTGTTGTGCTGCAAAAACAAAACACCTTTGGAGAGCTTTCCGCGTCTTTTCTTTTTAATTTCTTCCCGTAGAGTGGTCAGTAATGTCGAATAGTAATCTACAGTTATTGTTCATGATTACTCCATGGCAATCCCAAAAAACTGAAGCAAGAACTTATCCAGCAGATTTTTGGACACGAAACTTCTTAGGTCTTGGAGAACCAGACTGTTGCCATTCCATCGATTATTGCTTTGTTTCTGGATCGTAGAAATGTACCCAAGTCTCATCCACAGTAACAATTCGGTTTAAGAAGTCTACAAATTGACGTGATCTATATGATGAGCGCGTTCGTATGAAATATTCAGTGCTTCAGATATCCGTTTTAGCCCAATTCATCTTCAATGGAAAATTTACCTTTTTTGAAACTTGCAGTCCAATCACCAAGGGTATTAAGCATATCTTCGTAAATCTGCTTACCTCTTAACCCTTTTAAATACAGTACTTGATGATGTCTCGATACTGCAATTTTTCGATTTTTACAATTTCGGTGGACATTTTTCTTTTCTTCTAATTTATTGCGTAACTCTGGTTTACTTTTTTGACGTCAAACTTTATACTGACACTTTTAATAAGTTATTGTTCGTTGCTATGGTAATGCAATATTTTGATTATGCATGGAACTGGTCTAGGCTAACTAGATATCAATACATCCTCGTAATATTAAAAACACACTTTGAAAAAAAACTAGGTCACCTTTCGGATATACAAACAATAATTGGATTGCACAAATAATTCAATATACCGTTTTTCACGCTTCATATTAGCTTCGCCTGTGTGTATGTATCTATCTATGTAACGGAAACTCGATTTTCCCTCACTTCGAAACGTCGGATTGATTCGAGTGAAATTTTGCACACTTATTTAGGACGGATAACAATTTCATAAATTCGTACCATTATCGTTCCCAAGTTCACAAGGATAATATGTAACAGAATCATTGGGTCCGAATATCTTACAAACTTATTGAGGACCGATGGCATTAGAATAATTTCATTAATTCGTATCATCATCCTTCAGGAGGTTAATTTTAATTAAATTTTTAAACTCGATTTCTTATACCCATATTAATCAATCAGGTGAATTTAGAATTTGGCACACATGTGAAGAACCAATGACACTACAATAATTTCATAAATACGTACACGGAATCTTTGTGCTAAATTTTTGACGCATTTCAAACGATCAGAAATTACTATCCCTCCGGAGTTAAAAAAAAATCACGAAACTGGATAAATATTCAACGATGTAAGATGGGGTTAAATTAATAGAAAAAATTATCGGTTGTAAAATGTCGGATATTTTCAGCTGGACAAACTTATGTAGTAGCACTTAACCGCAATTGTGTTCAGACACTATGCGAATAAAAGAATTTCGATATTAACAATTAATTTGATGGGAGTATTTCCTATTATGCTAGGTATTTGATTTATTATAATTTAAAATATATAATTTTTGTAATACAAAAATCTAAGATAGTTATTCTAATGATCAATATACAAGTTTTTGTTCAAATTTTGGTTGAACGCATTCATTTGTAAGAAACGTAAAATTTTATTACATTTAAAGTTTCACAAACTTAAATTCGTTGTAATGAATTTTGAAATTTCTTTTCAGTAAGCTCTCATCTTAACTTTTTATACGAAATAATAAAAAGGTATATTGGATCGTTGACCTTCAACTCCAGACCTAATGTTACATTTTCAGACTAAACACACGTCAGTTTGCTTTTACAGTAAATATTACTTTGTTGTCTTTGAGACGGCCTTTGCTTATTCCACAATTGAAGCTTTCAATCCGCGTATTTTCAAAAGCATAAAGGATCGCATAAACCAAAGCGGGAGCAGTAGACACTTAAATAGCTATTAACACTTTTACAACCTTCTGTGCGTGATTTGGGACTCATTCCGTTTTATTTTTTCAGTTTACATTATAATTACTTTCAGAATTAATATAAATAAGTCTTCTATAGATTCTCCTAAAAAGACCATAATAGAGAACATCTATATACAAGGTGTAAATGTAAAAACGTGTCACCTTATAGAAAATTCAAAAATATGTTAAACCACGTTACACTTATATTTAAGTGGACCAGTTCTTTGAAGTTTCAAAGCCCTCTCACTTTTTATATCAGAATAATCGGTGCATATAAGAAGTGCTTTTATACAACACATTTTTTCTAATGACAAACTTGTGAATGTGCTGGTTTGTGGAGGATATAAAGACAAAGTTGAATGTGAAAAAATTGAATATGGATATTAATTTTAAAACTTTTCATAATTGTTTCGAAAATCTTCGCAAGAAAAGAAGCTTAAACAATCCATTTAGAATAAAATTTCTGATATGTTCAGTCGGCCTAGCGCTAGGTTATTTAAATGCTTAATAACTACCCATTATTACAATGATAAAGTAATTCATGCCTAGAAATACCTATTATCATAAAAAGTACAAATTTCTAAATCTCTGAGTATATACTTTCACCTACATATACCCACTGTATACATAAATGTATATAGTGTAGAAAGTCAACAAAAAACAAACTTTGTCTAAGAGTGACATTTTTCAGTAATAATTTGGTTAAGCCTATTTTTAAAGACTTATGAAAGACCATCATGGATAAAACATTCGCAGTTCGATTGAACGGTCGTAGAAGGTGGCAGAATACTCCCAACATGTTGCTAATGAAATGAACTTTTTATTATTTACTCAAGCTTCATTTTTTAGTATATTATTACATATGTAGGTGTATGACTATTGGCAGGACAAAATGGCGGTTCTAACTACCTGTCAGAACGACTTGAAAATCTAATATGCGTGCCTTTATTTCATGGCCATTATCCCATTATAACACAATAATTTACATTATGAATAAATATGAATAATAATTTCATTCATTTATTTAGAATGTTTTTAGTAACCACAGATATGATATACAGATATTTCATATAAAATTAATTTTCGTATCTCTCTAGTTTCTACAATACAGTGGAATAAATTTAAAATAAAATACTAAAAATTCGGTTAGAGACTTATTGTAAATAATATAATTTTTTATATATAAGCTATATTTTTTTACTTATCTCCCTTAGTTTTCGAGATTAAGTGGAAGAGAAATAATCAGTATCGACTGAGAACCTCAGATTATATATATATATATATATATATATATATATATATATATATATATATATATATTATCATATTTTAATTAAAAATGCAGTTGCCCAAAAAAAATTGTACCTGCTGGTTGTACCTAAAGTATCCGTGAGTATATTACCGATGAATTGAGCTCCTTGGAACAAGAGGAACTAGTATTATTTGTCATTAATTCACCAGCCATTGGTAATAATTCAATTGCCCGCTTACCTTGCATTAAGTCAAACATAGCGATGTATAAGCTCCTTAGTAATTGTTGGTGCAGTTCAAACAGCATTTTGGTAACATCCAGGCAACGAAATTAGGAATCATTCTGTCCACCTAGGGTTGCCAAGTCGCCAAATCTGATAGCCGGAAGGCCAGCCAATTTGGCCGGACATTTGGGTAGAAACGCCGGACACCCTACATTATTGAGGACTGGTCTCAGTGTTAATATGTACTACGCAAAAAGTTTGTTCTAATTGAAAACAAAAATAATCCAAAACTTCTCGTTAAGTTAAGTATAGAACAAAAAAAACTTCTTACACAATAAAAATAATTATTCATTTTTTTTGTTTACCGAAAACTGCTTTAGTAGATCAGTTTCTTTACAAATTTCAAATGTTATAAATAAAATTCTACAACCAACATTTTGGCAACAGTCTCAACATGTAATCTGTTGCGTTCTTTCGTCTATTGCTGACCTATCAAGAAGAAATCTCTTACAACGTTTGCCTTATATACTGGGATATTAAAGTAATACTGACAAATAGTTAAGAATTCTGAAAAGTTATCTTGACTTATCATTGATTTAAAATAAGCTACTCATTTTTTATATGCTAACAGCTTCTTGAAATGAACGTGTTCAGAAAACGGCCGAAGGGCGGTACTTGGGCCTACGTGAGCGACAAAAGCCGGACAAGCCGGGCACGCAATCAAAAATCCTAAGTATGTCCGGCTTTATCCGGACGCCTGGCAATGCCATGTCCACTGCGCTATCAATCGTATCGACACTAATTTGAAGGCGAGCATACGAGATATTTAAGTCGTTCTGCCAGGTATTTAAAACCGCCATTTTTTTCTGTCAACTATCATATACACCTGAAATAATCCGCAAAATAATATACTAAAAAATAAATCTTAATTGATAAATAAGAAATTCATTGCTTCCACGACAGGTTGGTGGTATTCTGCCTCCCTCTTAATCACAAGAGAGTGTGGACAGTGCGTTCGTGTCCTTTCGACATTCCCCGCTGTTGCCTTCCTGTCGCTTCAAGTTGTGTCGGTTTTTGGAGCGCGAATCAAAGGACGTGAGGATGAAAATTAAGTGAATGCCTAAAGTATGGATCACCCCGTTTCCACTCGACATGGCTCGTGTCAAGAGCCTCTAGAAGGAGCCTCGCGAGGGCTGGAATCGGGTATCAGAAAGGTCCAATAAATCTAGCAATGTTATCAATAATTATTGGCATGTCTAATGAATTAAATGAAGGCATGTATCACGCAGGACCTAAAAACAATAATTTTCTGATAGTTTTTGTTTCTTTGCCACTAATAAATAAGTTAATTAAATCAAATGAATCATGTGGATGCATTTATATCACTTATAAAGTGCAATATATAGCTATTCGCACTCCTTTCTGTTTCCACATAATTAATTTTCGAATACTAACCCAGTTTCTACTGCACCATATTATATTTCTGTATAAAAAACTCGAAAAATATGACTCAAAAATTGGTAAAAAGCACATGCAAATATGATTGTACATGTACATGTACAAATCATTTATGCGTAACTTTTAGTTTAGGTTGTTAAACACGTTATTACTAAATTAAAATTGAAAATGAACTACCTGCCTCTCTATAACAATACGGGGCTGTGATATTTTCTGAGTCAATTTTACAGACCGGAATACTTTATTGAAATTGAGTTCAACAAAATTCACTTTAAACATACCTCCAAACTTCAATCTTATTATTTACACATTTAATGTTTATTTTGAGTCATTCGTTAACATTTCTTCCCCCATATTTAAACTATCAATAAAACAAAACTTGAAAAGCAAAAATCTTATAAAAATTTAGTTCGTACATGCAGTGCAAAAATGTGGTAGCGTATTTTATAAATCAATATATTTCAGCGTTCAGTTTTGTAAAATGGAAGAAAGCCAAACGTACATTTCTCTTAACAACCAATTGTACGTGGTGTGATTAAAAAATACGGTGAATTGTTTTATGTAGAGTAAATAGGTAACATAAATTCAATCGCTTCTATGGTTGAATATTTGTCCACTTTTTGGATATTTTGTTTTTTTTTACTCTAGGATTCCTTATCCTTAACTGACATTTCTTGTTTAAATCATTCATCGTATATCACAATAGATAGATTTCAGTATGAAGTAAAAATCTGTGGCAATTTTTTGCAATAACAAATTTTATTGTTAATGCGTGATCAGCACGATTTTATTAAAGTGGCAGCCTAATCATCAGGGACGGTTTCAAACTTGTTAATATTACTAGTTAAAATAAATGCAGCGACAATGAATAATGCTATGAAAATTAATTCACTGTTTTTTTAATCACACATATTTATTATTTAATAGTAAAGTATCTGTAACCTCATTATCTAGCACTTCCATTCATTTGCTTTTTCTTTCTTCTGAAACTACTAGGGCAGCTTTTTTATCAATCTCCGATTAATAATTTTATTACCAAAAGATTGGTACAATTACGGTTACTTTTCGACATACGCACCGAAGCGATTGAGACATTTGTCATATCTGTGGACAAGCTTTTCAATAACCACTTCAAAGAAAAGCCAATGTAGCCTAACAGTTCAGTAACAATAGAGTACAAAAAAGACCTTGAAACTTCTGGAAATTCCGTAGACAAAGCAGTAATGGTGAATCTACGGTTTTCTTTAACCATTCTGTCAACTCGTTGAACCAGGTCATCTGAAACGACACATCATTACGACCATCTTTAAAATTTCGACACCATACACGCACAACTCCATTACTCATGAAGTTTTCCCCATACACACGATTCATTCTCCGATGGATTTCTGCAGCACTGTGGTCTTCAACTTGCAGAAAACGCTTCACATTTCGTAATTCACACTTGGCGGGAGCATCAATAACGGCGGACATGTTTACATGGATGTAGCACAACGCCGACTGACGCCTAAATGTCAACAATGGCGGATTGTGTAGTGTGCAGTCCCCTACAGCGCATGCCCGCTTTTTTCTGTCCACGTAGCGTCTGCAAGGAGTGATCGTTGAAAAAAGAAACGGTCCTCGTATATTGTGAAATTTCTTAAAAGTTTTTTTGTCTTTGATAATCGACAAAACATTTTTTCTCAATAGTCTCCTTTTATTTTAGTCCGAGAGCCGGCTGTATAAAAGTCCTATGGATCAGATGCATCAATCATTTTTGGGGTATGAACAATAAAACCATAGGTCTAGAGGTCGACACCCCCGAAGTTGCTTGATTTTGCCCGCATGCAAAATTATGACGTCACTTCCGGTTTTTATTTTAGGTGTAATTGCAATTTATGAAATACATCAAGAAAATTTATATCAAACGAAAGTTTTTGATGAGTAGAATAGAAATGTCAAGGGTCGACAAGCTCTATTTATTCGCTACTCTGAGTCGACCTCCGTTAAAAATTATTTTTTTAAATTTATCTTAAGCCATCGAATACATGGATTTGCTTACGATTTTTTGAAACTAGAACCTCTTCAATGACTCTAACATTACTATAAGAAATTGGTCGACACCTTTTATTTGCTCGGATCTAACTGTCGACTTAGTTTGAAGAATTAAAGAGCCTATGCTTATACATTTCATCTCTATGTATGTTTAATTATTTAATTATCTGTATATCTTTTGCAAATACATTAATAATTTTTTTAATTAATTCTGTAACTCTAACATTACTATTAGAAATTGGTCGTCACCTTTTATTTACTCACACCCAACTGTCGACTTAGTTTAGTATATCAATGAGCTCTAACTCTAAATACATTATTAATTCTTTTTTTATTAATTGTAACATAACTAAAATTTTCTTGAAATATTTACTGTACATTTTTCTATTTCTTATTAACATTTAAGTCCTTAAGAATTTATTTTGTATTTCTACCTTAAGTCCAGGTAGCCGTTAACGTATTTTCTTTTGTACCTGTAACGTAAGCTAGGTTTGGAGTTACTCCGGCATTAACAAAAGAACACGAATAGGTAGGGAGAGCCCGATATTTTTCATCCCTAAGTTTGGGACAATATGTATAACTTCTAAGTCATTATAGTGTGAAACATTGACGCGTTCAGTCCGTTTTCTTTCACGTGAATTATCAATTGCAATATTTCTGCAGTTATTTTTCATTTAAAATGTTGTGTTTTTTGTGTGGAAGTGCTCAGAACGTTTACAAATTTGACGAAAACAAATTAAAAGGGTGTCATCATGCGTTGAAGTATCGAATCATAAAAGATTTCAAGTACAAAGACGTTGTGTTACCTAAAGACTGTGAGCAATCGATAGGCTATCACACAGGATGTTGAAAAAAGTTTCTGATAACAAATCCAAAATATCAGAAAGAATTTCAACAATTGATTGAAAATGTAAGTATCAACCATTCATGTTTATGTGATAGCAATGACAGTTCATCCGAATATATACATATATATACACTCCTCGCAACATGAATATGATTACAAACACTGTAGGCAATTTTTCATTGAAAAATTAATTATTTTTATAAATATTTGGAAATGAAAGAGAAGAATATACTGGTCTTATTCATGTTGCGGGGAGTATTTTTTTAAACAGTATTAATGTATGCTCATGATATTCATTAAATTTTAAACGCGCTACACAAAGCTTTACAGACTTTATTTACTGTATGATGTTAGGGAAAGATTTTAAAAAGTATGTATATTCACATTTAGTTTACTACGACAAATGAAATATACTACACTGCTTTTCGATCACTTCCTTACCGTACGTCAAGCTCGTTTTTCTAATTTTTTTGTATTTATGCAGAATTTTGAAAGTGGTGCATCAAGCTCCGAAATATTTGAAGAAAATAATAGTCGAGAAAATTTTAATATTTCTCAAGACGAAGAAATTATGTCAGTTGACGTTGACCTTGGACATTCCACCTTGGAAATAGTAAGTATCATTAAAATAAAATATACTAGCGCAACACAAAAGAGCTCCCGCGTTTCGGAGTACAATGTGGCTTCAGGTATATACGAGTCCCATAGTCCCAAAATATTAAAATGGCTTTCGAATGTTCCTATACATTTAATGTTAGTAGTTTTGCAATGGAAGTAGCGTTACTATATTTTTAAAAAAATTTTCAATATTTAAAATTTTTTTTTCCAATCAAAAAGAAATTAAAATTAATTATTTACGATGACTTATATAGCCTCCATCGAGTAACACGATGGATCAAGAGATTCCTTCAATGTCTACTCAACGAATAGATCCTTCAAGGTCATCCGATGCATCAACATCATTAACTCCAACGACAGAAGATGACGTAGCTCATGGAGATATACGTAAGAAATGCATCTTTTGTAACAAAATTGAGAAAACATCCGGTAAACAACGGCAGTATGTTACAATGGGCTCATCATTGGAATTGTTCAATAAATTTTGTCAATATGCGCAAGTATTGAATGATGAAGTCATGTTAGATAAATTGCATGGTATGAAACCAGTACCCTACCATCCGATTTGTCGTAATATGTACCAGAATAAAGCTTCAAAAGTTCTGAAAAGAAATAGCAATGTAGACAACAATGACGATAATGTTAATATTCCGAATTATAGCGATGATGCAAATAATGATGTAGATTTTAATGACGATAGTTATATGTAAAATTAATAGTTAATCATTGTATATCAGTTTTGTGGTAAAGAATGGAGAAATGTACCGTAAGTATTTCAAGGAAATGAAATTTTCAACAATTGATGAAAAAAAAAGTTATTAATGTATTTGAAAAAGATATACAGATAATTAAATAATTAAACATACATAGAGATGAAATGTATAAGCATAGGCTCTTTAATTCTTCAAACTAAGTCGACAGTCAAATCCGGGCAAATAAAAGGGGTCGACCATTTTTTTTAGTAATGTTAGAGTAACAGAATTAATTAAAAAAAAATTATTAATGTATTTGCAAAAGATATACAGATAATTAAATTGTTGAAAGTTATGGATAGGTAATCGTGATTATTAGGTTTTATATTTATAAATGAAATACACAGTGTTTAACATTCATATATTAAGTCTTTATTTCAAAGACTACGTTTTCGAGAAGCGTCCTCACGCTTGAAAGAGTCGGTTTGTACCTACTAAAAACTAATAATAAAATATTTACAATGAGGTTTAAGCCTCTCCTTAAGAATCGTACAATTACAGATGTTTTACTAAAATATATGCATTACTCCGAAAAGTAAAAGAGTCCTTTGTGTGTCCCATGTGTCCGGGGTCATAAAACAGAGATAGGACTTTTCCTTTTCTAAAATATCTTTCAACTAAATGTTAAGTTTCCTTAAACATAAAATCTAAGCATAATGTTAAAATACTAAAATAAAAAATAATTTGTAAAATAGGATTCAATTTTGCTCAGAGAAATTCAACATAAATAATTAAACATACATAGAGATGAATTGTATAAGCATAGGCTATTTAATTCTTTAAACTATGTCGACAGTTGGGTGTGAGTAAATAAAAGGTGTCGACCAATTTCTTATAGTAATGTTAGAGTCATTGAAGAGGTTCTAGTTTCAGAAAATCGTAAGCAAATCCATGTATTCGATGGCTTAAGATAAATTTAAAAAAATTATTTTTAGCGGAGGTCGACTCAGAGTAGCGAATAAATAGAGGTTGTCTACCCTTGACATTTCTATTCTACTCATCAAAAACTTTCGTTTGATATAAATTTTCTTGATGTATTTCATAAATTACAATTACACCTAAAATAAAAACCGGAAGTGACGTCATAATTTTGCATGCGGGCAAAATCAAGCAACTTCAGGGGTGTCGACCTCTAGACCTATGGTTTTATTGTTCATATCCTAAAAATGATTAATGTATCTGATCCATAGGACTTTTATACAGCCGGCTTTCCGACTATTTGGTCATTTCAAGTAACTGACTCTGCATCTAATCGCGAGCGTGCTATCAGTTATGAACGCTATTGAAATCACTTCGAAGAAATCGCTTTGTATCGTATGTATCAAATAGCGAATTGTCAGGAAACATGTTTCAAAATTTGAGCAAAAATGATTTGTTGAAGATTTTTTTTCGTGATGAAAGGACGTTTACGTTAAATAGTGATGTCACAGGTATAATTGTCTTCATTGGAGCCATACATAAACGACCTAATTGATAATTCAATAACTCAAACACCAGAAGATTTAGCTAGCTGTACCATTGCACATGTAAGTTGAAGTTAGGCTCTTTGTATAATACATCACTTAAAATTAAATTTTCACAACCACTGTTGTTTACTTTCACAATAATCTAGAAGTAGCTTCAAAATACCATTCAAGGATTTTCAAGAGTTATTGCTCTAGGGAAAAATGCTATAAAAATTGAGAATATTTTGAAATTTTTTACATGGGAAACCCTGTGTATGTAAGGGTGAAACTATATTATAGATTCACCAAGCGAAATTGTAACAATTACCAGGCCCATTATACAGAGTGGGTCTCATAAGTAATTAAGTTAGAATTTTTGGAACCGTTGGTGATATCAGTTTACCTTCAGTCTCTGAAAGACAATAACTTGGTTATCGAAAGCTCATCAGACAGTGTGATTATGAGTTTTGGTGTAGTGGTAGTGTAAACATTGTGTTCAGTACTCATAAGAAATGTCGTTTTTCATATGTGAGAATTCCTATGCCTAAATTTAAATGTGACTTAACTCGTTGAGACTAGTCTCTAATGAAGAGTACAACTGCTTTACTTTCTTTCAATTATTCTCCTTCTGTTTATTGACGATTATAATAAATAGTGTGAAATGCGATAAATGTAAAATTCGTGTATTTTAAAGACATTATTGGTAAAAAAAAATTAAATAAAGTGAACATTACTGACATAATTTATGAGGCACCCTCTATAGATAGCAAATTTTTAAAATAAAACCTTAAAAGTTTTAATATAAGTTCCCCTAAATGATCTCTTAACACATCTACGGAAAAAATGTTTCAAATTTATATTTGTCAAGAGACTTCCAATATTTTGAGATAAATTTAACTTGACGGTTGGAATGGCGAAGTGGAAAATTACGAAAAAGAATGATGCATTAAAGAGAGACTAAAGTTCAAGCACTTTCTTTGTATTGTAAAGCTACGTCAAATTTGAGACCCATAATAGAGAACTCGAGAGAAGCTTTTATCGACGAATTCACAAGCTAAGAATATTTTCTCCGAAAAAACGTGGAATTCAACATATATTTTGGTATTTGTTCACGATTCAACGTTACTACTGCTCCATGAAACTTAATCCAGCATATATAGCATATTTCTTGGCAGGATTTTTATTGTTTACTTTAATTTTGATCATCTGTAGTAAGTAATTAACAAATCGACTTGGTGGGGTTCTAGGTTGATCAAAGCAACTTATTTGAGTGAATTTATTTCATATTACATTATTTGTTGAATATATTCTATATATATTACGTTATCATTAATCTCCTCTGGCTTCGAGTTTACAGGGTAGATCAGGAATTAGTACCTGTAGTGGCTTCTCTTATTTCTATTCATACAGAGAGAGAAATGATTTATTGTCAAAAAATTGTTACAATTTATAGACAAAATCTTGTAAAAACTAAAAACAAACATAAAAATAAGTAAATAAAAATACAAATCAAATAAAATTTCAATATACAGAAGAAAACCACAATGAGTAACAAAATGATAGATAATAGTGTAATAATTAGTATATAAGTCATATATAAGTCCATACCAAAAATTAAACCAGTATACAACACGCCCGGAATTAAATATTATTATTAGTTTACAGAGTAGAAGGCACTTTCCAGTAAATATGCTCGCAAATTATTGCAGAATCCGGGAAAAAATGATATCTATTTCATTTCAATTGGCAAATAATTGTGCATTTTTTTGCATTGTAAAATATTGAGCCCTTAATTAATTCTGAACGTGGAGTAGGTAGGTTAAGGTCGTGCTCCGCGCTCCTAAGTGGATAGCCGTGTAACGATTTTTCGGAAATTGGAGAAACGTACTTATGAATTAGACAAACGGATTCAAAGATAAATAAGGAAGGAAGAGTCAAAATTTTTAATCTTTTAAAGAAGTCCCGACAGTGAGCCCTGTTGTTTAGTTCGAGTAAATATCTAACAGCTCACTTTTGTAGTTTGAAGATTCGCACCACACGTACCCCAGAAGGAAATGGCGTATCGGAGATGCGACTCAATAAGGGCACAATAAACTGTTGAGGCGGTGGATAAGTTCAGTTCTTCAGAAACTGATCTCAGCACCAAACAGGAGGAACTTAATTTTTCAGATAAGGCGGCAATATGTAACTCCCATTTCAAGAAATCGTCCACAACAAGCCCTAAGAATTTTACAGATTCAAAAACTTCAATGGTGGTGTTGATAAAAAGGGCAGTAATGTATTGTTATTGGTTTTGGTGATTAGGTCACTAGATATGGTCATATGAAGTGCTGTGAGATCAGGGTTGCTCCAAGAGGCACTCTATATTCTATTGGCTTACAAAAAGACATCGTTGTATCAACCCTTACAAGCTGACTTCTGTTGGTAAGGTATAACTTGAACGAGAGGTGCTTCCCTGAAACCGTAGTACTGTAATTTGCAGATATACGTAAACGCGTTAGTGAACCAGAGTTTATTTAACCTATTTTTAATACGCCTGAGGGGAAAAAAATTGGATACCAGTCTAGTTAATGTTTTTATGAATTTAAAAAATTCGAAGTCCACACCACCAGAGAGCATGTTCCAGTCAGTTGTTTGACAGCGGTACTTGAAGTTTTGAAAACGTTTTTCCGAAAAGATACGGCAGAAGCATGGATTTTACCGAACATTCTGTTAACATTGCTTCATGATCGGAGACCTGAATTAAAAAAAGTACAGTCGGTGAACTCTGGATCATAAGATGACACGACATATTCTATAGTACCAGAGCTGGTCTTAGTGATTCTGGTTGGTGCCACTATTTGCATGACCATACCAAAAGAATAAAAAATTGTCTGAAGACATTCTTGACCAGCACAAACACTGAAATAATCAATATTGAGATCGCCACATAGACGATAGAAAATTCGAATACTTTTTCAGATATTATATCATTGAACTGTGTTATTTCGGAAAAGTCGTTGTTTGAGGACATGATCATAGTACCTCCATACAAACTTGACTCATTATTTATTCATTTAGTAATACCAGTCAACAGCCGAAGGGTCTATTGGGTGGGAAAAGCATACATAAAACTAAACAATGAAACTAAGTTGATTATTATTTTGATAATTAGTGTACATAAGGATACGACAAAGTAAACTTAAAGTTGTACATAATTTCATGATAACGATACAAACTTCCTTCTTATGTTAGAAATAGTGATGCAAAACTTTCCAAAGATTTCCTTATATATATATATATATATATATATATATATATATATATATATAAAGGTGAAAAATTGAATATATTAGTTGTAGCAATTTGAAAATTGAATAGAGAATGGGACTGGGTGGCATCTCCAGGACCATATATTTTTGGCAGACAATTCATATATATTCTTAACATTCTAGATAGCCAACTTTATTCGTCACAATATTGTGAAGAAATATCAAGTAAGAACATATACGTCTAGTCTCTAGATCGATAAGTTCAATCGTTGTAGCAGTGCGCTTTGAAATGGATAAAAATATTGTCAGATTTGAACTGAATATATTCAACATACTTTATATAAAAGTATGTTTATATAAAACATTATTTATTCTGCTAATATGAGTTTGATAGCTACGGTCTCATACTCTAGTTTTTGAAGACCAAATAAATTAGAAAATATCCTGAAAAGGATATCATTAATATACTCAACAAACGTTAATTTATTTTCAAATCTAGCACCAAGATCTTTGGATGTTGCTGAATTTTTAAGCACTTTATCATATTATATTGAATTGGATGGGGTTGAGTTTCATAGCTAAAGATGAGATGAGATGATAAACATTTTGATTTTTATGCACCAATTTTCCAGAGTGATCTGAGTCTCATGGAATGATGAGATCCCCTACTCGAACTCCATCTATTGTGTACTTTACCTTTTTGTGGCACTTTGGTATACCTTCTGAATCCAAATAATGTGATATGCAGTGAATCTGAAGAACGAAAACATGAAACCATTTGAACAAAGTATCTGATATTTTACGAGGTGTGATAAAAATTTTTATAGCAGTAATTATTAACGCGACACCTATTTCTAATATGATTCGGAGTCGGAGACTTTTATAGCGCCTTAGTGAGATCGTATTTGCATTATATGTGGAAAATGAATCTTGAACAATGCATTTAGTTTTGTTTCAAGTTGAAACAAAGAGTTAAGTAGGAATGGTCCGATTTCAAAACAGACTAAAAGGTCCAAATATGTTTCTAGATATTTGACTTATGAACAGAAAGTAAATCATGTGTCAATTTTCAAGAAATGGGAATAATATCTTTCTGCAGATCCGTATTCATTGCCAAAATTATTATTCCCGCCAATCAAATTCAAAAATCAAAGTAAGAAGCATTGTTTCCTCATTCATTCCAAAGAGTACAATATTTAACTCCGAATTTTACATTGGGGAACGTTTGCTAAATTATGTGCGAAGGAAGATATCCGACAAACGGACAACGCACCAAGTCGCGTTTTAGCCGCTAAAACTCTTATTGCCTGTTCACATCCACCTTACTCACCAGATTTAGCACTCCTCGAAAATAAATGTGTTAAAATGAAGACGCTTCAATATTGAAAATATCACGACAGAAATAAGTCTTCCAGAAATGCTTCCTGTTATGGATTCAACGTTGGAGGAGAATAGTTAAATTTTTTCCCTTATTTTGGGAAATCTGTGCGAGAGACAGTTTTAAAAATGTTTTCTGAATTATCTAATCGATGCCGTAAAGAATATTGGTCTAGAGATGTTACAGGGAAATAGTTTTTCTGTGATTGGCTCCGAAACTTTGCGAGACTACTCGGAAGAACGATCTTATTTCACAAAAGACGGAATGTTTTTGTAAAAACCGAATAGTTACATATGTTTTGTTACCGAATGTTACAATACCAACAAAATCAATTAAGATTAGTTGAGAATCATGAATGGCTGGCGATGCTAATTTTTGTGAAATTGGAAATTGTTATACGTAATCCTTATTAGTTCGAAATTGTGATACCATAGAAATGAAAAGTGATTGCATCTTAGAAAATGTGCTAGTAAGAGTGACTGAAACTAGCCTAATTATATTACGCTTACAGAAAAATTATAACCGCCTTTAATTCCTATTATTCTCTTTCTAATATTTATTAAACATTTTTTGGCTTTATTGAAACATCCCTAAATCGATTATATACTAATCGATTTCGGAAAAGTTTTTACGTTGTACAATGTTCATCATATTAAAAAAATTCTGTTGTTCATGGTGCTTGTTCTGTTCCAATTTCACCCTCATTCATCATATTCCTAGTTTTAGAAATCTTTTGTTGGTAGACGTCACGTTCAATATTTCACGGAAAATAGGAATAATATGATAAACACTGATTTTCTCAACAATACTGTTCACGTAAAATTAAATTCATTGGTGATTGTAAAACGTAGAAAAATATTTCTTCTTGGACCTGTACTTGAGTTAAACATTTTTAAAATCCGAAAAAACTACCATCCAAGTTATATGCCGTAATAAATATTCAAGACGATTTGTATAAGTCACGCTCTATAAACTTTTTAGATATACTATACCGGTAACTGAAAAAAAAAGCTATACCAAAGTAGTATTCAGTTCAAAATAGAGATTCTGGACGAAAAATCATACATGCCACTGATGAGGCCTAAGAATATCGAAACTGTTCTCTGGTTTCTCATTAATTCCAAATACGAATTGATTAAGAAAAAAATTACTTGGGAATCTTGTAAGAAAAATTATTTATCTCTACCTGGCAGAGAGGCGAGTAGATATTCTTATCTCTTTACTTCCAAAATGCTTTTCATTTCAATGTTTCATATTATTCTTTGAATATCTTTTTAATAATATATTGACAATTTATTATAAAGTTATTAGTTTGAAAAATATTTATAACTGTTATGCTATGTTCTGTCTGTTGAATTTGCACAGAAATTTTAGAAAACTCTAAATAATTTATTAATTGGATTGGAAATAGTAAATTGGTTGGTATAATGTGAGTCATTGATCAATTTGATTAGATTTTTTTGATAAAATACCTGTAGTAGAAACAAAGGAAAACGCGCATTAAATGGACTTATTTGAACAAATTTATTTGTTAGAAATATTAAGTAATCTTTCGACATTCTTTGACCTGATTCAATCTCATAAAACATTATCGTAGATATTTAGTATTTATCGGTGAATATTTTTTATGTTATGCATGAGATAATTGGGACAATTTATTGAAAATCCGTTGAAATGGTTTCATTTTCTAGCATAAATAGCGTGTTGTAGTCTCATTCTGTTTTTAATATGACCATTTTAATGCCCTGAATTCCCAAATAATCGTTTCTTAGAAATATAATTAATAATTCGAATCACATAATTTGTTGCATATTTCAGGAGTTGAAAACAAGTGCCTAGAGTACGATGTTGGCAAGCAATTCTATTTTTTGTATACATGTATTGAACCTTGATTTTGAAATATGCTGTTGGAATAAAAATTCCGTGTTTTTTATATAACATATTTCTAATATTCATTCCAAGAATAGGTGAACACACATATTTGGTCATCCAATTTAGTTATATTTTTATAAACAAGTTGAATTCGCATTTCTCACCGGTGCGAAGTTACCTCAAATTGCTGATAAGGCGCTAGTCAAACATGTGATTAATTGGAGACAGATCGGGCAATATTGGTTGCCAGTTTAAAAAGGGGATGTAGTGTTGATCCATAGCTCTCCAATTAACATCATGTTATCTCTATTAAAACCTAATGGTGTACACAATGCCTGCCAAGTCGCTGTCTTACCCATTTCCGATTAACATTCCTAAACAAGAGACGGATTTCAGTGCTTTAATCATTGAATTCTCTATACAAGAGTAGAAGGCTATGAAGATGTTCAATCCTAAAAAAGGTGACACCTAGTATGGATGCAAACTATGTGAGTGGTCGCTCTACAATGTCCACATCTCTAGCTCTCGACCTTTTAAAACCCAAGCTCTGTAGTATAGTGCCTATTGAGCCTATGGAATTTTTCTAATCGATATATAAACTTCACGTAATCAAATAATTGCAACCATAAGAAAAGTTTTGATATGCCTGAAAATCTAATTACTTTCTACTCATAGTAAGTGCAATGTATTTTCTATAAAAAATGTGGCAACTGCGACGGTAACAAATCTTATAACAAACCCAATAAAACGATAAACAAATAGTCGGAGAGCCGGATGTATAAAAGTCCTATGGATCAGATACATGAATCATTTTTGGGGTATGAACAATAAAACCATAGGTCTAGAGGTCGACACCCCTGAAGTTGCTTGATTTTGCCCGCATGCAAAATTATGACGTCACTTCCGGTTTTTATTTTAGGTGTAATTGTAATTTATGAAATACATCAAGAAAATTTATATCAAACGAAAGTTTTTGATGAGTAGAATAGAAATGTCAAGGGTCGACAAGCTCTATTTATTCGCTACTCTGAGTCGACCTCCGTTAGAATTATTTTTTTTAAATTTATCTTAAGCCATCGAATACATGGATTTGCTTACGATTTTTTGAAACTAGAATCTCTTCAATGACTGAAAAAAATTGGTCGACACCTTTTATTTACTCACACCCAACTGTCGACTTAGTTTAAAGAATTAAAGAGCCTATGCTTATACAATTCATCTCTATGTATGTTTAATTATTTAATTATCTGTATATCTTTTGCAAATACATTAATAATTTTTTTTTAATTAATTCTGTAACTCTAACATTACTAAAAAAAAATGGTCGACCCCTTTTATTTGCCCGGATTTGACTGTCGACTTAGTTTGAAGAATTAAAGAGCCTATGCTTATACATTTCATCTCTATGTATGTTTAATTATTTAATTATCTGTATATCTTTTGCAAATACATTAATAATTTTTTTTTAATTAATTCTGTTACTCTAACATTACTAAAAAAAAATGGTCGACCCCTTTTATTTGCCCGGATTTGACTGTCGACTTAGTTTGAAGAATTAAAGAGCCTATGCTTATACATTTCATCTCTATGTATGTTTAATTATTTAATTATCTGTATATCTTTTGCAAATACATTAATAATTTTTTTTTAATTAATTCTGTAACTCTAACATTACTAAAAAAAAATGGTCGACCCCTTTTATTTGCCCGGATTTGACTGTCGACTTAGTTTGAAGAATTAAAGAGCCTATGCTTATACAATTCATCTCTATGTATGTTTAATTATTTAATTATCTGTATATCTTTTGCAAATACATTAATAATTTTTTTTTAATTAATTCTGTAACTCTAACATTACTAAAAAAAAATGGTCGACCCCTTTTATTTGCCCGGATTTGACTGTCGACTTAGTTTGAAGAATTAAAGAGCCTATGCTTATACATTTCATCTCTATGTATGTTTAATTATTTAATTATCTGTATATCTTTTTCAAATACATTAATAACTTTTTTTTCATCAATTGTTGAAAATTTCATTTCCTTGAAATACTTACTGTACATTTCTCCATTCTTCACCACAAAACTGATATACAATGATTAACTATTAATTTTACATATAACTATCGTCATTAAAATCTACATCATTATTTGCATCATCGCTATAATTCGGAATATTAACATTATCGTCATTGTTGTCTACATTGCTATTTCTTTTCAGAACTTTTGAAGCTTTATTCTGGTACATATTACGACAAATCGGATGGTAGGGTACTGGTTTCATACCATGCAATTTATCTAACATGACTTCATCATTCAATACTTGCGCATATTGACAAAACTTATTGAACAATTCCAATGATGAGCCCATTGTAACATACTGCCGTTGTTTACCGGATGTTTTCTCAATTTTGTTACAAAAGATGCATTTCTTACGTATATCTCCATGAGCTACGTCATCTTCTGTCGTTGGAGCTAATGATGTTGATGCATCGGATGACCTTGAAGGATCCATTCGTTGAGTAGACATTGAAGGAATCTCTTGATCCATCGTGTTACTCGATGGAGGCTATATAAGTCATCGTAAATAATTAATTTTAATTTCTTTTTGGTTGGAAAAAAAAAATTTTAAATATTGAAAATTTTTTTAAAAATATAGTAACGCTACTTCCATTGCAAAACTACTAACATTAAATGTATAGGAACATTCGAAAGCCATTTTAATATTTTGGGACTATGGGACTCGTATATACCTGAAGCCACATTGTACTCCGAAACGCGGGAGCTCTTTTGTGTTGCGCTAGTATATTTTATTTTAATGATACTTACTATTTCCAAGGTGGAATGTCCAAGGTCAACGTCTACTGACATAATTTCTTCGTCTTGAGAAATATTAAAATTTTCTCGACTATTATTTTCTTCAAATATTTCGGAGCTTGATGCACCACTTTCAAAATTCTGCATAAATACAAAAAAATTAGAAAATTAGAAAAACGAGCTTGACGTACGGTAAGGAAGTGAGAGAGATTCGTTGTGATGAATTAGGAAGGAAGGTTTTTTTTTGGTAATTTGGTTATGATTAGCTTAGGCCTTGATATTGGAATTTTTTCCTCTGCAGGGCTGGGTGGTAAGGAAGTGATCGAAAAGCAGTGTAGTATAGTATCATTTGTCGTAGTAAACTAAATGTGAATATACATACTTTTGTGTAGCGCGTTTAAAATTTAATGAATATCATGAGCATACATTAATACTGTTTAAAAAAATACTCCCCGCAACATGAATAAGACCAGTATATTCTTCTCTTTCATTTCCAAATATTTATAAAAATAATTAATTTTTCAATGAAAAATTGCCTACAGTGTTTGTAATCATATTCATGTTGCGAGGAGTGTATATATATGTATATATTCGGATGAACTGTCATTGCTATCACATAAACATGAATGGTTGATACTTACATTTTCAATCAATTGTTGAAATTCTTTCTGATATTTTGGATTTGTTATCAGAAACTTTTTTCAACATCCTGTGTGATAGCCTATCGATTGCTCACAGTCTTTAGGTAACACAAAGTCTTTGTACTTGAAATCTTTTATGATTCGATACTTCAACGCATGATGACACCCTTTTAATTTGTTTTCGTCAAATTTGTAAACGTTCTGAGCACTTCCACACAAAAAACACAACATTTTAAATGAAAAATAACTGCAGAAATATTGCAATTGATAATTCACGTGAAAGAAAACGGACTGAACGCGTCAATGTTTCACACTATAATGACTTAGAAGTTATACATATTGTCCCAAACTTAGGGATGAAAAATATCGGGCTCTCCCTACCTATTCGTGTTCTTTTGTTAATGCCGGAGTAACTCCAAACCTAGCTTACGTTACAGGTACAAAAGAAAATACGTTAACGGCTACCTGGACTTAAGGTAGAAATACAAAATAAATTCTTAAGGACTTAAATGTTAATAAGAAATAGAAAAATGTACAGTAAATATTTCAAGAGTAGCGAAAATATTTCAGAGTAGCGAATAAATAGAGCTTGTCGACCCTTGACATTTCTATTCTACTCATCAAAAACTTTCGTTGGATATAAATTTTCTTGATGTATTTCATAAATTGCAATTACACCTAAAATAAAAACCGGAAGTGACGTCATAATTTTGCATGCGGGCAAAATCAAGCAACTTCGGGGGTGTCGACCTCTAGACCTATGGTTTTATTGTTCATACCCCAAAAATGATTGATGCATCTGATCCATAGGACTTTTATACAGCCGGCTCTCGGACTAAAACGTTTAGGCTTAAAACAGACGGAGCGTTTTTTGTCGACTCGGCGGAAAAGCGGCTCAAAACACACACACCGCAACTGCCGACTGACAAAGTTAAAAAATCACAGTCGTGTGCTGTTGTCTTGTTGTGCTCGAAATATCTGAAGGATTCAAGAAAAATGCAGATTTTCCACATTGTATAGGAGCGATGGATGGAAAACATATCAGATTGATAAAACCGGCGAATAGCGGCTCTATGTTCTTTAATTATAAACAGTATTTTTCAATGATGCTTTTTGCAATGTGTGATAGCAATTATTTATTTACATTTGTTGATATTGGCTCATTTGGAAAATCTAGTGACTCTGGAATTTTTAAAAATTCCACACTGTATGAAAAAATGATAAATGGTACACTGAACATACCCGCAGCAACGCCCATCGAAGGAGATTTGATAGACTATCCATTTGTAATCGTAGGCGATGAAGCCTTTCCTCACTCTGAAAATTTGCTTAGACCCTACGGTGGATCAAATTTATCTTTTGAAAAAAGAATTTTTAACTATAGATTGTCAAGGGCCCGAAGATATGTTGAATGCACATTTGGTTTAATGGCTAATAAATGGAGAATGCTGATTAGTTTCTGATTTTTTTTTTATATTTATAAATAAAATTTGAATTCATATAATTACCTATAGATATTTCTTTTTTCCTCCGGGGTAGCATTCTTGCCAACAAGTTTCCGTTACCTCTTCCCAACAATGTTTTTTATTATTTTGTTGGAATACTCATCTGAACGCATATCCCAAATCGCAGGTCTTATATGAACCTTATTAATAAATCGGTCAATGTCCAAATTTTCCATTGTTTTTGTAATCTGGCAACCCTGAGACTCTCAAAAATTAAAAAACGCTCGTCGTCTGTTTCACCACATACGCGAACACGTACTGATGGCCGACTAGAGTTGTAAAAACGCTTTCGTCGCATGGTACTCGACAGGGTACGCCCGGCGGCCGCCGTGCCGACGATGCACCGTCTGTTTTATGTAACAGAAGTGTCGTAACGGAGCCGCCGAGGCGGCAGCCGACTCGGCACAAAATGCTCCGTCTGTTTTAAGCCTAATATACTGATTTACTTGCGGTTCTACCTGTTTTTGGTCAAAGAATATATAATTGACATTAGGATACTCATTATCGTTACAGAATTTCGCATCTTCAAAAAGAAATTTATTCAAAATAAAAAATAAATAACAGAATTTACAGACAATAGCTTCAAATGAGCTTCTTCAAATGGTGGCTCTGGACGGATGAGAAAAAAAGTAATGCAACCAATATTTGCCGATCTATCTCTAATTGATCACATGTAGAGTATTATTAACAAATTGGAACTAAGATAAAAAGTCTATGTCCTGTAAGTTAAAAGTAAAATGTTTATATTTCTTCACAATTTGAACAAAACTCGGAATATTTGAAAGTGAAAATTTTACTTGGCTCACCCGATAAGTGCTATTCGCATGTTAATTATTAGTAAAATGTGATGTAATACGAAATTATAATTTTCTTCTCTTTTACATTATTGTGATGTTAATAAATTTTAACATGGTTCGCTTTCACTCATTTATATTTAGGTAAATTTTAATTACGCTTCAATTTATAATAAATAAAGTCTAATATATAAGCGTAATTTTTTATCATTTTCATGCAAATAACTTCTCTAATAGCTCATTTATTTTTATAAAATTGACCTAAATATAAAACAAAATTCGAAAGCTGTAGCTTATGAATTTTCTCTCTATAACAAAAGCATAATCTTTTAATGACACATTTTTGTCACCCCCTATGGTAGGAATAAGTGAAAAATTGTATTTATTTCCGACAACGCCTTCTATGTCTCGTTAACTCATTGTGAAATGTCAATGCCCAGTACTTGAAGAATTATTGCATAGGTATAGCAATTTTTATAGTTTCGGTACAAAATTTATAAGTGTAAAAATAGGTTTTAGTAATAAAATATCAAAATGGCTTTGTAAACAGAATATTTATTATTTACCTGATATTAGTTAGACGAGCTTATAAGATGAGAAATAAGGAAGAAGAAGTAATATAAAAGCATTTATAATTTTTTTGGACAGACAAATCGCATTTCTCAAAACCAAAATTTTCACGCGTTTACCATGCTATAATCGAATATGAAGAAGGAATACCATGTTTGAACCTAACCAAAAAGTGGAAAACCAAGAATATTTACCCAAATAAGAGCAGAAGGAACGATAAGAAGAGCAAAACAGAGAGTCGGGGTTTCCGTAAGAAAATTAATGTGTGAATAGCATGTCTCAAATAGTACCGTAACGCGGAAATTTCAAAACTTGAAAATAAACTAAAAAAGATTGAAGAAGTACAAACCTATAATATTTCGTATACTAAAAATTTGGGGGTGTACTCATGACCCAGCTTTCTTTTTTTTTAATTGAACAAGGACAGGAACAATAGCTACAATGCCTCTAAACTATGTTTAACATGTGGGTGACGCTATACATTTAGGATACTAGGGAACTACTAGTCTTCTTAGGAAAATTATTCCTTTTATGTTGGAAGTAATCACTATCTTCATCAATGCACTTTTGTAACTAAGCTTCCACAACTTAAAAGGTTGAAGTCACTATTTTTTTTTGGATGCTCTCACACTTGATCGAATCAGGCTAATAGGATAGATCCTCAATGACATTATTCTCACGTAAAAATTCAACGGTTTGCTGTGCAGTGTGTGAGGATGCATTATCGTGATGCAATATAAACCCGCAAATATTGACTTACTGAAGAACTGTAGGTAATCTTGTGGTATACCAGTTTTCTTTAACGGTACGTTGATTTTAAACTTAATCTTAATTACTTTCACTAATCCCGTACTACAAAAGAAAACTGCGTACAAAACGTTCTTGATATATCTATGCTTTTTCGCCCTTTGTTGGTGTTCATGAACCTATACACGGCTCTTCTGGAGGGTAGGAATACCATAAAATGGTATGTTGTTGCATCATCTTTCACTATTTTAGAAAGAATATTATCTTCAATATTATTTCCTGCATGATTATCATGTGGAAATCACTAGGTACAAGATTGGGACTATAGGGCGGAAGAGGAGTTCTCCAAGTTTGGACGCCAACTTAACTTGTTTTGAGCTACTGTCCTAAGTTAAGAGTTTATTGTGATATCATGCTCCAGAAAATAATTGAGAAATACTCATTGTGTGTCCCAAATAAATCTTCCCTGTTGACAAAGTTTGCAAACATTTTTTTAGTTTTTTGAGACAATTTGTGTGCCTCAACTTAGACTGTAATTGGCACTTCTCATTACCAGTTACGATGCAGTGCAATCACCATGTGTGTTGTGGGTGTCCATGAATATCCAAGCCGCCTTTACGGTAGTTTCTAATAAATTTTCACACACATCTCGCACATAATTTGTGGTAGCTTGGTATTCTCTTTATAACTTCAAACAACAACGTGAAACTTGTAAAAATCGAAGTAAAAGTTCCGTTGTCGTGAGACAACGAATTTCACGAATCTCTTCATCAACATTCGTCACGCTTGGACGCCCACGTGAACGTTATTTCGGCCATATTTGAATTTAATGCACAATTTCCAGGCGGAACTTTCATTTATTATTTTGTTTCCGTACACTTCACTGACTTGCCGATAAATTTCCATGAGTTTTAGACTTTTTGCCAACAAAAACCTTATTACAAACATCGTGGAAATGTTTCTGTCGAAATGGCTGGATGCATACAGAGATGCTTTTCATGTAGGCCCCAGAAGGAAAAGTTTCGTACTTTCTGATTAACTCTAAAATACATATAAACAGATTTAAGTCAATTTTCTCTTATTCACAATTCTTATTTTTGTGTTTTTCAATTTTCAAATCGTAGTTATGATATTCCCTGTTGTTTATTTTCTATGAGACTAATAAATAACTATTGTATTGGAATAAAGAAACTCCGGTTAAATTATACTTTATGCCCTCAATATATTACTTGAAATATCTCTTCATGTAAATTTTCCAAAAATTTATTTGTTAAATATTTCAGCGTATTACATAAATTGCTCTATTACATATGTTTCGCATTGCAGCTTTTATAATTTAATTGTGGTGATTGTTTCAAAGACTTAAAATTGAAAACAAGAATTTTTAACTTTGACTAGTTCATATTAAAAAATACTGAATAGAAACAATTCGCATTATATCAATAATTTCTGTTACTTCAGGCTACTTTTTAACGTACCACGGAAAATATTTCGATGAACATTTCTAGATATAAAATTAGTGTTAACGGGTTACATAATTTTATTTATATATTCGCAACGTTGCAACCAGTACCTCGGGCCGTTCACAAATCATAAGATGTAAAATTATTCCAACTGAGATTATTTCCTATGAGAGATTTATAAAATGGTGCAGAGAATATTATTTAATACAAGGCACAAGATCTGTACTATATTTTGAAATTCGGGAAATCTCCTTTTTTTTAAAGACACTGAGCTCTTGTACAAAAGATCCAGACTTATTTCGCGGTTATAGTATTTGACTATATTGTTAGAGAAATGTGATATGCAGAAATAAATTTTCAGTACCCAATTTCCGTTCAGATTACTTAAAGATTTACTGGTTTTAATTGTGTCCATTCTTGATTCACCACTTGTCGTTGCTGATATAGTATATGTTCCAAAAATGGCACTTAATTAATAATTCGTTAAATACACACACATATAGTGGCTGACTGGTCTAGATTGAAGCTACAGAAATGACAGAAACGAAAATAAAATATTTCGATATAAACGAGTTCGTACCACGTACGTAGGAAGACAAAGCGTTAAATTTCTGCCGGACACGGTCATCTAAGATACCATCTCCATGCTATAGGCATCAAAGTCCATCCGGAATGCTACTAATGCTTGAAGGAGTAAAAAACAGTAGACCACGTCATAGGTAAATGCCTAGCACTTTTAAGTGCGAGGTTCAAACATATATGGGAAAGTCTTACAGTTTGCAAAGGTGCCTGATTAGCTGACATTTTAAGTGAGACCTATTTGCGCAACAGCTCTTGATTGACCACTGCCTCAACTATGAACATTAGTGAGCGGCGCACTAGGTTGGTTTTTCAAGTTGCACACGGTCCGTTTGCAATCCGCTCGTGTCTTACCACCTTCTTTCGACTTTTTAATGTTCTGCTTCGTATGCTTGTAATTCAAATTGAAACGGCAGAGAGGTTTGTTGTTTTCCGTATATAGTAATGGAGTGGTGAGAAAAAAAAATTTGATTATGCTCGGTGTCCATCAAAGCAAATTTTATTGTAGGTTTCAAGGCATAAAGGCATATGCCTCGAGAGTAGCAGGAGAAGAGGTTGAAATATCTGCAGAAAGAGAAAAGAAGAAAAGTTATTTCTTGCATTCTCTTTGGATATATGAGGACCAGTAAGTTCTCTAAGTTTGCTATTAAAAGAGCCGCACTACTCATTACTAACAGTGCGTAATTCTCCTCACGAGACAGAGATATGATGATATTTAAATAATCAATATGCATGTTTGTGGAATTGCTACGGGACGTGGAAGATTTGTTGAAATTACATATGTAACAAGGAGCAAATACACAGCGCTCCTCAAGCGTTCGTAGCGCAGCGCGCTAATGAAAATGCACTTTGAGGATTCACGATCGTCATAATGCCACATTCTGAAGTTGCTAAAAGGAGTGAGAATAATAGTTCAGCCGTTAACACTGAGTATCCCTAGAGCCACAGCACAGAAAGGGGACACAATAGATCCTTTGGGTCACAGTGTACATGTATGACTCCCAAATCACAACATACAAGGTCTCATTATGGAATTTCTTTATTACTAAACAGTTTTTTCCTTTCTCATATTCTATAAATTATATGAATATTTTGTCTTACTTTTCATCAAAATGTTTCGTAATCGATTACATAAATGTTTTCTATTATTCAAAGTAGATGTATATTAGGTGTTATCATTGATTAGGTAAATAAGCGGGCTTAATACCCAAACAATAATTCAAAATGAATATTGATAGGTATTACGTAATTATTTAATAGGTGTAAAAATGATCTATAAATCATTTAGAATGCTTTAGCAACAGAACCAAATTTATTTTGGGAAATTATCGTTCAAAATTAATGGTGCCGTGCTTTATTTTAATTAATAATTTTCTTGCGTTTAATCCTGATAGTATAAAGCTGCTCTAGCCAAAAATAGATAACTATAGAATATATCGTACATAATTATAAAAGGAAAATTAGGGTTGGTTTGAATGTTTTCAGTAATTACTTTTAGATAAACATTTTTGTTACAATTTTCCGAACAAAATTATCTATATCAAGCTTTCAAATTTTACGATTTGCAGAGACCGACGTTCTAAACACTTATTGCATGCGACTGGAACGATTTATCATAGAAAATTGATAAAAGTCAAAAATCTCTATAAAACTAAAAAAATGTTCTGTACACCTGCAGATCTAGTAGAAAAAGACAACATTTCAAAAAAATGTGCACTAAATCACCGGTGAAAGAAGTCCATCTAAATTTGCTGGAATTATAGGGCCACTGAATATTTTGGGATACCACGAAACTAGGGAAGTTAGAGCTGGTAACAATAAATTTTTTAATTCTCCTATCCTTGAGTAGTAAATTAAGTGTAGTTGAGTCGCTGCTATTACAGAGTTTGTATGTATTAGGGTGCCATGTACACCAAAGGATCTATTGTATTCCCTTTCCCTGCTGTGACACTAGGAATCCTTGGTGTTTAGAGCTGATCTATTAATCTCACTCATTTCAAAAAGTTTTCAATGTGAGACGGCTCCATCTGCCAGATATTTTAGTCTTCTATTTCATACGCTTACAGGTGTAGTTGAATGTCTCACACTTCGAGAGAATGTGGATAGAGGTTTCGTTCTTAGGGCAATAGGATCTGCTCGTTGCATTTTCTGCTAAATCTAGTGTCTTCAGATGTCCATTGAGACGACAATGCCCTTACAAGACTCCAGTCAGTATTCGTAGGTTGCTCTTGCCTGGGTTGATACATTCAACAGATATTCTCTAGTTATAGCTTTCTAGTGTTTCTAGTGTCTTTGCCTGTCTTAGCTTCTGTAGATTGTCCCAGTAACTGGTTTTATCTCTTTCTACCTTTTTTCCAGTGCTTTCTCTATTGTTCTGTAGCTGATACCACAAAAGGTTGAAGTCCTTTGAAGGGTTTATTCGTCCATTATTCTACTCACCTATCTAATCTAGCTTCCCTAGCCATTCTCAAACTAGTGTGGATTTTACATTAGAGCTTAGAGATCTAATAGCGGCTAGGCTATCGGACAATATGATGATCTCCTGTTTGCGAGAAGTTCTTTCTAGAGTGAATTGGAGCAATTTTTCAATTGGATATATTTCTGCTTGAAAAATATGTTGTTGCGTAGGCTCTCAGAGTGTTTTATTCTAAGCCCGTACACTCCTATTCCGGATATGTATGTTGTTTTGAAGCCATTCGTATAATATTTGATGGTATTTCTGTTCACTCCCTGTATGACGGCTTGATCCCATTTGTTTCCACAGCTTAGTTTTGAAGTAAATTTGTTGTCACACATCTGAAACTTTTTCGATATTTCGTCCTGAGGCATATCCCATATTTTGAGGACTCTTTTTTTTATTGTTGATTCCTTCTTTTAAATTTGTGAGTGACGTTTTTCTGCCACGTTCTATAGTGAGGTGGTAGATTTAAAATTAGTTGTAGTGCAGCTGTTGAGCAAAATTTTATGGCCCTCCTTGAACATACGAAAGCCAGTCTTTCTACCTTCGAGATATCGTTCCTTGTGATTTTGACTAGTTCTAATACCTCAAATCACTGCCATTTACGAAATAATTGGTCTCACTTTTGCTGTGTACATCCACAGTAGTTTCTTTGAGTTTCAACTGTTTCCTTCGAAATTTCTGCACACCACAAGAGCCTTAGTGGTTGTTATCTATTTTTCATGTTTTTTCCAGAAAAGTTTACTATTTAGTGTGAGCCCAAGATATTTTCTCTCTGTTTTCCACTTTATGGCTTGCCCATTTATTTCAGAGTAAATACTGGTACATAAGATTTGTCATCTAAATATGGGTTTGTCAAGAGACCATGTCTCTTGTACGGCTGCACAAGCATTTGGTGATGAACCTGTTTACTTACTACTGATCTCAAGCACATAATTAAGCCACTGGTTGTAGCTAATGGGACTTAAACCACTGATTAGCTTATAACTTAAAATTGCTATTTTTCGCGTTATTTTTTAGCATCGTGGTCCCATGTTCATTTTAACATAAAGTTTACCAATAAATTAAGTAAAAGTATATTAAATTCGAAAAGTGATCTCTTAAAATAAAGTACTCAACGACAATATTTGACCTCGTTAACTCCCAATATATTTATAAAATACGGTATGGTAGAGTGATATATCGATCACCGTGATCGGAAAATCACTTTCGTTACCGATGATTGAAATTGTAGTTTGATTTAAAAAAAGCGCAATCTCGCAGGATCTCCCCTTACCGCCCCGTTTTATCGGTCTCCTGGTGAACATATTGAATATTTTGAATAATCGAATGTATTGTATGTATAACGTTTCTATTTTCTTCTTAATAATGATATTAAAAATTATTATAGTATGATTCAATTACGATATAATTCAATAACTATTTAATGATTTAAAATACACTTTCCATGATAAACAATCATCATTGATGAAATCATTGTTACGATTATTTATAAATCAATTTCGCTGCTCCACCGGGTAGTCGGAAATCATGGTTTTTCCCTACTCTAGTATTAATGATATAGGAGTACATAGTTGGTTGATATAATTCAACTTTCTGGAGTAAATCTATTAATATTCATGTAACATTCCTGTAAGTATTATCTACTTCCAGTAATAAGTCTCAAATCACATGAAATTAAATTATTAATAGCATCTACATAACATACTGGACAAACTTTAATTAAATCAAAATATCTATGATAATGATGATTCGGGATATAATCAAGATACACTGCTCAAAATAAGTATATACTGATATACTCAAGTCTTAGTAATATTCGTAACTAAACGATCACCTACTCAAAAAACAACAAGAATTATATGGGGTAAGCAATGGAAAGATTAATTTGTAAATGTAGTGTACTTTGGAATAGTGAACAATTTTGACAGTCCATCAGCATTGTTAAGGTTAGCATCCAAATGAACAATGAGTCATTCGTGTCGTTTCTACCGAAAATAATGAGATGCATATGTAATTCATAGTGTTTGGGATCGATATGTAGAAACCGAACGATAAAAATAATAGTGCAGCATTATAAAATTCCTATATTTGCGTTTAACTTTCTGACCAGATACCTTGAAAGAAAATCAACTAATGCCAAGAATACTAGTACGTATATTTTTTTCAATTTTCCTCGTCAACATGTCATTTATTAATTTCGACAGTGGAGAAATTTTTAGGGACGCATCATGATTTCGTCGTGGTCAAGTGCATGTATATGTGTATTCATTAACGCTAATTTGTAGTAACCATACAATAAGTAAAATTATCACTTGGATATGTGTGAGCTTGGATTAGAATTAGACTTGATTAAAAAATAGATATTGTTGTTATTCCAGGAAGATTTAACTCTCAACGGTATCTCGATATAATGGCAGCTTGTGGTATGAACCCGAACTTTGTTTTTATGCAATACCTAATACTTCTGCAGCAACCATTAACTTCCATTAATACCAGTCACCTCTTTGCTGGCATCTTGATTTATTTCGATCAACATTTATTAATAAGACTGCTTTTGTAATGTAATGAAGAGACCTTGACGTTCCTAATTGCCTGACTAGTCTTTGCAATTCCATAGAGGCTCTTCAAAATTGAAGATTCCTTCGGGGGTTGCTAGCTTTAGTAAACACTCAAACATTGCATGGAATGGGTATTTTAGCGTCTTCTTCTATTCCTGAAACCGGCAATTTTGTCCAGCGATCCTGGTTGTTTTGTAGCTGTGATTGCCGATTTCCGAGTACACTCTGATTAGATCTAGATTAGTTTTTCCTTCTCCTCTGTTTAGCTGCATTATTTTAGACAGCCATCACGCAATCTAATTGTTAAAATGTAAAAAAACATTGAAACTAATTAATGAAATACTGAATCTATGAATACTGTTTAAACCTACAAAAACTGGACAATTAGCGCGGAATCAACTTATAATAAATCAAAGGGGGTATAATTTATATTTTCTGGAAAAGGTTAATCAATTTTTAGTAATACTTTTAGGCAGCGTCAAAACTGCGCTTGAAGGAATCTACCTTTCATGTGACATAGGCAATCGTTGTTTCAAAATATTTTAGCGAAATGTTTTGCGAATTTTCTCTTTGTCCCGTTATTGACCTTAGGCCACGTTCTACTTTGATTGATTGTAATAATAGACAAGCTTAACCATTGATAATAAATGACTGATGACACCCAATTTCCACTTAAGTATACATAACAGTTGTGCTAACTTCAGGATCGAAAAATTTCTTCAGTCTATTTTTTAAATGTACAATATTTTTTGCTACAGTTACACTTTACATAATTTGACCTATATATCAAAACTGAACTTAGCTTGAAATCAATAATATAGAACGACGTTTACGATTACAACAGCTGTACTTGAAACATATTCTTGTTCTCAAACTTCATATTCTGCAGTCGAAGGATTGGATGAATTTCAAGTGAGTTCCTTAAATTGATTAAATTTCGTCAAATTTCCATCTTGAAGCAATTACTTTAAAAAATCACCATATTAGTACTATAACTTCTTTCTACACTGTATGTAATAGATTGCATAGATTAAATCAAATAATACAAATAAGTTGTTATAAAAAAAAGAAACGGATGGAAATATGTACTCGTTCAACAATTCTTTTAAAATAAGAATGCGATGCTCATGCGTTGTATCGGTGCATCTGTGGTCACGTATGCGGAATTACGATTGCCACAATTTGTGTCTAGCTAGAAAGGCAGAAACATGTCAGTTCTAACATCAAAGGTTTTGTTGTTGCATTATAACGCCCAACCACACACATCCCATAACATAATCCACAGGTTGAACTTTGGGACCCTGCAACACCCTTCCTACAGGCCAGATCTCGCTCCCTTAGACTTTTATTCATTTGGATCCTTCAAGATAGCTTTAGGAAGTCGACCGAACTGAAAACCTTCTACCAGGAAGCCATATGGAAACTTATGAATCGCTGGACCGAGTGCATTGCTAAAGATGGAAAGCATAGCGAAAAAAAAATTTGTTATACAAATGTCTTAGTTTAGTAAACTAAACTCGTACATTAAAACACTTTAGTAAAGACTGGTATTTTAGTATAAACGGGGCTATTGTTAGATTAAGCTATTTTCGTGAAACGTGCCAAGTACTTTCGAGTATTTATTAAATAATGTACGAGTTTTACAATAAGTAGTAATACTACATGACGTAATGTAAAGGTAATAACAATTATTAATAATTATTTTCCATTTCTATAAACAAAAAATATGTTTTATGTTAGAGAACAATGAACGTACAAATTTATTTTAAATCACATTTTAGTTTAATTTTTCAATCCAATGTGATTAACGCTTAATTTTTAAATAATAAAAAATATTTTTCACGTTAAACTGCAAAAAAGTAATATCTCCTCAATGACTAAAATTATTTATCGAAGTGGATATATACAATGTTGAAGAAACAACTTCAGCTTTTTAATAATTTGTTATATGTTACTTTATAAACATTCCAAGCATTAAATACATTTATTTCACATTTCATCTCGTAGTGAAAGTATTATAAGTCCTTTCCTAATATAACAACTGTGGAAGTGTTATTTATCTACAATTAAATTTTCTTTTGTTTAAGATTGTACGTAGAATAGCAATGAAAGAAAATAAATGAAAGATCCAGAGCAACTGCTCAAAATGACTGGCAACGGAGGAACTACACCAACTGCAGCCTCCGGAACTGACACAAGCCATGGAGCCTCGACGTCCAGCTCCTCCGCACAAGGGGGGCACTGTAAGGGGCACCGTAGACAAGAGTCCATGTATACAATGACTGGTCTCTATTCAGAAACCATCCCAGAAACGACAGAAATCGCTGAAACAAAATGTTCCACGAACTTTTGTCATGACACAGTTATTAAATGCCACAGTAGAAATCCTTCAGCTAGTTTTGATAGAGATAAAGCTGCACATACCGCGACATACACTGAAACACCTGTGATATTAAAAAATACAAAAGAATGCGGCATTTTCCAATGCCGGCCTTCGTTTTTACAAAAATATGCGGGAATTAAGGTGAGAAAAATATTATAATGAACAAATACTTTATAACAAATAAAAATAGTAACCGCGCTTATGGAAATCGACCATTATCTATTTTTTTCGTAATTATATAAAATTTATTCAATCTCAAATTCCTTAACTACTTGAACATATAGAAATAGAAACAAAAAATATCAAAATATAGGTCTCTGAATCTAATCTAGGCTGCTAGTTTTTCTCAAAGTAACCCCTAAATATATATAATTAAATCTTTAGAAGTAGGGCTCCAGCTTAAACAATCTAATTTTTTTTCGCGCAATAAATGTTCTTTTTAATTACTCCGATAATTGTTTTAAGGGGGGAATGCTTGTATTTCCCATTATGACATCATTGACTTCCAATAATTATTCCATGGAACTACATATAATCGTTTTTATACGGCAGCAGCTTAGGTAACATGATTTATGTTAGGTTAGATTCATATTATCATAATTTCTATTTATTATAATAATATAAACCTAACCAACCTACATCACACACAAAAAAGAATATATATTTTGATACTGAAGGTAAATTTGTTTTTCCACTGAAAATATCCCTTCAGATGAGTCTTAAGTGCAAAAAAATTAGATTAAGTTTGGGTTGGCGCCCCACTTCTGAATATTTAGAAAATTAGTGAATACCGCTCCACATGGTATAGCTTTAACAGTTCCTCGATAAAATCACTCTAAAACATATTACGAACATTAGTTTTTTTCCTGATTATCAAATCAATTTTATATTTTGTTTCCTTTCTACAATCATCTGTATTACAGGATATAAAACTACTTGCCAAGTATTTAAATAGTTTTTCGTAAACCTAATCCGGTCTATAAACTTTATGTGTTTTGTGAAAAGTTAAACAACATTATCAAATATTTTATTTATATAACATGCTCGTTTGCTCCAATTTGTTAATTAATTGAATAGAATTATTAATAATATCTAATAACCTTCACAAAAATCCAAATTATGTTAATAACTATGATAATGTTTATAAAGAAATATTTGGAAAATGCTTTAACGCAGATTTTCAAATATTCAAACTAACTTTTATCAAATCAATAAAACACGCGTTAACAAACACGTTACAGATAAAATGTAACCTCAAAATAATAGAGAAGCATTTATTTCAATCATTAATTGTTAATCAATCATTGTTATCAAAAATTTTATGCATCTTTGTCAAAATAACTGCTAAGTAGGAAATAAATTGTTTTATTTTTAAATAGCAATGATTTATGAAGTATTACTATTACAAATACAATCAAGTTTTACATACGAGGATGGTCCCACAAGTACCTGGCCCAATAAAGAAAACACAAAAATTTTGGAAAAAAATATATTTATCTTTTTAGCTCTCTTTTCTCAGTGATGTTCAATAAGTTCGATACCCTTTTTATAATAAAAATCGTCAAACTCCTCAAAATATCAATTAACTGCCTTCTCATTATTGGAAAATCTTTGACCACCGAGCCATTTTTTCAAGTCTGGGAACAGAAAATAATCCGAGGGGGCTAAATCTGGCGAATTCAAACATTAATTCTTTAATTTTGGCAATTGTAATAACGTATGTGTGAGCTGGTGCATTGTCTTGATAAAACAACACTTTTTTATAAGCCAAATACGACCGTTTTGCTTGATTTCTTCACTCTAACGTTGCAATGAGTTCATATAATACTCGCCGTTGATAGTTTTTCCTTTTTCAAAATAGTCAATGAAAATAATCCCAAGCGTATCCCAAAAAACCGACGCCATGTTATTGCCTGCAGATGGAACGGTCTTTGTCTTCTTTGGATCCAATTCTCCCTTTTCAGTCCATTGTTTTGATTGTTCTTTTGTTTCGGATGTGAAGTGATGGACCCACATTTCATCCATGGTTGTGAAACGGCGCAAAAATTCGGCTTTTTCTGTGAAACATTGCCAAACACTCGACGCTGTGTTTGTTCCATTGTGAGCAAACGCGGGACCCATCTTGCGCACAGCTTTCTCATACCCTAATTTTCAGTGAATATGCGATGTACCGCCCATTTTGAAATGCCTACTATATATGCTAGCTCGCCCTTTTAGTCGACGATAATCCAGTACCGCTTTGTGGATTTTTTTTAACATTTTTGGTCATTTGGTCGACTACTTGGATGCTGGTCTTCGCAGGTCGTACGGCCTCGTTTAAACTCTTCTACCCAATACTTTACTGTTGATAACGAAGGAGGAATCTCACCCAGAGTAGAATAGAGTTCAACTTTTATATTGGTTGGGCAAAGGCCTATTGTATACCATCACTATGACCAATTTTTTCCATGTTTACAAATTCACTTAAAACTTTCACTATTGATGGCTGCCAAACAAATACAAGCACTTGACAAACTTGAAACATATGCGTATACTTTCTGATATTGGTATTTTTCAAGAAACTACCGCCACCTCTAGGTCAGGCCAGGTACTTCTGGGACCATCCTCGTACATATTAGATAATTATGGCGAGAAAAAAAAACTAATTCAGCTTACCTAATATCTGTTAACGACAGCAAATATTTGTATGAATATTAATATTACTGCTATTAAAACATTAAAAGGTAAACAATAAAAAGAATTATATTTTGTAAATATTTTCCATTTACTTCAATAAAAAATGGCTATAGACTTGCTAATTATGTATTATAAAATAGTACTTTTTTATATGTATAGAGATGGGATTCCACTTCACCTCTACCTGTGTAAAAAATACAAGTTTGTAACCGTTTAATGGAAAGAAATTACTGAGTATATGCCTCGTTGAATTACAGTTTTCATATTAAAGTGACATTAGTCAGATTGTCTTTATACACTACATACACTGTAGGAATGTGGAAGGGGAATCCCGTCTCCATATGTTTAACTATATCATAAAGTAACTGTAAAATCTTTGAATTAAGAATATACCCTTTCAAAGTAATTAATGCTGGATTTGTTTGTATAAACTTGATTACTTCTCTCTTATTTCTTCTTCTCGCTTGTGTTTTTTTTAAATTCCTAAAGTATCCGCAACAACTTTAAATTATTTAATTAACATTACTCTTTTTCTCTTCATTTCACTTTGCTTCGATGTTTAGTTGTGAGAGAATCCGTAATCCCGCGACACAATTTTGATTTGGATTTTGAGGTACTTAAACACCTCAAATCCTTCTCAAACTCAAAATATTCACTATAAAGGGATATATTTTTTGTTTCTATGATTCTATTTTGTTTAAAGTTCTTTTTAGCCAGTATAATTTTCACGTGAAAATGAATATTTTTTACACAAACTCATACTTGACTTGATATTAAGCCTTTTACTTTTGACACTCAATATATATCAGAATTAATTTCACTTTGAGACGAACAGACGAATATGGTGTCATTCTTTTTCTTTAATATAATCCATAGTTATTTGGTCAAACCAGTCGGATTGATTAACAATTCCTAAATCATCGCGCATCTATTTTTAAACAGAAATATTTTGATTACAGTTTCTTTGTATTGGAATTGTTATTTATATTTTTTTTATTTCAGTTTTTCGTCTTACTTTTGTCATTCCTCGTTACCTTACAACAAGCGTTAAGTTCTGGTTATATAAATTCTGTGATAACAACAATCGAAAAACGTTTTGAGATACCATCGAGTCTATCGGGTCTGGTGGCATCATCGTACGAGATAGGCAATGTAATCACTGTTATATTCGTAAGTTATTTGGGCAGCCGGAGACACATTCCAGTATGGATAGGTGTTGGAGCTGTTATTATGGGTATAGGATCTTTAATATTCATGGTGCCACATTTCATAGCTGAGGAAAACAGTGGCATAACAGTTATGAATACAACTGAAGAAAATATGTGCAGAGTCATCTCCGTACATGAACAAGATATGGGCTTAGGGAGGTTATCTTCGGGTCTGTCCTCACCTCCTTTAGCACCAAATAATATCAGGGGTGATAATTGTATTCAGGGTACACCTTCAACTACAGGACCAGTATTGTTGTTTGTTCTTGCACAATTATTATTAGGTTGCGGAGGATCCCCACTTTTCACCCTCGGTACTACTTACATAGATGACCACGTTAGATCAGAAAGTTCATCAATTTATATAGGTAAATATATTTATATTCATTTTTCTTTTTATTAAAAAACACTATTACAGTACAACATATCATATAACTGCATTTGTTATTAAAGTATATTACTAAGCATTTTTATTTGTCTTATTTTTTAATTATGAATGACAAATTCTGTTTGTTGGTCACTTTTTGATAATCAAACCAACGTATAATTTTTAATGCAAAAGTTACTTTATGTAAAAAACTATTTCAATTTTCAACATAATCTCTACACACTTCGTCAACCCAGTCTCCAATATTTTCACTTCAATCAAAAAATAATATTTTGGAAGTACTGCAAAATACTCTACCATCATTTGTCTGAAATCTCTTTCTATCAAACAGTTTTTCCAAGTTTAGCAACTGAAAGAAATCGAAGGGTACAAGGTCAGGTAAATATAGCGGATAAGGTAATAAATAGTAATGCAGTTCGGCAAACTTTTGTGCAACAATAACAGACGAATTGGGAAAACTCTTCTGTAAAAAAATGTGGTCGGCTTATGGAACTTTTTCTCGGTTCTTTTAATTATTTTTCTAAGTAAAAAATAATGAACACTCGAATTTTTTTTCTCCACATTAACTTAATAGTTTGTTTCAAATAGTATTAAAAATAATCTATCTGACAGATAACATAAAAACATGGCAAAGAAACTAAAAGTATAATCAACCTTAGCAAAATATAATCATCTCTTCGTGTATTTTACTAAATGTATTCAAATATGTTTTAGGTTGTATGTATAGTATGGCAGCTTTCGGTCCAGTTCTTGGATTTCTACTCGGTGCCTATTTATTATCATTTCATATGGATTCATTTACCCACATTATATCAATAGGTGAGACTAATTTAAGTAATAGAGATGTGATTCATAAAACCATATAATAAAATTATGACTTCTGACATTAACATTAATGATTTTTAGTATGCTCCTGAGATCATGTTTCTAACCGTTCTATAAATTTTTAGGTGTACACTTTTGACTTGTAAACATTCCCTACTGCCTTATTTTAAGTCATGTTCTTTTCAATTGTTTGGTCGCAAATAGATTAAAAAACCTAATGATAAATAATCTTGTAACATTTTCATCATTCAACCAGTCTTAGGAAAAGTACTTCAGGTTATTCTATAAAATTTTTCTAATGTATAATGATATGTAGAGGAATAACAATGAATCTATAGTTTCACATTGGGACATCTCGATTTTTATCTATTCCAAATAGTTAGTTAGGTTTTTATGATGTATTATTTTTCATATATGTATCATGTATTCCATCTCTTTTTACAAATCTTACTTTATGCTATGCTTCCCATGAATTTGTGCCAACACACCTAGCGCGTAATCATATCTGTTATTTCAAATATTAAAATGAAATATTAAGTAATAAATTTTTTCAGATCCTGGTGACAGCAGATGGGTTGGAATGTGGTGGGGTGGTTTTCTGCTGTGTGGATTACTACTAATTATAGTTTCTATTCCTTTTTTCTCCTTTCCTAAAGTACTTACTCACGAAAAGGAGAAGATAAAGCTTATGGAAAAAGCTGCAGCCGTTAATAACGCTGGCACTAGTTCTAACATCACAAATAATTCTGCTAAAAACAATAATGCATCAACTAAGAACGACACGGGTTATGGCAAAAAAGTTAAAGGTAGTCTTTGTTCTATTCTATAGTATATTTCATATTAAAACAACTATGATAACTTTACTATCTTTCAATTTCATGATTAACTTAATTCATTGCAAACATTATTTTGATCAATAATTAAATTTACCATTTTAAAATAAATTAAGTTTTTTGTTTTTTGTCTTCCACATTGATAAAATTAAAATTAGTATTCCAGAAAAATCGCGAACTTAACTGATCCTAAAATGTTCTTCATGATAAGCATAAAACTGACTACAAACTAAGGTGATTCAGCACCGACCTGTTTTCAGTAACTTGCTGAGTGTTCAAAATTCATAATATTTATTTTGGAAAATTACTTTGAATATTTTATGCAGATAATAAGTTTTATTAATGATGCAATAAATTGAATGTAGGGCATAACAAGAGGAGTTATTTTGACTACTGTTTAAGCTATATTCCAAATGGAATTGATTATTTGATTTGAAGAAATCTGCAATTACAATCTGATAATTAATCACTAAAATGAATGGTTAAAAAAAATTAATTCCAATATTTCTGATAATTTTTTTGTAGATATTCCAAAGTCAATGTGGCGACTTGCAAGTAATCCAGTTTACATTGTAACTTGTTTAGGTGCCTGTATGGAACTTGTAATTGTTTCTGGATTTGTTGTCTTTTTACCCAAGTATTTAGAAACTCAATTTAGTTTAGGAAAAAGTCAAGCAAGTGTTTTTACTGGTAAGCATTTTGAAATTATAATATTAAAGAATGTGAAATTCAAAAAAGTATACGAAAACTGTTTATATGGAAACACAAATTTTCTGTCTATATATAGGAATTAGTTCTATTGAGAAAAAAGTCTGATCTAGAAATGAAATCGTCATTTTTGTATCAATGAAATGATTTCAAATTTGGATAATTTGTTACTACCTGCAATGGAAAATCATTTCCCAACTTAATAGATTTCTCCAATTTAGTTTAGGAAAAAGTCAAGCAAGTGTTTTTACTATTAAGCATTTTCAAAATATAATATTTAAGAATGTATAATTTAAAAAAGTATATTTATATAAGGAGGGTTCATATTAAGAAGAAAAAATTACATGCTTAGATCTCACAACATTATAATTTTTATTGTTAAAATCATTTTTCACGATCAAAAAATCTTATTATCTAATTTCAAGACTACCAAATTATTTTTTGAAAAAATTGCAAATTCTCCATTGTGGTTAACAAATGGAATTCAGTAAAAAGCAACAATACTGGTATCAAACCAACTCAGTAATATCTTATTTTTTAGGATCTATTGCAATTCCCGGTGCCTGCATAGGAATATTTATGGGTGGAGTGATTCTTAAAAAAATGGAACTTCGACCCAAGGGGGCTGTACAATTCGTTCTAATATCAAATGCAGTTTGTCTCCTGTGTTATGGTTTATTATTCTTCTTGGGGTGTGATAATTTAAAAATGGCCGGTACTACCATACCATACTTCAACAGTACACAACCATTTCAAGTCAATTTAACTTCTTCATGTAACTTTGGTTGTGAATGCAGCATCAATGATGTAGAACCTGTATGTGGAAATAATGGATTAACTTATTTTAGCCCGTGTCATGCTGGTTGTACTTCCATATTAAGTACAAACTATACCAATTGTGCCTGTAAGTTAAGTTTACAATTTACCATCACAAACAAGAAACATCTAACTAATATCATACAATCTAATAAGTATCCAAAATCTTGGTTTTTTCAAGTAAATATTGTATACATTCATATTGTTTGTGATTCAGATGTTATTAATTTTTTTTTAGATAATAAGGTAGTTGCATTTTTTAAAAAGTATTTATTTTTTTGTTTATTTTGTAAGTTCTTGATATGAAATAATTTCAGAAAGTTAAACATTTAATAAAAAGAGAAACAATAATATCTAAATATTTAATTGAAAATCGCAAAAAATTCAAATTTTTATCTACATAAAACAATTCCCATTGGTTTTCACTTGTGATGTCGAGTTTATCGTTGCTGGCAAGGTAGTGTGTGCTGTTATAATACAGTTTTTATGTATCAGTTACTATATATAAAAATCAACTAAATATACCTTTTAACTAATTAACTTAATTACTATAAAATAATAAAATATGTTAAATTTGATTCTTACTTACATTAAAATGATCCTGGCAACAAAAATAATTACACCTATTCCCGCCACCTCAGCATTAACTGAAAAAGTCTTTTTCAGTAATAAATGCTAAGTGGCGGAAGGATAGAAATAGAGAATCTATTAATTTGTTAAAAAATGACCTAAATTTTTGTTAATTTCAGTTAATATTGGGGTGAAGCGTATGAAATTTTTTCCAACTCCTCCCAACTTTTTTCCTTTTCTTTCCAGGTTACCGTATCACTTTTTATGGAATCGATTGTTTCTTTATATTTTTCCACAAAGTACTACTTCATAGAAATTGCACGATTTTTTTTCCAAAACAACTCCATACTGGACCTTCTTTCCTAACCTTTACGATAATTTCTGTTGTTCAGTACTTAGATCTTCTCTTATGATTATTCTGCTGTTTTTAAGTAATTTCTTGTTAAAAAATTCTAAATTTCTTTGCTATTTATTTTAAAATTTTATCAATACTGCCTGTTTACTTTTGTTTTTATTATTACTTTTATTACCAGTTTATAACATCTTCCAATATTGTTTTGAATGCCTAACTTCATCTTATCATTTACAACATTTAAGACGGCATCGCTGACTTTTTGATTTACATTGCCATCAACACTAAGTCCAAAGTGTACAATGTTATTCATGAGGGAATATTCATTACGATTTTGTAATGCATTGATTAATTTGCTTTAGTTATCAATGGTCTCCTCAACTTCATGTATTTTTTTGTCAATTGGATTCAACTTCTTATTAAAATTCTTGTCCATAATTTCAGATACCGTTTCACTCAGTTGCGAAATAAACTCATCTGATGCACATATTGTTTTAAGGATTATCTTTATAGTTGTGTGCAATTTATCGTTTCCTTTATTTCTTGTAATCGACATTTTACACAATTTAGTCAAAAACTAATTTATATCATAAACTAATTGAATATGATCGTTATGTAAACAGTATTTGCTAAAAGTACACATCAACAACGTGATTGTGCAGAAACAAAAATATTTTATCACTTTTTTCACACTGAAATGGAACTTTTATACAGAGAACATGTACAACACATCTACTCAGTAAGCATATTTACTGGAAAGTAATAATATAATAAGTAATAAATTGGATCTTTTGTTAAATGTTGTAGATTATTGAATGTTCATAGTAAAAACATTGTACTCATGTGAAAAGCACATGAAAAATTGGCTTCCCAACACTTGGAAAACAAATAACTATTGTATAAGTGTCTATGTTTCCTTAATGTCAGAATTAAAAATCAGCATTAATTGTTGCTGATTCTTATGTTAAAAATAATTCTGATACAGATATTGATATTCACAACCCTAGTATAAACTTATGTCAGTAACAGAATTTTTTATTTTCAAGAAATTCTTGAATCTACAGTGTGAATATTAGTTTAAAATTTATTATATTTATAAAATATATATCATTAGTCATACTTCCAAAATTTATTAATATTTTCAGTGGTTCATTGAAAGATGTTATAATTTGAGTTATTTTTTCAGGTATACATGGAAATATGACAATTAAAGATGGTGTAACTTCGTCCATAAGTATCACTTCACAGTTAGAAAGCGAATATGCAGAAGTTACCGTTGTGCCTGTTGCAACTGCAGGTCCATGCAATTCCTCTTGTCATACCATATATCCATTTTTGATATTATTATTCTTTATGACATTTATAGTGGCTGTCACACAAATGCCTCTACTCATGATAGTTTTAAGGTTAGTACTATGTAAGGTCACATGATATCTGTTAGCGATCATTTGGTTCTGAGATGCTCATTTGGTTCTGAGATGCACACTTTGGTTAATTTGCATATGAAAAAGTGTAGTTCCGTGAACAGTTGTAGAGTGTTTTGCTTCTATTTTAGTTTTTGTTCTTTATATTGAAATATACATTATAGCGAATATGATTCGATATTAATCAGTGAGGTTAAGTCAGTAATTGGGAGCATCTAAACATATTTGCGAAAATCACATGTCACTATATGGCGCTAAATTTGGCTTCTAAAGTGGTGAATAACAATACAATCTGTAAGGGTGTTGATGCCGCTTAGTTTTTTATGTGTTTAGTGATTTTGGTTGATTTTTTTTTCATTTTTCTAATTTCCGCTATTTCCTAAACGTGTTTGTGTGGTTAGAACAAAAAATTGTGTTTAAGAATCGGTCTAAAAAATGACGAATATGTAATAACTCTTTTCAACATCATGGAATATATTGGAGTCAGAAGCAGACTACTGAAAGAAGGTGAAGCAGTTTTTGAAGCGGGACATTTAGTATTATGTGAACTAGAAGGAGCAAATTCAAAAACTATTGAAAGTTTGTGTCTACAGACGTCAGGTCTATTTCATGAGATAACAATTCATCTGAATGATGTAGTTAAATATTGGAAACTCATTTGTTCATGTAAGTACGGGAGGAAGAAGCTTGAATATCTAAGCGAAACTACCAAAAAAGTCCACAAAGTTTTACTGTCCACTAGAATAGGATTTTAACAACTAGTTCATTTGTATCACTACAACTTATACCACGTTTTTATTGTTTTCGAAGTGCACCTTATAGATGTGTGGTTGTTTTTATCTCAGAAAAGCAAACAAGTATTTTATTGTACTATTTGGACTAAACTTTCAAATAACACTATCTATTGTTTTTAAAACAACAAATTAGTTCGTATTATGGCTTTGTTGTTCACCTCTATTGAAGATTGTAAGAAAATGAACAGATGTCGCCCACTTCGTAATTTTCTCAGCAACTGAAAGCTTAGAAATCTCTTCAAGCATTTAAGTACTTTGAAAATGGTTTTGTACAAGAAGTTTGTGCCAAGATAATGCAAACTAATGTAGTTGTTGTGAAAAAACTAAGTTTTGCAATTGCGTATATACAGGAACTCAACTCTTTTTTTCTGTATTCAATGAGGTGAAAATATTTTATATGAAGTTTTACTTCAGTAATATACCCTACGTTCACAATTAGATCTTAGCATATTTTATTTTTTATTAACTAGAAGTGTTAATTATGTAATCCTCTCTTTGTTAACCTATTTGTCATACATATTTAATTATTGTATTATATTATTGATATTTGCTCTCATGTAGTTGCATAAACTAGACAATTATGGAGGAAACCATAGGGTTCTACCCAATAAGTCATTTTTCTATATTAACTTACAATTGTTCCATTTAGAGACATATTGTAGTTAAATTTTCTGAATGAAAAACATATCATTTGACTTGATTTGGAAGTAACTACCTAACTCATTTAAAATATTAAACTTTTGAAAAATGCTCTGAACAAATTGAGCATTTGTGGAAAATTTTTTACTTAATCTTCCTCCTCTTACAGGCTCAACTTTCATGTTGGCTTTTTGATAGTTCATTTAATTTTCACCATGATCATTTAATTCAAAAAACCGCACTTGATCCTTTTCTCCTGTTTTAGTACATCATACTACTGACAAAAGGAAGGCATTTAATTCATTCAAATTTTCAACTATTTTTTTCTGTTACAGTAAATATGAAGTTACATTTATTTTCCCCTCAGGCAATGAGGCCACCTTCCAATTACGTTATTCTTAAATAAATAATCAATTAGTTTAGCCACTATTAGTTTTTAATAAAAACATGTTTAATATCATAAGCAGATATCATATACAAGAGAAGTCTACTTTATACTATTGAATATATTCTAAAAAATAATTCTATATAAAACATATCAAACTGTTTGTTGTAGGTCAGTCAATGAAGAAGAACGATCTTTCGCTCTAGGAATGCAATTTGTGATATTCAGATTATTTGGATATATTCCAGCACCTATTTTATTTGGAAATTTAATAGACTCGACCTGTCTATTGTGGAAAAGCACATGTGGTGAAAAAGGAGGCCGATGTTTATTATATGATATAGAGCAATTTCGATATAGATATGTAGGATTGTGTGCTGGTATAAAGACTCTAGCTCTTGGAATATTTCTAGTTGATTGGTGGTTAGTTCGACATCGTAAACAATTAGATGAGGATAAAGCTATCACCGCTAACGAAATTGTCGGTTCTATTATTAGTCTAGATAAATGTAAGTAATACACTGAGATTTTTCCAGTATTTTCATAATAAGAGGCTCATGAAGTTCTATATGTTGTTTACTTCAATACAAAAGGACTTGAGAAATATTTATTTCCACATTCATAAGTTATACTGCAGATTTATTGTTTTTATATTATTTGTTGTGACTTTCTACGTTTATAAAGATTTGTGGAACCATATACCATTGATAGTCAGCAAATAATTCTATACTTATTACACGCAGCAGTTTGAATTCCTTAAATGTCTTATTTCCATCTCCAGGGACTTGACATGTTAGGGGTTTGATAGTGTGGAACCATAATTTAACGAACCATATCTTCAGACATGTTGTCCAAATGCCAGTAAACATTCAATGAATTGTATGCCTAGCATAAAGAGTATGCTTAAGGAAAATATCCCCTCGCCATTTCAACATCTAATGCATAGGCTGCAGGCTGCAAAATTGGGAGGGTGAATGACTTTTGACTTTGTTTGGCATCAAGGTTTACTACATGAACTACACAAGTCTCAGGTGCACAGGTAGAATCAATGAAACAATCTCAATTATTCTTCAGGTAATAGAGTTCCACAAGCCTCACAGATACCTCCTTTGTTTTCTAACTCTTGCAAAAATGTAACTAGTACATTATTACAAGTAGTACAATATGTATTGGTCCAATATATATATATATATATATATATATATATATATATATATATATATATATATATATATATATTGATATTTCCATTTCTGTGAGGCTTGTGAAACTCTTTGTTACCTGAAGAATAATTGAGAATGTTATATTGATTCTACATATGCACCTGAAGACTTGTGTAGTTCATGTAGTAAACCTTGATGCCAAACAAAGTCAAAAGTCATTTTTGATATCCTCCTTCAGCCTCCTAATTTTACAGTCTACGCTTGAGATGTTGAAATGGCAAGGGGATGTATTTGACGGTTTTTCTTCCAATCCAAATTGATGTGATGGAATATTTTGATTTAGATTCTCACATAATCTTCCTCTGCTATCTTTTTTGAAATGTTTCCAATTACAAAGAGAAGAATGACTCGGTAGTTGTGGTGTTTGGCTTGGGAATAATTGAATATATATAAATTTTGATGGCAACTGTTGGTTTCGAATATTTTCCTTAAGCCTACTCTTTATGCTAGGCATACAATTCACTAAATGTTTACTGGCTTTTGGTTAACATGTATGAAGATATGGTTTGTTAAATTATGGTTCCACTTATCCAGGAATAAATTGGACCATTTTTGTGGAATTTACTTTGTCGTAAAAACCTATACCTATAGCGAGTTGATTTCGATTGAAAATTTGAAATAGACTTTTCTTATTGTTGTGATCTTTTTAATTTGCATCTAAATGTTTTGCAGTATTTGAAGAAAAACATGAAAGCGGACGCCATACAAGGAACCCAAGTTCTGCTAGTGCCTATGAACTTCCCCGATCTCCAAAGCCCACACCTGAGCGTCAGGAAGCTAATAAAGAACATGAATCAGATGATTCTACAAAACAAACACTACCAGAAAAGCAAGAAGATGCCACACTGGAACAAGATTCTACAGCTGAAAATGGAAGTCTGAAACGGCGCCACTTGTAGACTTAAAAGCACCACTTAAAGTTTCATATTAACGTATTTTTTTATTTTGACACTCTGATAGTAATTAAGTAATGGGATTAGTCTTTTAAACAAGAAATGGCGCATCTGCATTTTTATGTTTTATGTTATACCTCAAATAATTATTTTCTTGCTATGTTTATTCATTAATATTTTTGCTACTAAAAATCTTGAACTCAAACTCGAGAAACATTGAGACATAGTCAGTTTTTGAGTTTAAAAATATATATACCACTATTTTTTTGCTTAAGCACTTAGCTTAATAAAAAATTAAGTGATATATTTTAAACAGAATCATATTTGCCAGTTTCTAACAGCTAATATTTTTAACATTTTGCAATTTTGACTCACATGAGTTTCTCTATCATAAACAGGACTAAAATTCTGGAACAACTACTTTTTTGATAATAAAAAGTATATTTACTGCAGTGCTACAAAGTTCCAATCTAAAATTCTGAATTATTTTGGCATCAATGATATTTCGACATTAATATGATTTCTTTAGCAATCTACTAACTATTACAAGTGAAAATTAATTGGTTCTATGGAATATGAAACTCAAATATGCCATCCCATTATTCTAAGAATTCAGTGTTCACATGGTATATTTTTTAACTGGATAAAAATCCACCATCAATGAAGTTTGATATTAACACAGTTTTTGTACAGGGATACAACTCACAGAAAAGTGAAGTTTTCTCCTTTTCTTTTATTTTAACCGCAAAAAGTGTATTCACCATTGCACTACATTAAAAGACACTGGCAATTGAATCCGAATTTTTCGAATCGTTAGAGATATTTGTATCACTACATCAACATTTACTTTTTACATTTTCGGGTCCTTTGAACATGATACGAACCAATGATTTATGGACGCCTCGAAGGACCAGACAGTATAATAATAACTGTTGGTGTACTGGCACTGAAGAGTATGTTCTGACACTGCTAATATTTCTTCCGCTATTTGAAAGAAAATTTTATTTTTCCCTTCAAATTAGTTAGGTAAATGCTTCATATGCATGCATTCCAGGCACACTCTAAAAAGATGCCATTGGATTTTCAACTAAATTTAATTTAATATCGAAATTCACAATTGGTTGGCAAAACGAGAACTTTGTCGATGGATGTGCCAATTGTGTAACTTATCATTTTCAGTAGGTGAAAAAAAAACTAATAATTCCAATAATTATGGAAAAACAAAAAAATTCAGGCTGGGATACTTTGGATTGTCATGGCTTGTGTAAGATGCGTGAGATTATTTGGGGGTTGCTTTGTTAGAACAATTTTGAGATTGTCAAGTTTTAGTTAATCAGTATACAGAATAAATATTTATTTTTTCCTTAGAAACAACACTTTTTATACATCAAGATATTCCAAAAACTAATCGACCTTGACTAAAGATGAAGGTTACTAGTTGTACTAACAAAAGGTTCTGTCTTTTTAAATAACGTATTGCTTATAATACTTTTACTTTTGACATTTTATTGTTTTTAGCATAGAAATTTAATTTTAATTTTTGAAATGGTATGTTCCATTTGTCTAATTTGGATATATTTACTTTAATTTTAAAAAGTTAGAGATATTTGTTTGATGAGGGATTGTGTAATAAATGAACCATGCAAACGCTTACAAGGGTGCCACCTAGTATGAAGGACTAATCTATCAAGTATTTCATTTGTTTAAAGTAGTGAACTAGGTTATTTTAACTTAACTTTAAATGGACTTAATTATAATTTGAAAGTGATATTTGTAATAAGATATTGTTTTATGTTTTATTTTTTTCTAATTTTTTAGGTGTAATAGTTATAAAGTTATTTGTTCTACTTCTAAACAGTGGTAACATTTCTTCTTATAGATTAGGTTCATCATTATGCTAGAGCAATATTTTTTTTGTTTTTGAGGCTGAAGGGATCACATAATGTCAATTTATTAGGCTACGGTATTAATAAATGTCTTAAAAGTTATGCATGTTATAAAATATTATATTTTTAAATAAAAAGTAAACACTTACATATCAATTTTTTAATTATACAGTACAAATATAAAATGTGCACTATTTATTAATTTCAATGCTTTTCAAATGAAATTTAGTGTATATCGATACCTTCAGTCTGAAATCAAGCAAGCCACATTAGCTTTTAGTTAAACGGAATCAAAAACTTAATCTTAGATCTTTTAGCCGAATTACAATTACAGTTAGCCGAACTAGATTCTGTCTTTTAAGGTTCTGATATTTAAAAATACTCATTGTGTTAAATTTTCTACTTTTTTTATATGATTTGTTCTTATTTTCAAGACTGTTATTTTTATCACTTAGATATTTGTATAACCTAGGGACTAGATATATTTTTCAGATCGCACCTGATTATTTTTTCATTTTATCAAACTACACTGCGATAAACAATATTTTTTGTATCAAATCGTTTATTTGCTTGGAAATAAATATAACAAAATTCGAAAATACAGATTTTTCCTAATTTCATTGACCATATTATAATTTTTATATGTTCAAAGTTTATCTAATTTCATAAATTTAAATTAACTACTCGTGTTTTCATACATTTATTTCAAAACTTTTTGGTCAAATTTGCATTTGATTATTAATATTGAATACAGTAAAGATGTATAGCAATTTCCTTAGTTGCAAATATATTGTTTAATGAAGGTTTTTTAATGTATTAACTTCAGCTTTTTCGTTTGTTTCTAACTGAATAAAATCTTATTGTTTTATATTAATTTCCATTAAAGGTTTTTCTCTACCAAGTGTTTTATTCAATACACTTCTGTTCCTTTGTACACCTAAAAAACTATTGATATAAGAAATTTATGTTTATGTCTACTACAAAAGTCATCCTAATGTAGCTAGTAAAAATTTCTGATAAATACTGATTGATATAATTTTATCTTCTTCTGGGAACGCTGCAGGTCTACAAAATTATGAAAGCTGTAAGTTCTTAGAATTTGAATAAATGACCATGACTGCACATATATTTTTCAAAATGCAAATTAAAAGTGATTAAGTCAAAGAAATGAATAAAAATGTTGAAAATCATAATTATTGGAAATGCAATAAAACTTTAAATGATTGAAGCAGTCCAATAAAACTGCAATTCTTTGGCCAATCATTTTTCAGGACTTTAAATTAAAATGAATGTGGAAAACTATTACACTTCATACAATGAATTATTTTCTACAAAATGAGATAGCCAAAACAGATATTTGAACTGCCATAATTACTCATCTATTCGGACCGACAAATACATACATAGAGTTATTATATGAAAGCTATATGTAACATTGTTTTCACAAAAAGAAATGTTGATCAACAAAAGAAAAATCAGATTTACAACACATTAGTATAATGGAGTCGTCGAAATCACGATAATGGAGATATTTTTACTTTGTCTATCAAAATAACACAAAAACAACAAGAGGAAGGAGACATGAGCGAACAACAGAAACATCTAACAGCGACAGTAGCACTGAATATACTAAATATGACCGAGGATCTGGGGGAAGTCTAGTCGCCTAACATAAAATTAAGGTACATGTACGGTTAGGAGTTGATTTTATTTTCAAAACATATGGACATTATTAGAAAATGGAAAAAATACCCTAAACAATTGAACAACTAAGACGTCAATCTTAACACAGATTGAATATCATTAATCAAAATTCATTAGTAAACAACACATTGTGGTGTTGAAACATTATTTAATTTCTGTTATTGAGTATGCAGCGTTGTGATAACTAACAATTCAATGTTTTGCGTGGGAATTACACATCTTTTAATTCGTTTTTCATAATGCACAGTTATATTTATAGCATCCACAATATAAACATAATTCTTTTTCTAGCTGTAAGTTGTAATAATTTATACGGTGATGCCAAATTTGCTTGTTAGACTTAATCTCCATAATATTAATGTAAAAAAATGACATACCTACATTCCTACATAATGTAGACGATAATGAGCATTTTTTGCATCTGTGAAAAATTTGTCAGCTCATTAATTTTGCAATTTGAAAATGTAATTACAATATTTGCTTATGCTATTGAAATAAATCACCATTTCCAGATTCATAGACGATGTGTAAGTATTTTTTGCGTCTGTAAAAAATTTGTCAGCTATTAATTTTACAATCTTTGCTTATGCTATGACAATATGCCTCGCCATTTCGAGATTCAACGAGTAGTGAGAAAATTTTCATAGTGAAATTTTCACCTATTTTATGATAATATTCTTTGAACTCGTATGAGCTTCTCAAATTTATGAAATAGATAGTTTTTCTTCCCAAATGAACAAATAAATTCAATGTACCTATACTTAAAAATATATTGATGTACAATGTTACTGTATATTTTTTCATGAGCCGTATATATTTTTAGTAATCCCTTATAAATCAGAATTTTGGTTGAAGAAAGAAAACCCATATATTTGTTAAGAATTTCAATACACAGAAAGTAATTTTAAAGAAGGGATAATACACAATGAAAATAATTCAATTAAATTTTTTATTTAATTTGCAATCTCATAACCTTCATCCATTTATTTCATTAGACTTCTAATTAAATAAATATGAAAAAATTCCATTCCTAAATTATTCTGTGTTTTTTATAATCTGACAACACTGATATCTGCATTAGATTATTTTTCCTAGTACTTCTTCGAATTGGTTCGTAGCAGTCGACCAGTTCGCAATTCAATTTACTATCGTGAGGAATTGATGAAACATTGTATGAGTTACTTTATTTTAGGATTAGAACTGACAGTTCCTTGAAACATATCAAGCGTCCCACTCTTTTGTTTAGTGTACTGTGACAGTTGTGGCTGAAGGGGTCACTTTATATAGTTACATCAAAGAAATGAACGTGTTTAGATAGGGATGTTGATTGTCGTGTTTTCTAGTTTTAAGCCAATAAGACCCAATGATTTACACTTTACATGGATTTGCAATATTTTTTCTCATATATTGGTCAGGACTATGGGTACTTCATTTGCTAGCGATATTTTACGGGTAAGACTTTTAAACATAACCTCAACCAAGCGCTTCATTTGTTTTTCTTCCGATTATTCTGTTGTATAAATTGTTTTGTTATGTTTTAGTAAATATAGACTGCACAGGAAGGTTAAACCATTATCCACAGATGAACCCTATCCCGGTGTGTCAATATTAAAACCTCTTATGGGGACCGATCCCCATTTGGTATCAAATTTGGAAACTTTTTTTACTATGAATTATCCTATGGTAAGTACTCAGCATTTTACTACTAACGACTGTAAACTTGCAATTATATGCTTTTCAATTGTTTTTTATCTCATTGTTTTATAAAAAAGTGATTTTTTTCTTGAAAAAAGTACATTGATCATCTATCCAAAATCATTTATTTAAGTAGGTATTTGTGAATATTTTTGAAACAAAATCCGAAGCATAACATGTAAAAGTGGGTATGTATATGTAATGCTATATTTACACCTTTGGTTGTAGTGGAATTGGTATGAATCAACATTTTAAAACATGTAAGCAATTAACTTTGTATCAATATACTTTTACAGTACTTTTAATCATGTGTTTATCGTTTTTAAAATAATGTGTAATCATAGTAAATGATCAAAGTTTCTACTGATAAATATGGCTAAATTATTTTTAATAGTAAATACATTTGCTTTCAAAATTACTTGAAAAATAAAAAAAAACTATATTGTTAGGTATCTAGATTACTTATACAGATTCAAAAATTATCTGCTTGTGAAAACCTCATATTCAGAAAGAAAATATTGTTGTTAGTTTTAGTCTGAATTGTATTTAATTTTAATAGCTAGGTACATGAATAAATTTATATCATCACAGTTCTAGAAAGAAATAACAGGTGATTTTGAAGTCCAGGATCAATTAATTTTGCCAATTATTGGATTAATTACACACAACTTCTACTATTGTTGAGCCTGTCTAAAAACTAATGTCTGGTTTATTTTGTGTTGTGCAAAATTAGATCTCTTCTTGCAAATTTGAGTTAAGCTTTTGGAGTAGTTGGCAATAGTCACTACTCATACTAATATTGCAGTCAATAGAATTAAATACTTTTTTAAACAAGACTGGTAGATTAGTATTTGTAAGAAATGTTCAGTTGTACATTCTATTATGGTTTGAAAACGGTTATATAATTGTTAATATCACTGTTAAATCCTTGGTTATCTATCTAATGAAGAAAACAAGTGATAATGAACTAGATTTACAATGGTTGTAAAAATTACATCATGAAAGGATTGTTTGGGACCAAGCTACATATAAATCAAAATATCCCCAAAATATATTTTTCACATTGTATAGATAGACTGGGATGCAATTAAAGACAAAAATTTTAAAATCGCAAAAACATCGTCGTTCACAAATAAAATGATAGTGTTTCTTCTCTCTTGAATTAAATTATGGAAAATTCACAGGCAAAAATAAATTATTTCCTGATATAAAGGGAGAATTACAATCCCTTGATCCCTTCATAAAACTGCCAAGAACTCAACTATTTGTGTTTTGTCTAATATAGCAACACATTATTCAAAACTTGACCCTATCAGCAGTTTCCAATGTACAATACTGTGAGCTCTTCATGATGCTAGAATCTCAAATCTTATATATAAATATTATAAATATAAATATTATAATATATATAATATAATATATGACAGTTTTCATAGCATGTTTCAATATTTAATTTGAGAAGGGCGGTTGTCTGCTTGAAATGATACGAGAAATTTTTTTGTCAGTTATAATTCCTAAATTATATTTTCGAATATTATAAATTTTAGATGGATGATTACGTATGTCCATGTAGTGTGTTTGATAGAATAAATAATTCTACATTAGTATCTGGAGGCCAGGGGTGGCTCATGCCTAATGGGTAGCTATCCGAAACTTTTACAGGGACAACCTTTAATTTAAAGATGGCAAAAATGAGGTTTTAAATTGATTTTTTAACAAAAAGGTACTCCTTTTTTAAGTTATATACTTAATTAATGAATAAATAAATAAACATTTGTACTTCATACTATCGAAGATCATATTACTGACATAAGGAGAAACTTGAAAAAGATTGATAATTATTTTTCATCTAGTAGGCTACTGTCAAATAAGTTACTACCTCCCCACTTCCTAAATTATGTAAAAAATTATGTTGATTAACATTTTTCCTAATAGGTGGATTGGTCAGAAAGATTTCTTTGCATAACTCCTGTGAGTATTTTTAATGAATAATTACATTTTATGATAATTTTCTTCAGAATGTCTCTTTATGGCAAAGGGTTTTCTTGGAATGTACTGCAATGTATCTTCGGGCAAATCAATGATGGTTGACCACTTTATTTGTATCAAAACATCAAAACTTTGTCAAAAACTATTTATTAAGCAAGAAAATAATCAATTAAATTTGGTTTTTATAATCCAACTACCATACTCGACAACTCGTATCTGTTTACAAACCGCTTTAAATATCAAAATCCTATTCTACACAAAAGCCATAAATAATTATATCAATGGTACTTCAAGTGTCTAAGGGACACTTGGAATCATTTAGTTATGATGTTGATTCTCATTAGAATTGGTCACTGTACAATAAATCTTAACGAATACAATAATAAATTGAAGTTAGATAGGTACATTTATGATTCTTCACAGTCACATTAATATAAGACAAAAAATCTATCTACCTCCTAAACCATAATTTTAATCGAGTTAAACAAAGAGTATCTTTTTGTTAAAAAATCGATTGAAAAATCAATTTTTTGCTATCTATCTATTCCATCAAATGAACTTTCGAATGTATAATTTAGAAAATATACTTACGAGGATTTATATATATCTAGTTAGCCTAGACCAGTTCCATGCATAAACAAAATATTGCGTTACCATAGCAACGAACAATAACTTATTAGAAGTGTCAGTGTAAAGTTTGACGTCAAAAAAGTAAACTAGAGCAAAAGAGGTAAATTTTCCATTGAAGATGATGACCGATCGAAAAGGCCAGTTTCTGTGTCAGTCCCCGAAAATATCGATGCAGTTCATGACATGATTTCATCAGACCGTCGAATTGGGCTAAAACGGATATCTGAAGCACTGAATATTTCATACGAATGCGTTCATTATATAGTTCACGTCAATTTGGACACGAAAAAAATTGCTGCAAAATGCATCCCCAAATGTTTGAATGTTCGATCTGTGCTCGATTTGAAAACGATGTAGACTTCTTAAACCGAATTGTTACTGTGGATGAGACTTGGGTACATTTCTACGATCCAGAAACAAAGCAATAATCGATGGAATGGCGACACTCTTGTTCTTCAAGACCTAAGAAATTTCGTGTCCAAAAATCTTCTGGAAAAGTTCTTGCTTCAGTTTTTTGGGATTGCCATGGAGTAATCATGATTGATTTTGTGGATAAGGGTAGAACAATAACTGGAGATTACTATTCGACATTACTGACTATTCAAGGGAAAAAAATTAAAGAGAAAAGACGCGGAAAGTTATCCAAAGGTGTTTTGTTTTTGCAAGACAACGCCCCTGCACACTCATGTTGCCATGCAAAAAATTCGCGATTTAGGGTTTAAATTACTAGAACACCCCCCTTATTCACCAGATTCGGCTGCTTTCCTCAACTGAAAAAAAAGTTTAAAAGGTCGTAAATTTTCTTCCATCGAGGAGGTAATAAAAGCTGTAGAGGTCTGGTTTGAAGAGTAAAAAAATCATTTTTTTGAAAGGTCTAGAGACGTTGCAGGTTCGCTGTAATAAATGTATCCTATTAAGAGGAGAATATGTTGAGTAATAAAATATTTTGACATTGAAATTTTGTTAGGTTTTATAGTAGGCTGAGAATTATAAATATAAGTTCTGATTTCGCAATTTTTAGGCCTATAAGTATAATCTAATTTTTTTTAAATATCCACTTTATTTTCACATAAGTCTTTTATTATTCCATCATGTCTGCCACTACCCAAAATTACCCTTCTTCTCTTCGGTGTGTTTGCCAATGCTCCTCGATTAAGAGTGACGGAAATAAATACTAGTAATAAAAATATATAATATTCAAGAAGGCTAGATTGTTCTCAGTGTATCAATCAGCTAACCTAACATTTGGCTAGTTTTTAATCGAAAAGTATTAGAATTTTTCTTGCAACCGATAAAACTGTCATCCAACAATTAAAATTTGCTCGAGATCTTGCATCTAACAATCACCTGATATTCATCTGTACATGCTTGTGGTTAAGCCGTATTTACTTCATTTTCCAATACAATTCATGAGATTGTTTATCTTAGGTGTGAGATTTATATAACCGATTTCATATCGTTATGCTTTTAACGAATGTAAGAAACTATTGAACCTTGAAACGTTCGATACTGACTATAATTATTAACATTATTGTGATAAAAATGTTTCACTTTGATAATTAGCTTTATTTTTTTAAACAAAATTCTCTCCCAAATAAAACTTTATTACCACAGGTCATTCATTGAAATAAGATGAAATACAACTAACTGTTATAAATTTTGAGAAAACGCGGCCTAAGTGAGATTCTTAATTTATTTAAAATTCAAGTGTACGATTTCCATGGTATAATTTAATTGGAAAATCTCGATAAAGGTTGAATTTATAAGTATATTAAAAATCCAATTTAATTTAGACATTCAAATTTTGATTTCGAATGATTACAAGCACACGTACCAATTGAATATTCGGTGAATGTTCCATCATGATTAACATCCAAAAATTTCGTACCAAAGGTCAAGAGAACATTTAAATTATTATACTATTCTTATTAAATAAAAAACCACGTCGTAACTGTTATAATTAATATGAGGGTTGCCTGTTGACTACCTCCATCTGAAGATGACGGCACTTATCAATGTAAATTGGAGTATATATTTGCGTATGCATTGATAAGTCCTCACTAAAATTTCAGCAATTTTGGATGCTTATTTTATGTTTGACAATCGTATAAGTAAGTCGTTGTGAAGATTTTTCTGAAAATACAACAAATTATGTGGCCGTATCAGTTTGACAGATAACGAGCGTTCTGGACGATCAAAAACTGTTACAACTAACGATATTTTTGATAAGTTCATTTACTGGAAACTGCGTTTGCTTACTTTGGACCAGTAGCGCATTTCTCAGGCCTTTTAACATGGTTTAAGCAAAATAAGTCGAATTTATAACTGTGGGGAAATTTGGATATCTGCAACTAAACACCTACAAAGAAAAATAGTCATGACAGTGGATTGCAAATGGCGAATCTGTTCCGAAAAAGGCAAAGACGGTTTCAACGGCCGGAAAGTTATAGCGGCCGACTTTTGGGATTGTGTTCATCAACTATCTTCGAATAGGTAAAACATTTCGAAATTGCTAAAAAGCGACCATATTTGAAGAAAAAGAAAGTGATTTTCCATCAAGACAACGCATGAATTGCTTTTCGAACTGGTTTACTACACACCATATTCACAAGATCTGGCCCCCAACAATTTTTTCCTGTTCCCTAGCCTCACAGTTCCACTTGAAGGTGAGATATTTTCATCAGACGAGAACGTTATTGCATACGTAAACTCCGTTAAGAAGATTAGAGCTTCGTTGGCAAAAGCTTTTGGACTTTGTAGGTTACTATGTTGAAAAATAAAAGTGCTTATTGATATTATTTCTTTGTTAGGTCGGGAACTTTTCAAACAACCATCGTATGTGATAAATAAGAATGAAACTCTTAATATTAACCTCAAAATCAAATTAAATTGAATTTAATAGATGTAAACTAATGTGTTAATAAGAAAAAGAACCAAAATTTCTCAATTATTGGGTTGTTGCCAAACTTTCTCTACTTCAGAAGTGCTCCATAAGCATAGACTTTTATCGCGTCAACTTCATATTTAGTGTAGTTTGAGTTAAGTGCGGCTTTAGTGGAATCTATGAACATCCTCAGAACACGAATTTTTAGTTGTAAACAACAACTGAGACATACAGAAAAACGTTTGACAGAACGTTTTCTATAATCTTATCATATATATTTACATTTTATAAGCTACGCTTCAGCATGTACAGGAAGTCATTTATCTTTATTATATTGTTTTAAGAACAATTTTGTAAATGGTTTCATATTTTTATTATTGAAGAAAGTATTGATATATGTACTACAAATAGTATAAATAATGTTCTAAGATTGCCAGCTCTTCCGTCAGCTTCCTATACAATTTTATGTTTTTGGCATATTAATGAACATGAAATAATTTCGATGTTGGTTACTTAACTCAATTTTAAGAAATGAATGTTTGTTAGTTAAAATTGATTTGTTTGGGACCCAGACGCTGGCTTGCACTAACTTTCTACTTTTTACTAATGCGCTGTATACCACGACTAGTTTCAATTCCACCGTCTTGTAAGGCGATAAGAAAATCAAGATATTTATAAATGAAACCACAGAAGCTGTGGATTAACTAAAATTCAGTTTCAAACTAATTTCACAAATACCAACGAAACCTCAATTCAATTTGAAAACACGAAACTGTTATTTTTGACAAAATTTTTTGCATATGATAGAACAATGTAATATAATCCTACAGAAACTTTTTCTTTCTTGCCTATGTATTCACAAAATTTTATATTGATCTTTTCGTGTTCCAGATAAAATTTCACGTTGAATAGAAATTTAGTCTTCGCTGGTGTATAGTTAACCTTAGATAGTTTTTTTTATAAATATTATTTTTGAAAATGACCTATCCATCAGCAATGTGTCTAATATTCCTTTAACTACTGATGTGTTTTGGGATGTTGAAATAACATCATACATCGCAATTTATTAAATGTTGATATTGACTCCTTTGACTGCCACTACAACACTCACTATTACACCATTACACTGTCGGAAGGTAAGCGGTTTAAATTCGGTTTCTGAAGACGATAACCTGGTTACCGAAACGTGCGTTTTACAGAATTTTATAATTGTGCGTCTATGTGCAGAGGTAGTAAGTGGTTTGGAATATAATTTCGTAGCTGCTTGGTTTAAATTTATAATAAAAACACACTTATTCTTCCGGCTTTTTGAATTGGATTTATGAATTACACGAAACGATAGAAGCTAAAGTAAACCTAACCTAATCAGAAAATAGATCCGTTTCTTGTTCTGCTCAACAATATGAAGAGACAGTTCCCAATTCGACTGTAAATAAAAGTATAATAAAGAAAAGCAAGAACAACAATTATATTTGATTTTTTCTTTGTATTTCTTTCCTCTCTTCAGCCAAGTCATCATCTACTGAAAGTAGTAGTAGAAAGTAATCCCCTTCAAAGAATAAACCGAACTAATCCAATTATTGGTAAAACCGGAAGTACTATTTTCCGAAATCTGGTACCCCGATAAATGGATTTCATGTACTCCAAAACTCCAAACTTGTTTTTGTTATTATCCTAAACCGGACAGAAAAGTGGTGTGTTCAGAGAGGTAGCGGGGAAAAGATATGATAACACATTGTGTAAAAGTAATGATAGAAACTACATAGTATTTTAAAAACACCGGGTCAGGGCCCTTGACGGTTCGCATGCATATACGCCTGGTAACGTCCGGAAACTTTTCCAGTTTAGTATTCCGTGTGCTCTCATTTTGGAAAGACGTAAAAATGGTGTTATTTGTATTAACACATCGCCACAAAATGAAGAAATTCAGATCTGTTTAGTTTCATTCAATAGTTGCTCAACGCTATGTTCTTGGTGACTATTGAGAGAAGATTAGTCCAAATTTTCCAATTATATCGCTTGTCTGTTGCTACTTATTAAAAAAAAAGAATTTTCGTTTTCAAGGAGCGAATCGAAAATCCCCAATGGTTGATGTTAGTCCTAATAGATGTTTTATTTTGTTGTATGCAATAGAAGGAGTAGCAGTAATTGTAAATAGCAAGGATCCAAGAGGTTTTCGCTCTCGAACCGGGCGCCTCTTTCTTTTCACATACAATATTTTTTATAGAGGTTTGGGTAAAAAATATTGTTACTTATCTTCAGTGGTTAGCATTCAGTCTGGTATGTCGGACTCGAAATATTTTTCATAACGATTAAAAAGCCTCCTCTATCTCTGGCCCCTGTTAAGACTACCGTTAGGTGTTACTATCTAGCCTATCTAGCTACGGGGCTTTTTCGTCAATCGCTTCCTCTCTTAAGATTTTGCTCCTTCCTCTTTTTGTTCTCTTCAGAGTGAATTTTCTTTAATACATGAGCGGCGAATGTGCTCGTGGCTGTCCTGGCAGTATACGTTGACAGCATAGCTTCCAACATATTTCCGATTAAAGCTTCTCAGATGAGTCGAAGCATGCTGAAATGCGGGTATACTAAGAATACGTGCTCCGCATTTTCGTTGTTTCCTGGATATGTTGTTACTCTTGGGATTGTCATGTTTGAACTTGTGAAGCTTTCCTCTAGAGCATTCGTGTCCAAAGAGCATCTGGGTCAAGTACTAATTTACCTCTCCGTAGGAGTGGCTGAGTCAGGTGCCCGCGGAATAAGACCATCTTCCTTTAGTCGATACATTCCATAACATTTGCCAATGACCTATTCTCTTTCTCCGCTCATCTCTCCTCACTTCTTACTGCTCAGTGCGGTAGATTTTCTCTTCTGGTGAACACATACAGCGTCTTCGGACATTGTGCATGCGATATGAAAAAACCAATTTGCTTCATACCTTATCACGATTTATGCAGAAAATACCCGGAACTTCAAAGGTTCGGACCGGGTGTTGCTTATAGTAGCGGCAGTAAATTGATTTTCTGGAAAATGCATTTCCTCAAATAGATACTGTCATTGTCAGTTTACCTTATGAATTAATTTATTTTTGTATTCAAGTTTTTACAATGTTCAATTAACATATAAAAAAAACTTAATACGTTCAAAGATGTTTAAAGTGTTTAATGTCTAAGATTCTGAAAAAACTATACTTTGTACTTTATCTTGTGGTCTAGTATTATTATTCTGTTGATACTTGAACTGTTTTCCATTCCATTAAAATCTGGCCCCACACTATTATGGAGCTTATAAATATCTATTAAGTTTAAATGCTCAGCTTAAGGGAATGGGTTTTTGGAGATGTATAATCCCATTCCGATGAATTTCCAACAAAGAATCAAGCATATATATATATATATATATATATATATATATATATATATATATATATATATATATATATTTAAAACCGAACGCATGCTTAAGCATTAAATCCAAATATTCAAAGAAGAATACCTCTTATTGGTTCTGTTGAACTCTGGGACAATCCGCTTTTTCCTTATCATAGATTTTATCCTAAATATTCTTTTGTGTACCTACCTATTTTAGCAATTGAACCTGACTAATAAAACGTACACATGGAAATTACGTCATTTCATCCTTATCTAGTATCAATATAATTGTGTGATTCAACGTAACACTTACTGAACAAATACTATTTGTTAACGTTTATCTCATTTGTTTCTACATTTACAATCACTGTAATCTGGTTATCTTTTAAAATTATAATGCCTTCAATGGAACCTAAAAGTATCATAAAAATTCCAAACAGAAAAAATTGTCATGCTTGAAACTTTCATTATCTAATTACGATATAATTTTAGCATATAATATTTACAATAGTGTCTCTATTATACTTGCTTATATTTGTTATTCATACATTGATTTCCTTCCCAAGTAAAAATAGGATCCTTCTAATGTTTACCACACTTTATTTAAGTTACTGTTAGTTTGCTTGAACGCCTGTCTGTTTTTATGGACTGTTCTAACTTTTAATCAACCTATTCACTTGCAATTTTGTTCCTTACGATACATGATACAATGAAAAATATTTAATAATATCGCCTGAATTAGTTATAAATATAAATTTTTATTTCAAATAAAAGGTTTTGTTATACATTTTTGTCGTTCTAGAATAAAGTCAACTCTTCTTGAAAAACTATTTTTAGTACTTGTATGAAAAAACGAACTAAAAAGTTTGGTCTCAGAAACCAAACTTTATTAAAAAATCCAATCGGTTTTCAAGAATGATTTAAATTATAAATGTTGATGATAACAAAATTGGAAAAGTATATTGTTACATATAGTTATAGAAATGTAAAGGAAAATTGATCACATAGTTATTTCTAATAATTAGCTGAAAAATCCACTTGGATATATATATATATATATATATATATATATATATATATATATATATATATATATATATATATATATATATATATATATATATTCATTGAGACATTCTCACAAAACTATCAGCCATTTTTGACGCTCAATTTCGGTTTGCCAATCGTATAAGTGAGTCGATGTGAAGATTTTTCTAGAAATGGAAACAATTGAATATCTCATCAAATATTTTTTAATTTTTTTGTTTTTTAAAGCAATACGCATGAGAGAGGAGTTAGATAAACTGCGATAACCAGCAATTTCATCGAAAACGTTGACCGAATGGTAATGGACGATCGTCGGATTGAGTTAGAGAGATAAAAAAGGCTATAGGCATATTCAAAGATCGCATTTTCCATATATTGATAGAAGAATTAGATATGCGTAAGCAATCCGCGATCTGGGTGCCGCGTTTACTCATTTTTTACCAAAAGCGCATTCGAATGAACATTTACGATTCTTTATTGGTACGGTTTAAGTAAAATAAGTCGTATTTTTTGCATCGAGACATAACTGTACATTAAACCTGAATCCACTACTACATTCTTGAAATAAAAGAATAGTGAATATAGTGGATTGCCAAGGACGAAACTGCCTCGAAAAAAGCAATAGATGGTTTCATCGGCCGGAAAAGTGATGGCGACCGTTTGTTAGGGTAGTGATAAGATTATGTTCATCGGCTGTCGACAAAAAGGCAAAACAATAACAGGAGAGTACCACGCATCAGTGTTTTGATAAAGTAGGGGAAGAAATTGGGAAAAGCGACCACATTTGAAAAAATAAAAAGGTTTTTTCATCAAAACAATGCACATTTTCAAATTTCGGTTATAACCATATTTAAAATTCACGAATTGTAGTCGAATTGAATAACCACTCATAGTATTCACAAGATCTGGCCCCCCAGCGAGCTTTTCCTGTTTCTTAACCTAAAAATTTCATTTGCTGGAGAGAGATATTCATCAGACGAGGACGTATCGCATATTTAAACGCGTAAGTTTTGCTAAAGGTTACTGCTGCTGAATCCGCTACCGTTCATGTCTAGGCATTGACAATAAAGAATTAAGTCGATGTCTGCTTATGCATTAACACGACGGGCAATTTCGCCCTTTGGATAAACTAATATCTCGATATGCCACAATTCTACCCCTGTCGAAATCAATAACATGGTGATAATTTCGAACTCCTGGAATTTGGTATGATTAACATAAGTAGACAGACTCGCAATAACCGACAATATTCCCAATATTTTGATTTCATGAATACATTTCTTAGAAAATACGAGAAAAACTCTGTTTCTCTAAACATATTTGAGAAATATTTTGTTTTGAAATTTGTTGGAGGAAAGTATATTTTCATGTAGAAATATCGTTCTATAAAATTATTACGGTGAAATTCAAATAAGAGCAGGTTTCACAACTTTGATAAGAAGACGATGTGTTGTCTTCCAGTCGCTTAAAAATATACTATCCTTATCGATATCGTTTTGATATGGTGATGTATTTAGTCACGCTTTCCCATTACACTCATCACAAGCTGAAATATATTGCAACACCGATTACCTACTTTTATAACACGAACCACTAAGTCTTTCAGTTTTAAAATATTGTATTGAGTAATATCGACGTGATTGGTTTCAGGAAGTCAGTCTACAGAACATCTCGGGTTCTAAATCTAACAAAGTTTGAACTGGATTAATTAATACCACTAAGGTACTGATGATTCGCCGCACTTTTTGGAAGATTGGATAAATGATCATCTTATTGTGCATTGTCAGGTCTCCTTGATGTTGGCAATCATAATGTTTTCAGCCAACAACAATTATTGTTCGATGCTATGATGTCTCTGACTCTCGAATGTTTCTCAACTAGGATATTTGTTTTCTTCCTACGCCCCCACGGTCGTCTATGTTGCCCTTCAATAAAAGTCTCGGAGGACATGACATGGGTATGATAGTTTTCGGCGTATAACTACATTTCAAATGATTCGTTGGTGTTACGCTCGACTTCACGTTTGCTAGGCGTTCAACAGTCATTCTTTATAGATGCAAGTGCATTTAAAGAATCACTAGGGGATTCTCTATTGCCCAAATACAACAATTAGTTTTGGTAACTAATCTACTTAGGTGAAAGTCTGCCTTATTACTAAAGATGATTTTCTGCGTAGTAACCATTCACTTCAGACCGTTTAATCAACCATTCGGCGCATTCGCGACGCTCCAAATAATCAGTAAGTTTCAAGAGGAATTAAAGTCTTTATTCAAAATTTGCATCATTGATGTCCGTGAGATGTTTAAATGTTGACGACAGCCTCTCGAGAACTACACACATGTTTTACAAAGAATAAATTGGTTAAGCGTGCACAGGTTTTTAACACGGTTTTATTACTAGCTCCATCTGTATGTGTTCAACTGAGCTACTACTACATTTAAGTATTACAAAATTTTGCCTTATTTTATACTTCTAGTAAGGAACTCATCAGTGCTGTGGTAAAACGATAAGACCGCTATCCTCATGCGTAGTTTTGTGGGTTTCCGGTTAACTCGTAGACACCTGTTGATAAACGTTTAAATTTTGCGGAACACCTTTCTATTATATGTCAAGTTTTGGCCCCATATAACAGTCTTAGTTTTGATGTTTTTGAAGACCATATCTTATACAATGGCTTAAAAGCGTTTTGCGCCAAGCCTATTCTTCTTTGGATATTATTTGTACTTCATGTTTAATCCAACTGGTGTTTGTTTTCTCCTGCATGTGATATCTATTTGTTGTTAATAGATATCAACCATGAATTCAAGGTCGACCAGTTTATCAAATAGGTTCCAGTTGATTCCTGATCTTTTATCATCTGTTTTCCTAATTATCCAATTTATTACAACGTTAAACTGGGTTGGCGTCGGAACACATCCATGTCTCACTCCCTTTTCTATTCCTTTGTGCTGTATACTGGCAGTGCAATTGTTATAAAAAATTGTATTATTCTGTGTACTTATCTGATAATAGACGTTAAGTTTCCACATTACTTCTCTATCAAATTTAACCAAATATCTTTATTTTATTTTGTTTGCTCCAGTACTAATCTCTCTGACGTAATATGGTCAATGCAAGAGTTAATACGTCTGAATCCCGCTTAATGTTTGCATATGCAGGGAATTCAAAAAAATTCTGGAGTGAGTTGATGTGAAAATATAAATAAAAATCTTGAAGATACTTGTAAATTTAACTTGTATCGAGATTTCACAATTAAACTATACCATGAAAGTCTTAGACTTGAATTTGAATTATTTTAATGAATGACTTGTAGTAATAAAGTTTTATTTGGGAGAGAATTTTGTTTAACAAAATAAAGCTAATTATCAAAGTGAAACGATATGAAATTGGTTACATAAATCTCACACCTAAGATAAACAATCTCATGAATTCTATTGGAAAATGAAGTAAATACGGCTTAACCTCAAGCATGTACAGATGAATCTCAGGTGATTGTTAGATGCAAGATCTCGAGCAAATTTTAATTGTTGGATTACAGTTTTATTGGTTGCAAGAAAAGTTCTAATACTTATCGAATAAAAACTAACCAAATGTTAATGCTAATACAATACAATCTAAAAATAGTAAAAATTAATTTTTCAATCAAAAAGGTACTCTGCTTAACAAGATAAAAATTATGGTTTATGAGATATGTAGATTTTTAGATCGTTGTACATGCCAAGAAAACCGTTCGTCATAAAGAGACGTTCTGAAGGAAATCATCATAAATTGTAATTATTTATTGAAAATACTTATTAAAACATATATAGCGTCATAATGGAAGTTTCTTGTAATTACCGGTGTTGGATATACCAAGTTTTTAAGATATCCCCAAAAAACTGAACCCATTGTATTTAACTCAGGGGGACATGTTGGCTATGCAAAGGGACCTTTCCGACCAATCCACCTATTAGGAAAAATGTTAATCAACATAATTTTCTACATAATTTAGGAAGTGGGGAATGGGAATGTTTAGAGGAATATCACATAGTATTTTGGAGAAATTCTAAGTATCCCTGCCCATCTAGGTAGTAGCTTATTTGACAGTAGCCTACTAGATGAAAAATAATTATCAATCTTTTTCAAGTTTCTCCTTATGTCAGTAATATGATCTTCGATAGTATGTAATACAAATGTTTATTTATTTATTCATTAGTTCTCCAAGAAATGAAATGTTTGATTGTGTTTTAATACCTTCTGTAAGTATTTTCAATAAATAATTACAATTTATGATATTTTTATTCAGATTGCCTCTTTATGGCGAACGGTTTCCTTGCCATGTAGAAAAATATACATACATATCTCTTAAACCATAAATTTTGTCGAGTTAAACAAGGAGTACCTTTTTGTTAAAAAATCAATTTAAAAACTCATTTTTGCTATCTTAAATTGTAAACTGATTTTGAATATTTATATATAAGATTTGAGATTCTAGCATCATGAAGAGCTCACAGTATTGTACATTGGAAACTGCTGATACAGTCAATAGTTTTGAATAATTTGTTGCTATATTAGACAAAACACAAATAGTTGAGTTCTTGGCAGTTTTATGAAGGGATCAAGGTATTGTAGTGGGGACGGGCTCCATCGTGCATGAACCACATATCTCTGCGAATATCATATAAGATGGGTGGGAAATTATTTTGTAGAAATTCTAAGTTCGCGGACCATTCAGGTTATTATAAAAAAAATATGAACCTACTAAATTATTAACCACTATTCGTGCCCACACATTAACGCAAAATCGATGTTGATTATAACCAACCAAATTGTTCAACATGTCAATGTTTTCCTTATGTAAGTAACACGATGTTCAACAGTACGCAGTTCAATTAGAAATGTTTGATTGTGTTTTAATATCTCCTGTGAGTATTTTCATTGAATTATTACAATTTATGAAAATTTCCTTCTGAATGTCTATATGACATACGGTTTCCTTGGAATTTACAATGATCTAAAAATCTACATATTCATTGAGAAATTCATTTTTGTACAGATTGCCCCTTTAAAAGTTACGTATTCTTAACCCCTGGTCTTCAGGTAGTAGTATAAAAGCATTTATTCCGTCAAACACCTACTGGATATACGTAATCATCCATCAATTCATGTTCATGTTCTATGTATTATTTAGAAAATGTACTTAAATACAAGTTCTGATTTTGCAACATTAAAGGTTTATAACTCAGAAACGAGGGGTCGTATGAGAAATTCTTTTCAACTCACAGCATTATTTTCACGTCATCTACTCACTCCCGAATTTTTTGCATCACAACATCGCAACACCCTGTATGTTATACTCATATATTGGTAGTCGGAATATGGAGAGCCACTTGACCATCACGGTGCAGATATATATGCGTCTTTCACTTATTATACGTTGTCTAGTGCGAATGATCGTGGGTAAACAAAATTCATTACAATTAGTAGATTTTAAGCTGCGAAAGGAGGTGGCCTATTCTTCTCCACCATTACAAACGCGACGCTTGCGCACGACGTATCAACTTCATGGGCTACGCTTCCATATATGACCACTAGCAATATGGGATTATTATATTTATTGTAGTTTGTAGTTTAATAGTTCTATTATTCTTTCGAAAATAATTCTAGACATCTTATTCGCCATGTTCGGTAACGTGATGGGACGCCAGTTTTCTCAATTAGATAAGTTCCCCTTCTTTGGTAGTTTGATAATTGTTCCCTCGTCTGGTAAGGGACTACCAAGCAGTAAAATCATTACGGCCATCTTTAAACTTTCGATACCATTCAAGCACAATACCATCACTCATAAAGTTTTCCCATACACATTATTCTCCGATAGATTTCTGCAGCCTTCGGCCTGTAGAAAACGAATCAAAATTCGCAGTTCATACTTGGCTGGAGCATCAATAATGGCGGACATGTTTACGTGGCTATAGCACAACGCCGACTGACGCCTGAATGTCAACAATGGCCCTCGTTTTTATTGATATTCTATAAATGAATTCAAGTGATAAATACTTACAAGTTTACAGTAAAATTTATTTGATCAATAATATGATATCTAATAAAAAAAAATGTTTTAGTATGAAATCCTTTTTTGTATAGAAGATGAAAAAGACCCAGGAATAGATGTAGTAAACGCATTATTAAATAAGTACCCAAAAGTTCAAGCTAAAGTTTTTATTGGTGGCTCAACTGTCGGTGTTAATCCAAAAATTAATAATATGAATAAAGCATACGAGTCTTCTATTTACGACTTAATTCTCATATCCGATAGTGGCATTAGAAGTAAGTAATTTTCAAAAAGCTTTTACCAGAGATTAATCATAAGTTTTTCATACGTGCTATGCCTCTTTTGGAACACTAGATTGTAAAATTTATATAAAGGATTTAATGCTTGAAAAAATTTCACTGAATCAATTTTTCACATCCAGTTTCTACCGAAATAAACAAAATATAATGTTAGTTTCACCCTTTTTCATTTGTTTTATTGCGAGTTTAAGTTCTGGTTTATTTGATTTTAGTGAAAGAAGATACTTTACTAGATATGGTAGAACATATGACTGAAAAAACTGGCATTGTGCATCAAATGCCATTTACATCTGATAGAAACGGATTTGCTGCCACGCTCGAAAAGGTGAGCGCATATATAAATCTGAGTATATGTTTAATTAGAATCAATTAATGAAGCTGATAAAAATCAAAATGTTTTCTTTTTTTTTCTTACTTTGTATTTAGATTCCGTGAAATGTATTATGAAATATATTACATTCTGTCATGTAAGACAAAATTTTGAAACTCACTATTATAAACGAAAATAATTAGTGCGAAACTTAACAAAAACATGTTCAGGTGAAAATCTTACTACTGGAACTTGTAATAAATATTTTTTGTCATAGAGTTAGACGATACATTTCTTACAAGCTTTTTAAAGATAAATTGTGCAAGATCTGATACGCTGAATCCAAGTATTTTTTTTTAATAGATACAATATCTAACTGCTAGAAATTATTGCACAAATGCTGAGTTCAAAACATATTTCAACAAAATTAAAAAAAAAATCGTAACATGTAATAAAAATAGCAAAACTTGAAGGTCGAATGTGAATAAAATGTTCCTCCTTGATACTGATACGCATTGATTTATTCTTCAATTTCAATATGCACAGAGCGTGATGTTGCTGCTAGTAATTGCCAATTATGACAAGAAAGTTATAAATATTCATACTTATCACATTTCCGCTTGAATACAAGGGCGGTTTGACTTTTCAATAATAAAATCTTTGATATTTTTCAACACACTCTACTCTACCACTACCGCTTTTCAAAGCAGAGAACCGGTTAGAAATTATTTCATGACACAAAACACCTTTATAATAATATTTACGTAACTTTCGCCGGTTTCTTCAATCATTTTCCAACTTATATATTGGTTTTCCATATTTACTCAACAAAAAAGTATTAAAACATTATCTGACAGATGTATGTTATATTTTGACAGATGACATTCATTTAATCGCTCTAGTATCTATGTAGTATGTAGTATTATCCAAAAATGTTAATTATGACAAATATGGTAGTTTCATCCTGTGCTTATACACAAACAGTGATTAATTTTCTTGGTAAAGTTTATTATATGTATAAAAACATTCAGTTGTATAGTATAGTAAAAATAATTTCACAAATATAAATCTTATATTTTCAGATGTCGGTTTCTCTTGTATTCCTTCTAATGTCGTTTATAGTTTAAGTCTTTCTTGATTAATTTTTTTTGTTTTTATACCTCATTAATTTGATCTTTTTACACTCCCACTGATTATTATTTTTGCCAACTTCATATTTTCATTCTTGCGATATGTCCTTATTATTTAAGCGATTTCTTGTTCATATTTTCTACTATCAATTATTGTTTTCTAACTATAGAAGTTTCAATTCCATTGCGTTAACTATATTTTTCCCGCTATTCGTTTTAGAAGTTTCAATTCCATTGCATTTTTACCTTTCTTCTAATTTACTGTTGTATGTGACATAGTTGGCACTGTTATTACTTCTATTTTTGAGTCCCAATATTGTTTCCGATTTTTCTTAAAATACTTTACGAGGTCTGGCTATTAAATAACGAGACTGCGCGCCTAAAGGGCGCCCTAAACGGGTGGGGTAAGAAACGAGTAGTGCGTTGGGTATCTAGATATCTTGTCTATGCTACTATAGTATTGGTGCAGTAGCGGTTTGAAACGAACTTGTTGTTTCTGGTGCCGAAAACTATGTGTAACGAAAAATAGGAGCAACGTATCAATTTCAAAATTTCTTATTAAATTAAAAAAACTCCGAATGAGTGCTATAAATTGTTGCAAGAGGCCTATAGGGAAAATTCTCTATCTCGTGCGCATTTTTTTGAGTGGCGTAAGCGCTTTAGTGAGGGCCGAGAGAGCAAATCAAAATTCAAGGCAATGTTGATTGTTTTTTTCGACATTAACGGTATCCTAATGACTGAATGTGTTCCAGAGGGTCAGAGTGTCAACCAGTTTTGTTTTGAAAATACTGCGAGAACAAGTTCGTAAAAAACGGCCCGAGTTGTGGACGAATAACTATATTAACTTCCCTACTGGGCAAAATGTTCAAACATTTCCAATTCACTTATATCATAGTTCGTAGGTGTGGGCCACCGCGAAGCCGTTGAGCACATAGGCCTTAAGATAGGACAGTTTTGCCCCACTTGACGTTAACAAAGTCCGATGTCTTTTGAGAAGTCGACCAGGCGCTTTGTATTGACGATAACTTTTTAAAGATTGATTTTTTGCAAAAAACTGCGGAGACTTTTTTTGTAGATCTTTTTACTTTCTTTTATATCTCTTTTTGTTCTAGAGTTATAGCTCTATAAACAATTAAATTCTGAATATGCTGCTTACACCACCACTACAGCACTCACTGTCTGACGCGTGTTTCGATAACCAAATTATCGTCTTCAGAGGTAAACTTTTTACTTGGTTATCGAAACGCGTGTCAGACAATGAGTATTGGTGTAGTGGTGGTGTAGTGGTGGTGTAAACAGTGTATTCAATATGAATATCGCCAACGGCTCCAGAAACTCCAACAATTAAATTGTTTATAACGAATTAGTCGATCAGATTTGGGCTTGACACCCTCGAAAAAACGATTCTACGTTTCAGAAAACATAGGAAAACGTTCTAAAATTGAAGGGAGTATGAACGACTACGGGTCCACCCCGTAGCTGCCAACTATTAAAGATATATATATTTATTTATTGTTTCATTAAAAAATACCCTCACTATCTTGTATAATAAACAACACATTGAATATACTCGTAAAATGTTTGAAATTTGCAGATTTTATTAGCTTCTGTCAAATAATTTTGCTCATTTTTCCTTTATTAATTTGTTTTTCACTGTTTATTTTTGTTTTATGGTAAAATTCAGGGTCAATGGATTGCTTAATAATAAACGGATTGCTAATTTTAAAAGTAAGAGAAAAAAAATGAATTTGACTTCACAGTTTTGATAAATGGAAATAAGTTACAAAATTCTTATATATTGAAAGAAATTGTGACTTTTAGATATATTTTGGTACGGCTCAGTCAAGAATGTACCTAGGCGCGGATTGTTTGGGCATAAATTGCCACACTGGCATGTCTACACTCATCAGGAAGGATGTTTTGGAAGAACAAGGTGGTTTGAAAACGTTTGGCTGTTACCTAGCTGAAGATTTTTTTATAGCTAAATCATTCCTCGATAAGGGATGGAAAACTGCCATTAGTAGTCAGCCTGCTTTACAAAACTCTGGTATCTGTGATGTAAATAGTTTTCAAGCCAGATTAACACGGTAAGTTTTTGAATTCTTTTTATAAGGCTTTTCAAAAATAAGATAAATTTTATCAAAATTGAATTTTCTCCTCTTTAAAGGTTTTTTATAGTTACAAAATTCGCACCAACCGCGTACTGGTTATTGAATTGAATTAACAGTACAACTTAAATATTAGTATTTGATCTATAGATATTTGTTAAATTAAGTTTATGATCGAGGTTAGTAATATTGTATTTAGGTCCTAAAATTTCAGATATCGTTCATGGTAGATTTGATCTTTCTGACTTAAAAGACGGACATTTTGTGATTATGTGTTTTAAAGTCAATTTGCAATTGCAGTTCCTAAATTTTGGTTCAGATTTCGCATCAAATAAGTAGCTATGGGTCAGTCGTGTATGGCCTAGACGGAGACGCGTTAGAAGAACTTCATCTCTGCGATTTTTCGGTAGTATTGACCATGGTTTTACTGAGTCTTCCACTTGACGAAGTATATGTGTGGACGTTGACCATTTGTTCTCCCATTCATTGAGCATTTTACGTTTTAGTGTTGATTTAATATCGGCACTGGTTAAAAAGTTCACGGATTATTACTATTTACAGCTTCCTTAGCGACCAGGTCTGCCTCCTCGTTTCTTTTTATATCCAGTGTCTGAGAGGATCCAACAAAACTTCTTCTTTATTTTTTATGTTTTGCAGTTGCTGCTTGATTTTGCCAAGGAATTTTTGTTGTGAATTTTTTGAAGAGTTTGGATTAAGCTAACGGTATCTGTAACTATGAGCTAGCTCGATATATTGCATATAATTCAGCAGTGAAAGTGGACGATTGTTGGAGAAGCTCTTAGCATATATTTGGAGGTTGGTGTGATGATAGCGATACTCGTATCATCTTGAGATTTCGATGCTTCTGTTTAAATATGTACAAAGTTTTTGTATTCACCGAATATGTTACTAAAGCATCTTTTGATTAGCGGATGGTTTGTGTGATGTTTGTCGAATGAGGTGAAGTGGGTAATGAATTTGGTGCTTTTTATTGTCCATGGTGGAGCTTGAGAAAATTCGATAGGAAGAGTTGAATTTCAGTAAGTAATATCCTTATATTTATCAGCACTATATGCATATATATTGGGTCCATCTTAATATTTTACCTGACTAATGATAACATCGCATAATAAATCAGGTGTTTTATCTTCTATACAAACATATTCAAATTTAGATGATTCATTAATGACAATATTTTCTGTTCAAACAAGATTAGTTGTTATTAAAAATGAAGGTGACTAAGCATAACCAGAATATTATATTACATATCAAGGGAAAACCTCCTTCCAAGAAAACGGAGCGATCAAAGGAAATCAAAATGTTTGCTAAAATTGCGTTTTTTCTAAATCGAAACCATGTGTTCTGAATGAATGATATATTTTTTATTAATATGTTATAATAATTTTTTTTTTTCAATCACAAAAATGTTATCAATTATATCGTTATCTCTATTTTGATTCCCAATCGGCATTTTAATCAATAAAATTTCCAAATTTCGTACTTATATCTCAAGAAATAGATAAATTACAGATTAATTGTAGATTATAAGAGGTGTAATAAAAAAATATGGTGAATGAATTTTTATAGCAAATCTACTTTAACTAGTATACAAGGATGCTCCGGGACTTGATGCAAAATTGAATAGATGACATGAAAATAATGCTGTGACATAAAAAAATTATCATACGACCCCTCGTTTCTGAGTTATAGGCCTTTAAAGTTGCGAAATCAGATCTTATATTTAAGAATATTTTCTAAATTATACATTGAACATTATGAATTCTTAATAGATGATTACATATATCCAAGCCAGAGGCAACTCTTACCCAATGGTTAACAATCCGCAACTGTAGAACAACCTGTAGAATCTAAAGATAGCATAAATGAATTTTTCAATCCATTTTTTAACAAAAAGATACTACTTTGTTCAATTTTATTTATTTATTGTTAAGGAAATATGTGGATTTTTAGATCGTTGTACATGCCAAGTAAACCGTTCGCTATAAAGAGACATTCTGAAAAAAATGATCATAAATTGTTATTATTTATTGAAAATACTTACAGGAGATATTAAATCATAATCAAACATTTCTAATACTGTTGTGATAACTTGAGATTTGCAAAAACTATAGACTTTCTGATAAATGGACTTCTACGAAGATATATTGAAAAATTCTTAGCCTACTACAGAACCAAACAAAATTTCAATGTCAAAATATTTTATTACTCAACATATTCTCCTCTTAATTGGATACATTTACGACCTCGTAAACTTTTTATCAGTTGAGGAAAGAGATGATAGTCGGACGGAGCCAAATCTGGTGAATAAAGGGGGTGTTCTTGTAATTCAAATACTAAATCACGAATTTTTTGTATAACAACATGAGATTTGTGTGCAGGGTCGTTAACTTACGCAAACAAAACACCTTTGGATAGCTTTCCGCGCCTTTTCTCTTTAATTTCTCTTTAAACTTTGAATCGATCATGATTACTCCATGGCGATCCCAAAAAACTGAAGCAAGAACTTTTCCAGCAGATTTTTGGATAAAAAACTTCTTAGGTCTTAGAGAACTAGAGTGTCGCCATTCCATCGATTGTTGCTTTGTTTCTGGATCGTAGAAAAGTACCCAAGTCTCATCCATAGTAACAATTCGGTTTAAGAAGTCTACATCTTTTTCACTTTCGCATACGAAGGCCATTGATCACCAAGGGTATTAAGCATATCTTCGTAAATTTGCTTACCTCTTAACACTTTTAAATAAAGTACATGATGATGACTCGATACTCCAATTTTTCGATTTTCACAATTTCGGTGGGCATCTTTTTTCTTTTAATTTATTGCGTAACTCTGGTTTATTTTTTTGACGTCAAACTTTACACTGACACTGACTCAGTTATTGTTCGTTGCCATGGTAACGCAATATTTTGTTTATGCATGGATCTGGTCTAGGCTAACTAGATATCAATATATCCTCGTATTTCGGTAATACGGTAATGTATTGTAGTAGCAAGTTCTTTAATTCTAATCTTAGTATGCAAACCTATCTCTGATTTATGAAACAATTCTTTTAAATCCTCACACATTCTATTTCCTTTTCCGTATTTTAATTCTTGTAGCCTAAAAAAGTAAAATCTGTATATTTTCTAATTCTGGGCTTGCTCTGATTTGCAAATCAATTTTCCTCTCCATCATTTTCTTGCATTTCGGATAGATGTAAGCTAGAACGATTAGAAACTCCAATGTGATGAACATTATTTCCACTACAACTTTTGGTTTATTAAATTCACTGGAAGTAGTTTATCCTCCACTATTTTCTGCTCGAGCTATCATTACTTCTTCTTTATACGCTTTTGATTGATTACTACCCGCCATATTTATTTAACCGTATAACTATTTTTCCATTATTTTTTTTCTATTCAAAAAAATGTATATCCACTTTTCGATTCTCTATTGGCAGGATCGCCATGTGATGACTTAAGATTCAAACTTAGTCTTCCAAAAAAAAAAACACGTCATATCCTTAACATCACTTTATTAAAAATAATCTAAAAGAATAGCAAAGTCAAAAGAAATTGCTACATTATCACAAAAATAGTTGATTATACATATAGTAAAATAAAACAATGAATGATTACAAAACTAGCTTAAATTCCAATAAGGTAATATCCCTTTTTAAATCTAGAGGGTGAAAATATATTTTTATTGAAATTGAAATGTAGAAAACTTTAGTTGGTTAGCTAACAACTTTTTAAATGAAAAAAAAAACAACGAGTTGTTGAAAAAGTACTGTTTACAATGAAGCTTGTTTGTATCAGAAATTCTACATCTACAGAAATTGACAGCTTTGGTTTATTTCGTTTCCATGATAGACCCGACCTCATTTTATAAGATACACAGGAATTTTACGACTGCTTAATAATTTTTGAAGATAGAATTAGTAAAATTCAATAGACCTATTTTTCCGTGCTCATGTTTTGTGATAATTTTTACACATACTTTTGATTGAAAACATCATGTATATCAATATTACATATGTTTCTCGTAATAAGAAATATATTTTCACATTTTGTGTTAACTGTGTTTATTCACCTACAATTGACTACTGGTGCTTGTGTAAATTTGCAATTACTTATCTCATTGCATAAGTAAAAGCAAAGTAATGACACCATTGTTTAAGGTATTAGTTCTGAGTGAATATTTACTCTTAAAATTTTAATAATGATCCTTCTCAAATTGATTCTTGAAATTTAATTACTTCATACTTGAATGATTTGAAATTAGTCATATTAAAAAAGGAGTTAGTAAATAGAGGTAATGCCTTTTAAGATTCTAATACCCGAGATTTCATAAATGATTTAGTTTTATTAAAAAAATATAACAAAATTTTACTCACTTATTTAATGCTAAATGAATAACAAACGATAAATGCTCATACTATTGATTCCCAAAGTTGTCCAGGTGGGTCCAATAAGTCCTAGTGACACTCAACAGGAGCATTTGTAAATTTCCATTGATAGAAAATACAGCAAAAATATATTAGCAGAGGTTCAACTGGAAGCAGTAATATTTTAAAAGTGGTCTACGAGGAAAATAAATTTTGGTGATTTTAGTTTATACATTCAAAAATAAATCCCAATTTATGAAAATTACTGACATTTTTTTTTATTCACTTGATGATAAGATGATTAATTGCATCTGGATGAATTTCATCCCAAGCTTTTGCGTCCAATGAAATACTAACCACAGCTAATGCACACCAAAAGGATAAGCTTCTCTTAAAAACAGATTTCGCTCTCAAGCTTGAATGTCTCCAAACATATACCGTATGTCCCAATAGTTTTGGACATAAATATTTAACCGTTTAACATCCATTTCGCGCATTTTTCTAAAAATTCTACTCCGAAATTGTTATTTATTTTCGGCTTGTCACCCTCCATCATACAGTTTGCGAGATAAAAGTGCTCAAAAATATTTAATTGGACGGGCCTTAGGTAAATTAGGGGGATAATCTTGTTTTGGTACCGAAGTTATATTTTGATATAAGGAATTTTGAGTTACCTTTGCTTTTTGGTAAAAATATTATATCGTCTCCAACGTGATGTTGACTTACATAAGCAACTAATTTAATGAGACAGTCATTAATATACGTTTTAGAATCGGCAGCTTCTCCCCTTACACGACCCAGAAAAGGTCTGGACATCCCTCTTGTTAAAACCGCAACAACAAACCAGAATTTTATCATGTTTTTTTTAACATTTTACATATTTAAGACACTCTTCTATATTGTTCATATGAAAACCATCGTAGCGATGTTACTGTTCAAGCGGCGAGTGATTTCTAAGTAGAAATTTCTGGAATTGTTGGTGATATTCATACTGAACACGCTACCACAGTTTACCTTCAGTCTCTGATGTCGATAAGTTCCGAAAGTCACCGAAACCAGCGCCAGACAGTGTAATCGTGAGCGTTTGTGCAGTAGCAAAGTAAACTGTGTAATCAATCGAGTTATTTTTCTTGACAAATTCGCCGTTTTTGCTCAAAAACACTCGATTAAAAATCTCAGCTCTTCGCGCATTAGGTATCTTTCAAACTTACCAAATGACTAGTACAACTAAGAAATTCATCAGAAATGATAGTCTCGTTCGGAATATCTACAAAAATCGATATTTGGCTTACGTGATTTTACTTTTACTTATTTTCGTCTGAGGCACAAACAAGTAACTTGAGTAAAAAACGGATTCACCAAAGTTGAAGAAATCCATAAAATCAGAGATTGTGCTTTAAGAAATTACACTTTTGCTCATCAAGTCATTATATGTTATACATTAATTTTTTTGTTTTATGCCCTTCTGTGCAATAAATTTGCTGTTTTAAATAACATAATTTCAATTTTATTAGAAATTGGAATACATACGAGTTTGCTTTCTTCTAATATCAATTACATCCAAAAATCATTACATCCCAAAATCGATCCAATAACATGAACATGAAACAATCAATTGCACAGAAATTTGCGCATTCATGTTATCCATGCCTTCCAAAACAGCAAATGCTTCATCTCTCAACGGAGAAATTTCTAGTACTTTTCTCGGTTTTAGGCACTAATTGAACGCGTCGTTTATCGTCGTAAAAAAGAAAATACCGAAACGTCAAAATTTATCTTTCTACCCCGAGTTCTTGACCTCGTATAGTAAATAGTAAATTGCGATCGCAAAACATTTTAATTCGCGCGTCTGTGACAAGTCCAACAAGAAGATTTTATTATAGTTGATATCGAACGACCACTCAGTCAAGTTGTTTTTAAGAATGTCTCAAATTGAGTTTCGTGCTATTATAAAATTTTCGTCTAGGAATAAGGATTAACAACACAAATCGAAAACTGAATGATCGCGTCATTCTGAACCATTTAGTCGTAAGTTGATTGGCTAGAGACGATAATCCTTAGAAGATGACCCAAATGCGGGAGACCCGATTAAAAACAAAAGAACATGCAGCACGTTCGGCACTTTCAAAACAAATGGTCTAAGAATTTTATTTGACGAGTTCTCAGCGCAGTGCAAAATCAGCGTCGAGTAAAATATGAGAACCCCTTTACGAGTTTTGCTGTAAGCACTAAGAAAGAGTAAACCGATCAATAGTAACGATTGCTGAAACTATGGTCTTTTACTATTCTTTAATATTCTTCGACCACCAAAAGAGATACCATAGAATGGCATCGGGAAGGAGAGCTCGTGCCAAAAAAAGCATAAAAAAGTGACAATAACACTGGTCAAAAGTGATTTTGTTGCCTTTGATATACGATTGCTTTTAGATAAATTAATGGTAACAATTTATGAAACAGCAAGGATTTGGTAAGATTTTAGGACTGCGTTGGTATCCTTTTGATTGACTTCAAGGAATCAAATACAACGGTGAACTTGGCATATTAGTCTGACTTACTTGGGCAGTTGCGTTAAAAAATTATCGACAAAATAAACCGAGGTGTACGGTTGCTTCATAACAATCCTCTAGTACACACTACACTTTTCAAGGCTTCGTACACGAATGTGACTTGACAGAGATTGAACACCCACTACTACAATCAAATTGAACCGGAGGTACACGAATAGTTTGATTATAAAGTTGCATCATATTTTTATAGTGGCATAGAAGCTTTAGTTACACGTTCTGAAAAGTGCGTGAAAATAAAGGAGGAATATATTGGAAAATAATCACAGTTCTCTTTCGATGTCAGTCTAAGAGGTCATGGACAGCGCACTACGTACGTTACCATGTCCTGCCGTATGCGCGTACGCGATTTCTGATGTATGTATATGTACATTATCCTGCAGTAGATATCATAGTTACTGTCAATGACTTCCTTTTTGTAGAAATTAAATCAAAATTAAGCGCTGACGATCAGGATAATTTTGATATACCTCAACAGTTGCTTCAGATAAAAGCGATGTCTAAAAATATACATTATTCTGTGTCAAACACTACATGAGGTTTTTCTTATTACAGAAGATTTCCTAATAGGGATAAATACATGAAAAAAAGCGCTGACGATCAGGATAATTTTGAATACGTCAACAGTTGTTTGGGCAGGAAGCCAAGTCTAAAAAATGTACATTCTTTCGTGGCAGACATCATTCCTTTTTTACAGTATTCTCCTTTTAAAAACAACTATCTTCAATCATTTTTTGTCGCTTATAATTTTTTGTGTACAACTGGCATTTTATACTAAAAATCTATTAACAATATTAATATTCTTATCGTGAAACATTGTAAATTTTTTTAGATTGATTATCATCAGGAATTAGTTGACTCATATCGTAAGTTCAATGTCAGATTTGCCGTTTCCATAAATAATTTTGTATAGTTGAATAATACTGGAACTTATTGTTGTTATGATTATTAATCTTTCGATGTAAGTTTTTATTTCCCTTGAATTATTTTGATGAGTTTAACTTAAAGTTACATGGAACTACTATTTTCACAGTTATTTAATAGACAAAGTCTACATAATTAAGAATCATAACTTTTTTGAATAACTTTCAACCATAACAATCAAACAAAAGTATGTATAAGAAAAGTAGTCAAAGAATCATAGGCTGAAACATACATTTATTAAAGATTTTAACTTTTAGATTATTTATTCACATTTAATTCAATAGTCGAAACACATGAGCTTCTTTAACTGGAAGGAAATAAGTTTAAATCAAATTTGTAATAATAATATTATCTACGATTTAACCCTTTTAGCACCAGTGGACGCCCGACGTACGTCTACTTGCTATACTTCAGTACGTACGCCGTACGTCAGATAAACGTTGTTATGATTTTAACTTGGATTTTTTGCTTACACTGAAAAACTATTTATCAACAACTAGTATTGATCCATTTTTGGAACGCTTAGAGAGAATTTTTCAACATAAATATCAACCAAATAAGAATGTTGATGTTATACAAAGGTCGCTTGAATTTACGACAATAGATAAAGTCAAAGCGTTCCAGATTCGGAGTAAAAATTTTTAGTCTATGCACCTCTGATGGATATATGTATAGCTTTAAAATTTATACTGGACAAGGTCAGCAGAAGGTTCTTTTTCCTGACGACGTTGATAATGCTAGATTATCGCTTTCAGAAAGAATAGTAGTTCATCTCGGTAGAAACTTACTGAACTTGGGTTATTCTTTCTATACAGATAATTGGTACAGTAGCACTCGGCTTGCTGAATATTTATTACAAAAAGAAACGCTACTTACTGGTACGATACGATCGGACTTATAATCGTTGGAATTATTTACTTCAAATAAAAATTTTAGCTGGGACAGAAAGGGTTAAATGATAAACGTAATAATGAAAAACAGTTTTCGTTAGAACTGTTATTTATTGCTCTATTTCAAACAATCCGGCTACTCGGTTTTGCTCAAACAATCGCGCGTTCTAAATACCTTTATATCCAGTTATACGAAAGTAATTTGAAGGAACAAATGCGCTCTTTTTATTTTAAACTCCGGTTTAAAAACATATTAGTATTATTAGTATAATATTGGCCAGTTATCATTTCCCCTTTTCACAAATAATCAATAAAGATTACACCTTTGGAATCCCAAAATATTGCGACCATGACCTTATTGACCTAAAAACGGATTTTACTATCCCATGACACAAATAGTATTACATCATTAGATTTTCTTAATCTTGGATCCTATTTAACAAATTAAGGAAAATTGCTTTTGAGGTTCTGGCACAACTCTTTTATCAAAAAAGTATTTGAAGGTGTCAAATAAATTTGCACTTTAAATCAACATTTTGTCGAAGCATAATTATTTCAAATTTTCATATTTCATAATTTCTGCCCAATCCGCTAGCTATACGTAATTTCATTTTGTAATTAAATATTTTACTGCATCTTCATTTCGAAAGAAATTAATAATTTAACTTTAATGGGTTTCTGTTAACTAAATTGAATTTTACTTTGAAAGATAATCAAAGAGAATAGCATTCTTGAAAATAACTCTTCAAGAGTAGTATTTCCTGAATTTTATTAGAGTGGAATGAATTTTCATTTCAACAAATTGATCCAATTAGAATGAACTTCAACCTATTAGACATACTTCAGTAAGTATACGGAAGACTGGAAAAAGATTCGGGCTTAGGGTAAATGGTTACATGACAAAATATGGAAATGCAACGGCAATGGTAGAATCAGATGGAACCTTTCAGGACGGAAAACGAGGAATATCATTTTGAAAAATTTGTGAAACTCTCAATGATTTGGTGAGATTCACTCTCTTTTTTTTTAATCTTCATTTTCATGAACATCGAAAAATATGAAATATAATAACAGATACATTTTTAATGTCAATTTTCTTTTGAAAAATTAAACTAAATAGAGAGGTGTGGATAACATATGTTGTATATAAATAAATACCTTTTATTAACATTAGATAAGTAATATTTTTTCGAAAGCAATTTAACATTTTCATAATCCTCTTTGAGTGATCATCATCATTCAGTTCATCTGGACATAAGCTTGCCGTAACATCTGTGTGGGTTCTGCACGGCAATTATTCATTCTTTAAGTGGGAATTGAAACAAATTCATTTTGTTTGAACTCATGTTCTAAGCATCTTCGCAATATCACTACAGTATAACAGTTCTGTAGAATGTAAATGTTACCATTGGTGACAATCAATCTTTCGATTTTGAGGGTAATGATTGAGATGACATATCAAATCAATGATTCAATTCTGAGAACATAACTCTGGAGTAGATGTATCATCACACTGATAGTCATAAGTAGACTGTATCGATTTCTATGAATTTGGCAACATTATTGTTTCTGTAGACATGCCAATTACTTTTGAAACGAAAATATGTGCGGGAGATTTAATAGAATATAAGTGTGGATATCTCCACGTTTGATTTGAATTAAAACCTTTAGCAAAAGTAATAATCAGCAATGATTACCAAAGTCTTATTCACTACGTTTTCTATTTTTCCACAACCGTAAATACTCAGCACTGAATTAAAAATTTTTAAGAGGGACCCATGGTTTATTGAGTTTTTTCATTTGCGAACCAAAATACTCAGCAAAAGTCTCATTCACAATTTTGTGATGATTATATAACTTTATGTTATGTTTACACTTTCTTCGTGACGAAAATGTTAAAAAATACAAGATAAATATATTCAGAGAAACAATTAATAAATGAAATTTTAACACATGACTACTTATCCATATTTACGTTACGTACTTCAATATTGTGAAATACCTATAAAAATTAGCAAAGATATCCAGGGCAACAAGAAGTATTTTCTGTGTACTTTGAAATGAAATGGGACTAGCATATACCTTTTTTAAATTTAGTTCACAAATATGCTTTAAATTTATTTAGGCACACATAAAAATAACAACACACCCATGCTATCTAACAACTTCACTCCGCCAAACAATTGATGGCATCATCAATAAAAATGCATTGCTTACAAAACCAGCGTTAGTGGACTTTTATTATTGTTACACTACTAGGAATTGACAAAATACAAAAACGGGACACTGTCGCCGGCAACTACACCTGCAGAAAATAGATTTTTTAGACTGCAAGCTTTACGTAAAAGATAAGTGACGGCAAAACAGCTCGAAATTTAGGAGTAACTTCACAAACTGCGTTTAAAGAAATACTGAAATTAGATCCAAAATAGATGGCACTGCTCCTCAACTGACCAGGAAACATCGTGCAGCTAGGTTAAGTTTCGCACGAGAATATGTTCAAGATTGGGGTGGTGTACTTTTCACGGACGAGCCCAGATTTTTGTATGATCCTTAGATCAGAAAATACCTGTTTATAAAAAGATGGTGAAAAGTATTTCCCTTGTAACATAAGACCTTCAACAAATTTTGGAGGAGGGTCTTTTATATTGGGGGGTGGAATATCTTTTAGGGCTTAGATACAGGATCATTAACTGCTAATGCAGAGATCTGAGAGCTGCATGTTGTTCCATATGCCCCTTTTATAGGCAATGACTTTGTGCTAATGCATGATAAACGCACGTCCATATGTCGCTAGATTAGTACACCAGTACCTTCAAGAGGTAAATATTGTAGTTTTAGATTGGCTTGCACAAACCCTATTGAGCTTGTGTGGGGCAATATTTACAGAAGAGTGAGATCCTCAGATTTGATACTAGCTAATCTTCAACAACTGCAAGAGGTGTTATAACTGAGTGAGACCAAAATAACTTGGAGAACTTGATTAGATGTAAGCCACGGCGTTGTCGGGATGTGTTTAGTAGTCGGGAAGTCAACACACGTTACTAAATTCATTTTATTTAGTTTTACGAGGATATATTGAAAAGCTAGTAGCCTAGTATAGAACCAAACAAAAGTTCAATGTCAAAATATTTTATTACTCAACATATTCTCCTCTTAATTATTTGATACAGCGAACCTGCAACGTCTCTAGACCTTTAAAAAAATCGTTTCTTCTTGCTCTGCAAACCAGACCTCCACAGCTTTTATTACCTCCTCGTTGAAAGAAAATTTACGACCTATTAAACTTTTTTTCAATGGAGGAAAGGAGCCGAATCTAGTGAATAAGGGCAGTGTTCTAGTAATTCAAACCCTAAATCATGAATTTTTTGCATGACAACATGAGATTTGTGTGCAGGGGCATTGTCCTGCAAAAACAAAACACCTTTGGATAGCTTTCCGCATCTTTTCTCTTTAATTTTTCCCGTAATGTGGTGAGAAATGTCGAATAGTAATCTCCAGTTATTGTTCTACCCTGATCCAAAAAATCAATCATGATTAATCCATGAAAATCCCAAAAAACTGAAGTAAGAACTTTTCCAGTAGAAGAAGTCTTGGAGAACCAGAGTGTCGCCATTCCATCGATTGTTGCTTTGTTTCTCTATCGTAGAAATGTACCCAAGTCTCATCCATAGTAACAATTCGGTTTAAGAAGTCTACATCGTTTTCAAATCGAGCACAGATCGACCGCGATGCTTCTACCCTTGCGCCCTTTTGTTCAACATTCAAACATTTGGGATACATTTTACAGCAATTTTTCTCATGTCCAAATTGACGTGAACTATATGATGAACGCGTTCGTATGAAATATTCAGTGCTTCAAATATCCGTTTTAGCTCAATTCGGCGGTCTGATAAAATCATGTCATGAACTGCATTGATATTTTCGGGGTGTGGCACAGAAACTGGCCTTCCCCATCGGTCATCATCCTCGATGGAAAATTTATTTCTTTTGAAGCTTGCAGTCCAATTTTCACGGTCGCATACGAAGGACATTGATCACCAAGGGTATTAAGGATATCTTTGTGAATTTGCTTACCTCTTAATTGATACAGGTATTAATACATCCTTGTAAAAGAATCTTTTCTTTCTCGATTTCTTCAACGGACATGGATACAATACATTACTTTTAAATCAGTTTCTGTTTGTTATTAATTTAAATATAGAAAACAGTTGAGACTATCCGAAAACAATCATATAAATAATAATAGTTATTCTATGTCATTGTAATGATAAAAGATTATAGTGATGCGATACTTTTTTGGCAAGAGTGTATGATCGTAATAACTATATTAGTCTATAATATAGTTATTATCTATAATATAATTGTTTTAACATACTTGTTAGGTATACTTATTAGTACACTATATTAATATTTGCTTTTAAAAACGAATCAGTCTATATTTACTCTAAATTTTATGGACTCAATTCACAGCTTCCACTAAATATGCCGTAAATCACAACCATACACATCAACACTACTGTTAATTGTGGTAATTTAAATTCTTTTAGTACCCTTCAAACTAATTGAATTATGTATAAGGATTTTTAGTACATTAAAACAGTCTCACACACTTTCAATCAATGTTTGGATTTTCAATATGTCTGATTTAGTTATCGAATTTTCTTCACAAAATTTCATAGTTTGTTTTTGCTAAAAATCCAATATGTCCCAAACGGTTTCTGACTAGCGATTTTTTGGAAGTAGTAAATAGGAGTGTGTGAAAAATGTTCAACCTAACTAAGAAACAAAACATATTATTCCATAATTATTTCTATTTTTCAACATTGTCTCCTTTCAACTCTATATAAATAATAATTTCTGTTTTCCTTCTATCAACGTTAACGTGTGCTATAATGTCCTCGTCTGATGAAAATCTTTCTCCTGCGGTGGAATTTTAAGAATAAAAAACATAAAAGAGTTGTTGAGGGAGAAATCTGGTGGATAAAGTTTATGATCAACCAATTCGGGGCATTTCATTAATTTTATCCATGGCAATCAGTGTGAGAAGGTACGTCATTCTGAAGAATTCAATTTCATGATTATTCCAAATAATAGTTGCCATCGCTTTTCCCGCCAATGAAACTGTCTTTGCGTTTTTGGAGCAGATTCGCACTTTGCAATCCACTGTATTGATCCATTCCGTGTGAGAAATGATTATTAATATATGCTTTGGTTTCAAAGTGAGCAAAGACTGCACCGGACGTGCATAATTTTTCATGCGTTATTTTGATGCGTCGATAGCTTTTTCTATCGCAGTTTTTGGTTATGCCGATTGGTCGTCTTCAGTCAAGTTGATACGGCCACATTTAAATTCAGCTGCTAATTTTAAGGTCTTTGAACATAGTGCAGAGTTTCGTAACTCCTTTTTCATTTGCGTTTTGCTTAAGAAAAAAAGTATTTAATGACAGTTCGATAAACAATTTGTTCTATTTTCAAAAAAATCTTCACGACGACTTACTTCTATTGTCAAACAGAAAATAAGCGTCCAAAATGGCTAAAATTTTAATAACAATCTCTCAACGCATGCACAAATATGTTTCTCAATTGACATTGATAGGTGCTGATATTGAGGTCGAAAATTTTTAGACAACCCTCGTACCTCAATGTTGAATCGTTATATTGTACCGATGTGTGCTTGGGAGGAAATGCCACTTCTTCATGGGAATTATTAATTTCCAATTTATCTCAGAAATTGATAAATACTATAAAAAAAAACGAACCCACTTGTACACTGTACACACATCATAGTTTCTAAAAAACCGTTTTGTCAATAATTTCGTGTTTTTTATTGGCGTACTCTTTCTATCTACCTCACCATAACAATTACTTTTAAAATGATCCAAATTTTTTTGGTTCATATTTATTGTTAATCGTTGAGGATGTCGTAGTCACATTGGTCTAGAAGAAAATGTTCGTCGCAGCTCCAAGTAAATCCATTGATCTGAAATATATCGAGTACCTATCGTTAAATTAAAGATCATTAGCATTTTGCCACGTATTCTCAGCTATATTTATTTTTCAGTATAATTTCCTTAAATCTACCATAAATATAAAGTTGCTCAATTAAACAATTTAACCTGTCACCTTAAAGTTATTCTAATAGCAAGCGAGGTTAATATTATTGTTTTAATTAACGACACATGAAATTACAACCTACTAATGTGTTTATAGAGGTCACCCACGTAATTATGTTAGCAACACATCAATCTTACATAAATTGAGAATGCTATTTGAAAAAGAAATTGCCTAAAATACGGTAACTAAATCGTATATACATGAAAATTATTTTATTGGTCGTTAAATCCAGCACAACATAAAAATCAATAAACATGACAAACGTAATACTCCATTAAAATAAAAGCTACTAGACTAAACTAGTTCTTCTTATACATGATAAGATAACTAGTATAGCCTAGTTCAACATAGAATAAACCAGTTTAGCCTAGTCCAAACTAATTGATCCTGATATAAACACATACACACTAGAATAAACTAGTACGGCCTAGTCTAAACCTGCTGGAGTACATTATCACGTTTTCTTCTTTTTCAATATGGACGAACCTACGTTAAGTCGACAAGCATATCAAAAACAATTGAGGGAAACGTTTTTGACAGATATTTTACAAAGTGAAAGTAAGAAGTAATCTCATTAGAATGTGTTATCAATGAGTTTAGGTTAGGTTAAGTAATGATAATCTGCAATTCTAAGTGCCGCCAAAGCACACCAATTAAAAATAAATAGTAGTATGATTGTATTAACCAATTATCTATAGCTTTTGACGATTAATCATTATTGTTTTAATAAAAATGATTATTTTTCTAATTCACGAGTAATTTATTCAGTTTATCTATTCATTTTGACTTTCTAGATATACTAAAATGTTTAGACTAGGCTGTACCAGTTTATTCCAGAGTGATCGTATTTATGTCAGGACAAATTAGTTTGGACTAGGCTATACTAGTTAATCCTATCGCGTATAGGAAAAACTACTTCAGCTTTGGCAGAATTAGTTTGTCCTGAAATTGGGTTTGGCCAGTAACATATATAAAACATTTATTTTGGCTTTTTTAAATATATGTGCATCATATTATAGTTATTTTCAAATGGCACAACTGTACCTATTTATTTCTCTAGACTACTTCATTGGAAAAACACAGACTTTTTGTTCTAAAGTCGTACAATGAAAAACTTATTTTTTCGAATTTTCTCATTTACTTGCGCATATATCTAGTTGTTCAATAACTATTGTTGTTCAATAAGATTTCATGTTTTGAAAGGGATTTTATTATCGAAATATACTTCTACAACTGCCAACTATATTACCAACTTAGTAAAAACACATTGCCTTATTCGCTATATTCATCTGATCTTTTTCTATTCCCCAACTTGAAGAACGACGAAGCCAATTCGTTCGCCATACTTCACTGGGATCAGAAAAACAAATGGACCCAGAAACCATTCTTGATTTAGTGAAAAGTGTAGCTATTACATTTCTGAGTAGTCTGTTCAGAATAAATTCTTGGGCGATGGATGGAAACACTTGGATGGTCAGTAGACCCTTTAACCCGGCACGATCATGGGTAATTACTTTCAACAAAACACCGAACGAATCAAACGCGCCGCGTGCGCTTTGTCAAATCCGTTTGGTCAGTACGGTTTGTCGGTAAACTGGATTTGCTCAAAGAGAATTCGTTTTTTTTGGGGCGGGTTTGAACGTTTGTTGCGCTTGTCGTGCTTTAACTGTGCATAGCTATAGGCAGGAGCTGGGAAAATTGTTTGGAGTTGATTCATGAGTTTGAAAGGTATCCTAGTTTATGGGATCCGACAAAGAGGGCATATTATAACAATGTAGAGTAGCATGATGCTTTCGTGGTAATTGCTAGTAATGAAGCATTATTCTAGGACCTATTTAACATATCAGATTCTCTTCTGCAGTTATCATCCTTGTAAAACTTTTCATATATGTATAGGTAATCTAGATCACTAAGTAAGGCGCAAAGAAGGCGTCTTGTCCACATGACTCGTTCTTTTCTTTTTCATTACCCGCTAAAGCTTCTATTTGGAAAAGCACCAGCGGTTATGGTAATATCACATGCATCGATGTTGACAAACATACAAACAAACACGTACTGATTACTGATGGGAACGTAGCGAAATTGTTTTGTTGCAGGTTGTGCAGACTGTGCTTGTAAATAATTGTTTGGAGTGCGCGGCGCGTTTGGTTCGTTCGGTCTGTTTTGTTGTGAAGTAAATACGCGACATCCAGCACTCACACGTGTTAGGTTCAAATATTTGAAATACCGAAAATAATAAAGAAATTTCAATGTTCAATTAGTGAAGAAACAGAAACAACGAATGTTGGCGAAATCTATCGGGATATACATATTTAATTAATAATGATATCCTACAGTAATAAAATATACGATCCCGAGTGATAAATGTCCCTATGAAAATCCCTTCTTCCATAGTTCATATATATTAATAATTGGAATAAAAAGAAATATTTCAATTAATTTTATGATTTTTTTTAACTTATTACGTTGACTGATTTGAAACGAAAATTATCGTGTGAAAAGAGTGACAGCTTGACCCTTAATGTCTCCTTAACCCACATCCATTGTAATTCCACTTATGAAAATCAATCAAAGTACTTCTATATATATATGTATATATATATATATATATATATATATATATATATATATATATATATATATATATATATATATATATATATGTGAGTTTTATAGATCTGCTTATAGATGATTCTTACAACAGACGCCTGTTACGTGAAATCGTACCCGGATAAGAAATATTTTTATCAGACAGAATTATTGTTGCTACCATTTTTATAGAAAGTTATCTCCTAATTTTGTTCAAGATTTAAGATTTATTTCGTAGTAAGTACCCATGTTTTTGTTGGAAAAATAAGGAGGCAAAAAATAGACGTTGAACCTAATCAGATAAAATCTGATCATATTGTATGTGGAATAAATCAATTTTGCCACTGGAGGAATTCTCAAAAGGTTTTTGTAGACACCGCTGAAATAGAAACACTTAGGTTTGTACGAAAAACTATTAAAAAATGTGTTTCCTCCATTATTTCTTGTAAAACATGATTAGAGAATTCAATCTTATCCAAGAAGAGATACACTCATTAGTCTTATTTGATTACTGTAGCATTGAAATACAGTCAAATATAGAAATAATGTCACTACAGTCTATAATTGTTACAAATTTAAACTTTTGATTAATCGATGTAACCCCCTTTCGATTTTATTATATCTGTGCACAATTTTGACATTCTTTGTAATAATTTTGACAAATAATCGTGGTCTATTTGGTCCCATTCGTTTTTTAGGATGTGATGTGGATGTAGAACACTGCTTTCTGACTTCTTTGTTCAATTTGTTCCATAATAACTCCAGCCTGGTTAAGGTCAGGTGACTGTAATGGCCAAATCATTACTTTTAGTACATTCTCGTTTCAAATTCATTCATATACTCTTTGCACAAATTTTCTGACGACCAGGCACTGGCCAGAACGACCTACATTTTCCTTTGATATATTTAATAGCATTATCTTGAAAATACCATTTCACTTTTCATAATAAAAGAAATTCCAAAATTTGTTCTAATTCACTTTTGATATGACTGAAAAAAATGTTACCATAGTAAACCATAAACGTTACTTTTCACTTTTAAGATATGTTGCATTTTAATTTAATTAAGATTTCTGCAAAAACAGTGTTGTTCATATGTTGTTGACATGCTAGGGTTTGACAAATGACTGATTTATTGTCCCTCTTTGGACAAAAACTCGACGTATATACAAATATGTATATATATATATATATATATATATATATAATCAAATCCAATTATCATTGGATGAAATCCGTAATGGGGCGTCCGTTATTTTCGTGAGGTTTTCAAGGGCCGAATCTCATCTAATACCACTTTGGGGAGAGGGGGGTCTCGGAAAATATCATGTAATTTTTTTCGGTAAAGACAGAGTTAAATTGGGAGAAAATAATATTAAATTAAGTGAAACATGTTTCTCGACTATAATATAGCCAAATCGTACACAAAAATATTTAACGAGAGAGCTAATGTTTACTATTTGCATTGCGGGACAACTCAATCTCGAAATGGAGTGTGGCTAAATCAGGACGAGGTTGATGATTTTACTGAAATACATATGGACAAGTTAGTTCCAATAGTCTCTCTGGATACCGTGCACGAATCTCCCTGGATTGAATTGGAATAAATATACTTTTGTGAATCTCAGTAGTTACGATTTAAGTATTTTATTGTTCAATTTTCACTGTACTTTTATACTACTTTCTCAACAATCTTAAATAATAGTTTTGACTAGTATTGAATAAAAGTATTAAGCAAATTATTTTTTTTTTAGAATAAATCCGAAGACCTTACACTAGAAACATGCATCTCACGTGAGATTAGGGGATGGGGGAGGGGATTAAGCCAAATCTCACGAAATCTCACCAGGGGGAAGGGTGGGTGTGGAAAAATGTCTAAAAACCCCTCATAATTATGTTTAGTTATCCACAACTGTTCCCCATAAACCCCATCTGTATGTTTTAATAGAAAGTTTGATATTAAAAGTTTTTATTCTTTTAAAATAAGTGCGATTAATGGTTTCGCTATATCTAAATTGATTTAATATGATGATAATTTTGGAATTAAAATATTTCGCTGGGTACTAAAACATTGTGAAGTCTAATTATATAGGATGAGTTGGTAGATAAAGTATCGTTGTCAACTGACTAGTAAAGATCGCATTAATAATTATTCAAGGTAGCGATGACTATGTAATGAAATATTCTCTAAAAGTGATAAGCAAATAACTATTAATTATTATTCGCCAAGGTTAGCTGAGACTACCAGTTGTATAACTAGGTAGTTCCCAGTATGTTCCCAATGAATTCAAATGTGAAGTAAATATAAAGTAACATTACTTGTTTACATATTTGGCTGAAGCGGAAATGTGTTTACTTGCAAGCGGCCTTTTCCTGTCAGCTGAAAGTTGGTATTATGCATATTAACCTGAGAGATCCTAACTAAAGAAAGTTGAGGGATACATTTAAAATTGGACAAATTTCGCGCTGTTCTATTAATAAAACGTAGTAGACGTCAAAATTATTTGAGTATATGAAATTATTTTTGATGTCTGCAAAAGAGAACTATCATACTAGTACTAAATAAACAGTATCTTATTTGTATCTAGGAATTTTACACCGATCATAGAGACCGTAAATGGTTATTTAAGGTACTATTCTAAAGTGTTTTGTTATTGAACGAACTGATTTGAAAATGCGAGAGTCCGAATAAGACTTACGTTGCGTTAACAGTATTTTTCCCTTTAAAATGTTCTTTCATCTACTGTTTCAAAACAAAACAAAATCTTCCCATTCAAACCACTGTATATTTTAAACTTGATGCCGGATTTTCATGATGATTTTGATACGTTTCCTTTGAACGTTAGGTTTAGCAAAGTAAGATAGATGGCTTCATCTACATTCCAGGCCCAGGCTTTATGTGATAATGTGTTTCGAAGAAAAGCGATATAATGTGATATAATGTAATAAACATAAAATAGTGTTCGTTGAGAACGAGGTTTTGTAACCTGTTTATAATATTTCTACAAAATATTTATTCTGTTGAAATCGAACAATTATTGTATTACAATAAATGTTTCAACTTCCTACATTATTGCATAATGAACCTGTTATACATTAAGTTCATTTTAATCCATTCTAAATTCCAATTGTTTCAACGTCAGATCTTACAGTACAATAGCTTTCATTATGATACTAAATATGAAGATAAATTTCAATATTGGTGATTTCTTTAACTGCAAATTATTAGAAATGGTTAGAACAAACAAGGCTACAAGCCACAAGTCGCAGCATTTGAAAACTACATATTGTGGAGGGAGTGGGAAGTGAGTGCGGACAAATAACCTATTAGTTATACAGCTCCAGTATAAGTAGATACCGAATTTTCCCGAGGATTTAGAACAAAACGTTACCAAGGGATCACACTTGTCTTCATCATTTTGTCCTCAATATCAAAGAATAAATTAGGAATGGATACACTAGATTACTAATGACACACAAATGTAAAGTTACACTCTCTGCCGGTGACGATATTCCGGATTTCATATGGTGTTATCCTGATCGATTACCTAGAGCTTGGTCAGATCATCAACGAAGATCTTTATTGTGCCGCTTTGACAAGATTACGCAAATCCATCCGACGTAAACCCTGGTTATGTTTAGTGAAGCTTTCATCCTTCATCAGCAAGTATTGTTCAAGAAGCTTCTGACCTCATCCTGAAAATGTCAGCACTTATCAATATATGCTGGGAAATATATTTGCATATACGTTGAGAGATTCTTACCAAATGAAACTGGACGACCGTCGAATTAAATCAGAGAGAAAAGAGAAGCTATCGACATATAAAAAAAAAACACATTTTCCATATTCTGACCGAAGAATAATGCATACGTAAGCTATCACCGCGTTGGCTCAGTTTGGACCAAAAGCGCAATCGAATGAAATTTTTCAGACCTTATTGACGTGGTTCAAGTGAAATATAGGCACCATTACATTTCTGAAACGAAAAAACCGTAAAGATAGTGGCTTGCAAAGAACGAACCTGCTTCGAAAAGGGAAAAGACGATTTCATCGGCCAGAAAAATGTTGGCGACCGTTTGTAGTGATAAGATTGTGTTCATCGAATATTTTAAAAAGGTGAAATAATAACAGAAGAGTATTACGCATCATTTTTTGTGAAGGGAGAAATTGCAAATAAGCGACCACTTTTCCATCAGGACAACGCATCAACAATTTACGAATTGTACTTCGAATTGGTTGACCACCCACCGTATTCACTAGATCTGGCCTCCAACGTCTTTTTTCTGTTTCCTAACCTAGAAAATTCCCTGGTAAGAGAGGGATATTGATAAGACGAGGATGTTATCGCATACGTAAACGCCTATTTTGGGTAGAAAGACAGCAACCATTATCTGGAAGTGTTAAAAAGATTAGAGCATCGCTGTAGTGAGTGTATGGACTTAAAAAGAGATTATGTTAGAAAATACAAATTACTATGGAAAAAAAGGCTTGATTCTTTGTTAGTCGACAACTAACATGACTATACTAGGGCCAATATTGGTAAAACAACGCTGGAATCGTTGGGGTGAAAAATCTGGAGAGTACTTAGATCCAGTCACTATCTCCTATTTCCAAGGTTGAAAGACTAAACTGGTGTTTGCTTCCATATGCCTAGACTGGCTTAATGGATAGGTATTTGATTTTTACAAAAAAACGGGTCAAAAAAGTTATTTTTGCTCATAAATGCTAAAATAAACTTGGTGATATATAATATTGTACATAAAGTATTCAATAGAACAATTAATTTTTAAATCTAAATTCGTTTTTTTCTAATTTACAGGTTCATATTTAATTTACTTTTTGACTTTCTGATAAGCAAATTAGTCTTCTAAATAAATATATAAAATACAATCTTCAACGATACATTGTTGTTTACCGAATAATCATATTTATGATATATGATAATGAATTTTGTCCCCCAAAGAACGTGACGCCGATCGATGTTTTTATCAATGTCTACATATTTAATTGCTCGCAATTGCAAAGAGTGTGGTACAATATGCTGACTGGTTTCGATTTTGTTGGATCTCTTCACAGTGATATGTATATAATACCGTCTCGCTTTAATCCGTACTGATGACAACACCAGTCAGCGCGGCCGGTTCGTGTAATTGAACACGTTCTTCGGAGGGAGTGTAATTCAATATTCGTCGCGGCATTAGCCAGGAAAGTAGCTGTTATATTTCATATATTTGCTTAGCAAACAGTCTTGATAATGACAGCTAAATATTTAAAGTTAAAAAGCCGTGAAGGGGCGGTGCTTCTAATTTATTATTGTTGTAATATAATAACTGTTTTCTGAACTATAATTAGAGGTTTCGGTCTATTTTACAACCCAATGACGTAGTTTCACGTGAATTTATCATTTTATAATATTTGTCTTGATTTTCACTCGACCTTGGTATTATTTAATTGAGTGCTAAAATGTTATAGAATGATATACATGGTAATTTAGATACGGTGCAATCATAATAAAAAATAAGAACATACAAATGTTCTCATTACCATTGTTTTGTTACATAATCTATAATTATTATATTGTTTTTTTCTTCATAAATTGCAAGTAAAATATTTATTCATCATATTATTTTTAAACGGATCATAAAATTTTAACCTTCTGTAAATATTTATAAATCATATTTTGTCCATCACACAAGACTTCGATTATCTTCATTACGAAACTATAATGCTATCTTACCAATAGACATTTCCTTGTAAAATACAATCTGGAATACACCAAGGTAGTGACCGGTTCTGTACTTAATATATACAGTTGATATACCAGTAACTAGCAAAAGTACAGTAGCAACATACAGTGGCGCAATAAAGAAGTCAGTTTTTGTTAGGTTAACATTTCGAAAGAAAACATGTTGTACTTTCAAAGTTAATGAAATTGATATCTCTCAAGCTAACAATGCCAAATACCTAGGACTTCACTTAACCTGAACTTCGGCAGAAACACTTGTTTACTAGAACCAGTTAGAACTAAAACTAGACCAAATGATTCATGGATAGGAAATCTCATTTATCAAATGAAAACAAATTTATGCCGGAATAGACATACTGAATTCAGCTATGGGTAATTCCAATAGTGTTATCATGCAAGACATCTCAATTAAATACCGAAACAGAGTGTCAGTACATTCAAATAACTTAGCCAAGCAGTAAAGGACGGCATCATAATATAATGAAACATTCTAATAAGTATTTTTTGTTAATTATATGTATTATATTAGTATAAGTATGTAAAATAGTAAACTGATTCCATGTCTATGCATCAGAGCAGGTTGCTAAATAATTATGTTGAAAATAAATATTTGGTCTATTATTCAATATCACATAAACTGTGGGATGTTTTAGCGCATTTAAAAAAATTGAGCTATTACTGGCGTTTGTCTGTGGCTGCGATATCTCCTCATAAGAATTATGTGGCGTGCTCAGGTTCTTTGCATTCATTTCCTGTATAGCTGTAAATGGACATTATTGGGAAAAAATTAATTAAATAATGAGGACAAAATTATTGAATAAATGAAATTATTTATATTTTCTTGTTTTATTTTTCATAGAAATTTCGTGGTATAAATTGATATTTTTGTTAATAAGGCTAACGGTAAAAAATGAGAGTTTTGTATCTCGCCGACTTTTTTTTATTGTTTTTGCTATATTAATTTCATATAACCTTATATCGTTTATTTATATTGACATATAAGCATTAGCCAACAATCAATGGTAAGTGAGGTCAGGGCTTTAGAGAAAATTTGTTATTAGTAATCACTTTTTATTATTGCACATACTTCAATAAAAAATGTATAATTTTTGTTTATTATTTGATTAATTATGAAAAGCCGCAGGACAACAATTGGTTATATACTACTGTTTAGGATTTATTTTTTTGATATATAATTTATTTGCCAAAAAAATAAATCTAAATTTCATTTTACAAACGTGTATCATCAGGAACACGAATGTTAGACTTTTTGTTAGGTTGAATTGAATTGATTAAATCTATTGTCACCACAAAAAGTTCACTGTACTATTGAAAATTATTTTTGTAATACAGTATAAATAATTATTTTTTAAGGTTCAAATACCTTCCAAATAAAAGAAAATATATAAAACCCTAATTAGTACCACTTTGCATTATGCTTTTTTTTATTCGCAGGGAGTAAATTTTATGATGGTAAAGTAAATTGGCTTATATTTAGAAGCAGAAAGATTTTATAGAATACGTTGTTTATTCTCTTCAATTTACATTTTATATCGAGAGGGATTGGACCAGTGATTGTCCGCAATGTTTTGATTCCTGCCTTTTGGACAATGGAAAGTACTTACGATTCCTGGAAAACTTGAGTCGGGAAAATTGACGTTTTCCTGGGAAAAATGAGATATTCTTTGTAAAAAATGAGTCCTGCCGTGATTTTCTGATTTCTGTCTTGTTCATAAAACAATAGTATACATCTATCCACATATTATGGAAAAAGGTATTTTTTAAAAGTCTTGAAAATCAATATTAAATACTAGGAGACTTTTACGAATGTGCATACAAATCTGATTTTCACAGGAGAATGTTAATGAGAATTCAAAGAGTTTAGCCCGAATCGTAAGTATTTTCTACACTCTTTTAGTACTCTAAAAGGCAGAAATCACAAAATCGCGGACGAACATCGATCCAATCCCCATGCTTCTATTTCAGTTTTAAGTGAATAGTTCCTTTCAGTTGCCAGAAATTTTTTAACGACAAATTTGGCGACTCATACGCGCTACAGTTGCCAAATTGTCCCGACAATTTTTGGTTATAATTGTGAATTTCTGATCACAAGCCACCATTATCTGAAAATGTAAAATAGACGTATTTCATGTATTTTGATGTTGTACATCTTGCATCAAGACCAACAGTAAGCTCCATACGTGTGCTGTGTCCAGAGTAGCGTGCCATTCAGTGGCGCAGTTGCGGCGAACCACATTTGATTGTTTGATTTGATTGGTAAATGTGGCAGAAAAAGTCCGAACTCCAACAGGGATCTCAAAAAATGAACTTTTTTCTCCTCTTCACATTAAAATTGAACTAATGAAAAATTTGTGAAAGCTGTGAATCAGGATGGTGAAGGATTTGATACTTACGACAAGTCTTTCCCCAGCTAAATAACGCCAATTTAAAGAAGAGTATTTATATGGTCTATAAATTAGAAAGTTGTTGGGCGATATTTTTTCATGGAAGAACTTGCCACTGAAGTACTTAAGCTTGAAATTGTAATTATCGTGAGGTGATTTTTATGCAACAATATGAATGCAAACTACGAATAGCCAGCTAAAGAACTTTTAATTCCTATAAGTCGCTTGGCTAACAAATGTCGTTGAAATTTCCTCCATTCTCATTTATCATTTTGTTCTGAGAATGTGAGAGCTGTGAGCCATGAGCAGAGCGACAGGTTCCATCGAAATATCTAAACATTCTAAACAATGGAAATTCGGTACCGAGGCAATGGGATCCAGCCATGATGGGGGATTACTACTGTTTTTGGAAGAGTGGAAAACATGAATATTTTGATTTTTATATGTTTAATATGAATTATACGAATATATTGGATACGTAACGTTAAAAAACCTGTATAATTGTGCGGCATGTGTTTTTTTAATCTAACAAAAAACCTTGTGTAACAGCTTTTTTCTGGACTTTCCTTATTTAGATAGGTTCATTCTACTATAGTATGCTATTCATCTTTTTGTTACAGCAAGAACATTTTTTTGTCTACCAGTGTAATCATGATATCGGTAGAACTATTTTATCTGCTAATATCATATTCGTGCCGTAACATTTTAAGTATTTCAGGATTTGTCAATGAATCCTTATTTCTTTTTGAAATTAAAAATAAATTCTGTTTTGTGCTTACGACTTCCTTTCATTGGTGAAACCTTTTGTGGACAAACGTCATTGAAAATTATATTTTCACTAACCTTATTTGTATAATATAATAATTCACATTTCGTTGCCCTTATGAATAATGAATTGTATTATAAATATTAATTGTACTAGGGCAGGTCACGAATGAAACATTTCGAGCTCCATATGAATATTACCATCGGCTCTATACATTTAAACTTAAATTTAAAAATTTATTTGTTCATGTTATTATTTTATCGTTGGAGTCGAATATCTTTCCGCCCAGCCGTTTTCTTCTTGTTTAAAACCAAGAACTGTTCAAGTTGAACTAAATGCGGAGAATAGAGCGAATGACAGATCATTTCGTCGATTAATAAATGGACTTTTATCATAGACAATTCACATTTATTTACCCATGCATTGTTCTGGTGCAAAAAAACTTTTCTGAGTGCGGTCTTCTTTCCAATCCTCATTGAATCGACTTAATATGATGATATTGGAAATTGACTCACCTTTTTGAAGGTTGTCAATGTCAATTATACCGCGGGGTGTGTTATGGTTGATTCAATTTCTTCAATGGTTACGAAACGTCGCTAAAACTTGAATAACGCCAAGCGCTGCGCAGTTATCACACAATAGCGTTTTTAGTCGATTGTAAGCAAATGCTTCACCATCCTTGCGAAAAACTTTCACTTACATGCAATATTAATTCGTTCAATATCGGACAACACCATAACGTACATTTTTTCAATTTTTTCGAATGTAAAGATTTCAACTGACGACCACAACGATATTCATGAAACTCTTTTTTAGCGTTGAAATTGAAGATGTTTTTCCGCAATTTTTCCCTTTTCTCATCAGATCATCAATTACTCTCAAACACATACTAAATTACATAGCTTTGTCAAATTTTGATTAGAATCAAATGATAAATATCGGTTAACATAAGCAGTGTCGGTATCTCCACTAAAGGGAGGGAAATTCAAACGTCTCAAACTTCTTGACCCGGTCGCGTATAGTCTCATCGGTATATTATAATAATTTCTTTTGTAAATAGGTGGTCTACTGTTTTTAGTCCATATTAGTGCTAATTTTTTTATATTTATTATGAATGCCGTTAATCATATTTATTCTGTATTTGTACAATCCTAACATACACAATGTATGTAGGTATATAGATGTATAGACGATGCGCAATCTTTCTTTATGTTCATTATTTACAAGATTTCGCAATATTTCATAATTAAATATTGGAATAAGGAGCCATGTGTTATATTAATGATGCTATGTCATTTATCTTATGCTGATAGAGATATTTTATTAAACGCAAAGTTTACATTCATACAAAAGAATCATTTCTAAGAACAACAATATTCTTAAACAATTATTTAAATCGCCTCCATACCAAATTGGCACATTCATCAAGTTTTGTGCGATATAGACTGAATCGCCAACCTTTTCCAGTAAATGCTTGCTAATCTGATGACATCGTAGAATTTAGTAACAATTGAGTTTTGGACAATATTTTAACCGATTGTAACCCACAACCATAAATTTTAAAATTGCCAACTTTTTGTGACTTATGTGACAATATATTCATTATTTTTTCATTAATCGCAGAAAAATAGAAGAGTGGCATATCAGTCACGTCGAGCTGATATTTATTTTATTGTAGCATAAAGCTACACCACATTTCTCACATATGGTTTGAGAGACTCCTGCACACTTGGGGAATTTGCGCCTTACCCCAGTATTCTCCTTGATCTTGACCTTTATGCTTTTTAGCCTGAATGTCGCTTTCAATCGATGCGGCTCTTGATTGGTTTTCTCTGTTTCAGTCGAGGACATATCCTTTTCGTGGTTTCGTGATGCACTTTTTGCTCGCCGGTATAAAAGTCACGCGTTGTTCATTATGAGACCCAATAAATGGTAGAGTAGATTTTATAGTATCCCATGATACTGTCAACCAAATCCACTCCACTCATGTATTGATTATATTCATTAACTATCTTGGGCAGATGAATGTTGACGTATGTCTTTTTTTTGTCATAACTTCGAACCTGCTCCTTGGGCATTTCATCTACGGAATTTGACACCATCGTAACAATTTTATTGTCTTTTCAAACAAAATTTGAAATTCCAATACCATCAACAATGATTCAAAGTTGGAACTATCATCTCATCGTTATCAAAATCCATTCCGTCTTCATACGTAAGAAGAAAGTCAATAATTTCAATCTCACAAATGTGATAACGTCGTGAGGACATCCTAGAAAAAGTAATTTTGTATTAGCTATACCATTAATATTTGTTACCTTTGATTATCAATGCTACAAAAACACAATCTTTCTAGAATACAAATACAAAAAATACACAACATACTATCGAATGTCTAATTTTAGGCATTAATTATTCAACTGAAAACTGTGTCAATTTAATTCAACAAACTATTTTTTTTTCTAAATTTCAAACATTTTGTATGTACCAATTTGTAACGGAAAACGAACTATTGAAATAAACTCTCTATAATACTAGTAATGCTATCATAAAAACAATTAAAATTTCTATATCGAAGCATTACGTGAGGGTGATATTGATGTTTGAATAGTATATATAATAACTGATGCCTTAAAATCATGTACTTTGGACTATACTTAACATAATTTTGTCCAAGCAGTGACTATTACTGGAGCATGATATTGCAGTTGTATCCGCCGAAATTGTTTGATATTAATTTTAGTGCATTTATGAGTTTTTAGCCCAACATAGAAAGAAAGACAAATAAAAAAAATTGTTTTATTGAATTATCTTTCAGTATATTCTTCCTATATCTCCACACATTTTTCAACACGTGATGCATCTTTAGAGTCAAAATGCATGTACACCGCCTGTTTCATTTCATCGTCGCTGTTATATCTTTTACACCTGAACTCTGGGATGGGGCCAGATCAGGGTGAATGTTCAATCTCTGTAAAGTCACATTCGTGTATAGTAGCCTTGGAAAACGGAACAGAGTGGACTGTAGTAGTAGAAGTAAGTCATAATAATATGCCGACTTGACGGTTGTATTTGCTTCATTGAAGTCAATCAAAAGGATACCCTCGCAGTCCCAAAATATTGTACCTATCACTTTTTTGGTGCTTTTTGTGACTTGCTACTTTTGGCGCGGGCTCTCCTTTCCAATGCTACTCCATTAAATTACCGGTCTGTGTTGTAATTTCTTTTGTTTTTAGGCGCCGATCATAATTTCTTCCATTAATTTAATGTTACTTGCAATAGTCACCAACACGTGGGTCATCCATTGCTTCTCGTCTCTAGCGAAACAACTCATACTATTTTTTATTTGTTGAAAATGTTGGAGAAAAGTCACCGTAAACAGCATCTTTTCTGTTTTTGATTTGTGTTGGGGTTAATCCTTCCTTAGTCAAAAACTTTATAACAGCGCGAATCTCAATTTGAGACATTTTGATATTTTTCAAAATAACTTGACTGACTGATCTCGAGCTCACAGTGTGATCGTTAGAGCTCTACTTTAATAAAATGAATCGACGCAGCAAGTTGTAACTTTGTGTAAAGCTTGTTGAGACTTGTCACTGACGTGTATATAAAGATTTTCGCGAACTCACTCCATTGACTTATTAACTACACTACGTACATTTGGAAACGCAATGAATCGAAACAGCTTTTTTTACATTTAAAGTCCGCTACATTTTTCAACTACCTTTAATCGTTATTGAGATATTGTGCGACAAAACCATGAATTTGAGAAGTGAAATTTGTTTTCTTCTATTTTCTTTTTTCTCGTAGATGTTTAGCAACAACTCTCTCGACTTCTAGCCCTCCTGAAATAAATATTTTTTGATGTTCCTGGCTGGGAAAGTACCTCCACGGTAGACTCTTTTAGTAGTAAAGACTCTTTAACCTAAGGAAATGATGTAGTGTGGTAAAAATATCACCATCATCATCATGGTCGTCATTTAGTAGAATATAGACTCTGGCAACGTAGCTGCCTGTTTGTCCACTACAATGCAAAGAAATAACAGAGCAACTGATTTCCGCTTCTCTACACTCACACGTAGTCCCACATTTTCCTTTACATTGACACTATGTAAGTTTCAAAAGTCCAGGTGGAGTAGAGTTCCGACTATGATGCAAGAAGGTTCGTTCCCGTAATCGATCTGTCGCCAACCCCTGAGGATTTCTGAGGATCATTAAAAAATCCCAGCCACATTTATACTTGTAGATATGTCTGGAAAACGTGTTGGCGGACTGCGTTTTCCGTTGGTGGGAGTAGTAAAAGATTATCCGATTTATGTTTGGTCATTGATCATCCTTTTTGATCACCTTTCTAATGGATGAGGAATCGCTCCATCGCTCCTCAGCGCAAGTTAGAACCTTCAGATCGACCTTTTCTTGTTTAAAGATATTGATGATTGTAGGTTCGGATTCTTCTCGAGAGTGTTGATAGATAGCGGGTGGCTGAATTGAAACTGGGCACAGACTTACCGACTTTGCGGCAGATGTTATAATTTATGTCAAAAATAAAAAATAGAACGAATTTGTACATTATTTATCTAATATAGGGTTTCAGTAGGATGGTACTATACACCATACAGACTGTGAATCAAATCAATTCACTGCATGAGACCTTTCCTACATTGTCTGATTCAACATCATTGAATTTTTTCTTATGGGGTGAAAGTCGGAAAATAAATGCAGCAGCTACGAAATTCGGCAACAGTAATGCAGAATGATGATAATAAAAATTTTGATAATAGATGGTGTATGTCACTGAAATGAGACTTTTTGCCCGATGTATTATTCAATCTAAAAACTTTGTTTCCTATTTAATTTAAACTTTGGGTTAATTTTGGAACACCTATTATAATGGATGAATAATTCTCGATTTGTTAGATTGAGATAGGAAATAATTTTTCTTTGTTATATAATGGTTTAATTCATAAAAAAGTAGTTTAAACTTTCCAAGTAGGTACGTTACATGAAGATTCTGTACAAAAATGTTAGCGGTAACAGCGCTGTTAAGTTTCAAGATTGTTACGAAATGTTACGAAAATGCTATTCTGCATGGTTTCAATGTTGCTTATTACATCGATGTACAATAATATTTTCTCTTTTAAAATAACAAGACCGCAACGTCGGATTGTTCAGAAAACGATTTTTAACCGCTATATTAATTTTGATTTAACATTGCGATGTTAACTACATTACAGCTGTTACGAATAATTGTACAGAATAACCCCATTAGTTAGTCAGTAACCAATCTGAAACAAGCGTAGCTATGAATTGATGTTATTTAAATCATAATGCCGAATGAAACTTGGTACATGCTCCATACCAGCTACTGCCGTATACATACCTAACCAAGCAATGTCATTTTACAAGATTCAAATCAATTTGAAAATATATATATTTTCATCCATATTTCTTACATGACGTTTCCTTACACCCCCATGTATATCCAATATTCCAAAAAAATGCCTTCGTAATTTGTATAAGTTCCCTTATGAAATCACATCCATATCTTCTATATCGGTCCTTTGGATCATTTACATTAATTGAATTAAAACACTAATTTCAACTCACTACGGGTTTGCAATCAATATATTCCAAGATAAATAAAATATACTTTGAATGAGTGTTTGCCCAGTTACAGACCCCTATTCAAACACCCTATATGCATAATATTGACTAGTTTGGGAAGCTTCCTTACGAACAATTGGGATGATTACCAACTTGTTTACTATCGACCTATTTTTCGTCGTTTCTTTTTAGTAATTTTCCTTTAATGGCTCATTTGACTTTTGTCTTCTGTCTTCGTGGTTACTCCTTTCTCTTCTATTTGCTAATCTCACTACGTCCTGCACCCCACATATATCTATCATTTTTTAATTTCTTTTCCGGAAAAATAACGGGTATCCTTCATTTGAGCTGAGTTATTTTGTTCTTTGATCCAGTTTCTATCACATCAAGTCCAACAAAACCCGTATAAATTCTAACTTTGCTTCTGACGCTCATATGTTTATTTATTCAAATTGTATTCCCACAGTATACTGATATTGTTAATGTTTTTGTTGAGCTTGTTATATTTGGTCTAGATATTTTTAAACACATGTTCTACACTGTGATCATAGATTACGAGTTGGCATCATCTACGTTCTTTAGATACTGTTGTAGAGTTTACTTTTTTATAGATATTTTCATATTGAATAGTTTTGGCGTTGGAAATCAAACGAAAACTTCTTTGAGTTATCTTCGTCTTTAGATAATAACTGCATCGTCATCACAGCATATTATTTTTATTTCTTTGTCTCATATACCTATCCATTTTAACTCTATATTAACAGAATTTGGCTTAGGCACAGGATTTTTGTGCTTTTTGATTATTGTTATTGTTTGATCCTACCAAATACCTAGGTAAGATCGATAAAGCAAAGCAAAGGTGTCTTGCCATGGTTTTTTCGCTTATTTACGTGGACATTTATTGCATTCCTGTTGTTTTTAAATAATTTCCCTTCTTAATAAATTCCGGTTGACATTTATGTGGCTAAAATTTCGGTGTTTTTACACAGTATTCATAAAGTAGATGCCTTGATAGTTTCCCGTTTGACATAAAAGAAGTATCAAACGATTTTATTTATATGTTCCTTCGTATTCAAATAATAAATTCAATCACCTGCATACTTATTAACAAATTTTATCCGGAGTTAATAACAGTTATGTTCACTCAACTATTGGAAACTATCAATAATTTCATGTTTGACATCAATAGTTTTTGAGACCACGGTTTGGTTTGTTGAACTTTATTTCAAGGTTATAACATTACAGAATTTCATATCTACTGCAATAAATAAAATGATAAATGACACAAATATTCCTCAAAATATTTTAATATCATATCATATAAGTAATTATTTCATAATTTTCATCATATTTAGCAGTAACTGATCCGGATATGGTCGTATTAAATATATGATAATTTTAAAAACAACATTTTGATAAATGACTGTGTCATTACTCTTCATAATATAAAACTTTTTTGATTCCAAAATAATATAATGCCAATAAAAAACATAAACACAGATCAACTATATTTAGTTTGTTCACATTAATGTTACTTGTTTTGAACAAATTAACACCATCTAGGGGTCTATATCTTTACTACTAATTCAACATCCCTCAGAAAATTAATTTTATTAACGGCGCGAAAATTAAATGCTATATTATGTTCTTTATACAACTGTATCAAAAGGTTTTTTTTTTGGTTTATTTTTTTGCTCAAAATACGTATCAATCTTGTTAATTTTTAAGCTACAAAAATATAACGAAAGGCAAAAAATATCATGATAATTATTTCGAAATATTTTAAAAAGCACTCATTTCATTACTCGAGTGGAATTTATCGACTCGTTACATTCTTTGATTAATTCCAATAATCAACGTTCATATTTAGTAATAAAGTCAAAATCAATCTTAAAAACAAATTATCACTATAATTAGTAAACGGCAGAATTATTGAAAATTCGGAAATAAAACAAACACAGTACAATAGATAACCATCACAATGAATATGAATCTACAACCTGAACTGGAATCGCCAATGTAAAATCAACATAAAATTATTTACTTTCGCCATCTTGATATTTATTTTCGGCGACATACCCATCTAGAGCGCTAAGCTGAAATAAAAAAACTTAACTTGATAACTTTCGTTTGGGACCATAAGTCAATACATCACACGATGTATTACATCTTAATATTCGACATGGTATCACTTCTGTTCACTGACTCTTCAGGTTTTAGTGTAAGATATAATCTTATAATCTATAATCTTCATCCATCTTAAGGTCTGGTGCAAATAAGCTGCATAGCTTTCTAACCCCAAATATTGTTTTCAATCAGATGAGCACAAATGCGTTGGGAGTAATGGGCCCATGTATATGGGACATAGTTTGTGTTTGATCCATCCCATAGGAAAAACTTCACAATAATGATAAATCTCCGACAGTTATTTATTCCAATTGCTTTTCAGTTCAGGTGTACTGGATCTAAGCATTGACACGGATATACTTGGGAAACTCTAGCTTCAATGACTATGAGTATGATCATCTGCACAGACAGTAATTCCGCACTAATGGCATTGCCAAACATGAGCATCTAATTTATGTTGAGTCTGGAATACAACAATGCACTAAATAGAGCTGCTTTGGATTGATGACTAATTCCCTTACTCGTGGATTAAGGAACATAGGGCCCGCGAATATTGGTTATCACAGATATAACAATGGAAGGGTCGTTTATCTGGATTCTGCAACGAGTGATAGGCTTTGCCCACTAGCGACCTAGGGGACTGCAAAGGAATTATCCAGGCAATAAATACTTTTAGTTGAATATATTTTCACGTTTTTTTTTTGGTTTTAATACTAATGATATGTTCAGAGATATTGAACTCATTTGCTGATGGCGACATCCGATTTGAATTTATTTTGCTGTTTTAACACTGTTCTCCTAATTTCATCACACTTGATTTGTTATCACGAATTTAATTGAGGCGATTTTATAATTGATTAATGAATGATTTGATAGGAATAGATAAGCGTTTAAATTTTACGTAGTTTTCATATTTTTAAAAATTTGTGTATCAGTTCATAATAAAAACAAAATGAGATATCATGGAAATATCAATCAAAGATATTGGCAAAAAATTAATTCTCATAAAATTTGAATTCAGTTTAATTCCCTTCATACCGCTGGATCAAAATATTGTTTTTTTAAAACTATTTAATGTATTTAGGACCAATATTGTAAAAATTTATTAACAAAAACATTCATTCTTGGAGTTAAAACATTTTCAATTGAAAATTGACACTTTAAGCTCACAAATAGGGGAAAATATTACTAGGAAAATGACCCATATTTACGAGAGGGTAACAAAACACCACAACCGTCAACATATTGTATGAGCATGATAACGAAAATTAACCGCTTTGAATAACAGTCGGTTGTTGTAAGGACATTTTTTTTAGGTGCGGCTTTTGCTTGTTTTTATTTAAGTTTTATTCATTTATTTTTTATAAATTATGTAATATAAGTGCCATATATTGAATAAAAAACAACTAACACATTTATTGTTCCAGGTGGGCTAAATTACGGGTGGCGATGTTACCAACTGTAATAATTTTTGAACCACTATCTGAATGTATGGTGATTGGTGCTTGTGCCGCATGGGCAGCAAGCTTTTTGTTCCGATGGGAACCTTTAGTTTTTTACTTAGTTCATATTCTAGTATGGTTCTTGTGTGACTGGATGTTGTTGTCTATAGTACAAGTGAGTAAAGTAATACTGAAAATTCTATTTTTTATATGTTGCTGTTAATTTATTAAGAAGCATGTAAGAGGGTTGTCTGAAAAGTTTCCGACCCCAATTTGAAGATGTCAGCACTATTAAATATACGTTGGAAACTAGATTTGCGCATGCGTTGAGAGACTCTGATTTTGGGAGTTAAGTTTCTGTTTGATGGTCGTTGCGAAGATTTTTCTTAAAATGGAAAAAACTGAGTTTCAAACTGTTATTGAATATTTGTTTTTGAAAGGCAATAACCTAACCAACGTAAATGAAAGAGGGGCTAGACACTGTGTACGGAGACTCTGGACAATCCTTTACGACCCTAAAATTTTGCGTACATGAATTCAAACAAGTGTCCCGGACGGTCTAAACTGCAATATCTTCGATAGAGTTCACCAAATGGTTTTGGATGACAGTTAGATAAATTTTAGATAAATAGAAAAGACTATCGGCATATCAAAAGAACTCATTTGCACTAAACTGACTGAAAAATTATGGATGCGTAGCATATCCGCGCGCGAGTGATGCGTTTGCTCAATTTTATCAAAAGTGCGTCAGAATTAATATTTTCCGTGCCTTATTGACGAGGTTTAAGCATAATGTGACTGATTTTTTACGTCGATTCATAATTGTAGCCACCATTACATTTCTGAAACGAGAAAACCGTAATGACAGTGGCTTGCAAAAGGCGAACCTGCTCCGAAAAAGACAAAAACGGTTTCAACAGCGAAAGTAACACACTTGCATGATCGCCATGGCTAAAATTGACGAACTGCACTTGGAATTGGTGGATCACCCATCGTATTCACTAGATGGCCCCCAGCGGCTTTTTCAGTTTCCTAATCTCAAAGTTTTACTTACAGGAGAATTTATCGGTCGAGGACGTTATCGCATACATAAATGTTCATACCTGTGTTCAGGTGAAAGAGAGCAGCTATTATTTGGAGGGGTTGACAAAGGGAAACCTTGGACTAAGTGTATAAACTTGAAAGGATACTATGTTGAAAAATAATTATGGGAAAAATATCGTTTGTAGGTCGTAAATTTTTTAACAGGCGACCCTCGTAATTATGTTATTGTGAACCGTTTTCTTTTATTAAAAAATAGATACCTAATCTAGTTAGGATTTCAAAACATTTCTACAAACATAATCATCCCATAGTTCATAGTAATGTTGCAATCATCATTTCGCGGTAGCTGTTCACTGCGGATAAATATACATTAATCATCAGCTTTCTACTTATACGTTAAATTAGCAAAATATGGACAACGGACTTGACTCATTAAATAAATTTACAGAGAAGACTTAATCTAATTTACATTTATGTTCAAAAAAGCAATATACTATCAGTTCAGTTTTGATAAATTTTTTTAATATCTATAAGGATTTCCGAATTCTTGGTCAAGATAATATAACAAGAAGATTAAAAATTACTGTTGATAGAATAAGAGGAAGTAGATAGAATTTTTTTCCAAATTTCGCGTTTCTCATTATCAGAAATGAATATCCTGAATAATATTAACTAAAATCAGATTTTAGTAAGTGTAGTTTTTTGAAAATACAACATATTTAGTATTTTTTCATTCTTTCTTAGCTGGACAGAACCATGCCTGCAAGTTCTCAATCTTTTATAAGAAGACTTTTAAATCTAGATTTGTTCTGTTTGTCCCCATTCTTCCAATTTTTACCAGTATTTAATGTCTTTGAAAAATTTGCTACCAATTCCTCAAAATGTTTCAGGTTTCAGTAGTTTTCTTTCTAATAAGTTCACCAGTTCCTACAATTTTTTCTATTTTTGTATGAGCTGGTATCATTTGTAAGAATACTTAATTGTTTTCATAGTTCATTTAGCTTTTCTAATTTAGAAATCATATCTGTATATCTGCTTGGCTGTCTTACATAATTACTATATATGAACATACATATATGAATAATAAAAAACGAATAATTAGCTTGACAATATTGGCTATAAATAATACTTCTTGAAATTTGAGAATCAGCTACATGCTTCAGATTGATTTGAAATAATAACTCAAATGCATCTGAAACTTTATTGAAATTGTGACCAAAAAGTCAGAAACCTCCTTTTTTGCATATAAAAGGGGATTGCATCACTCGCAATCTAGATTTTATGTAATTGCAGTATTATTATAATAGGTAGAAGCTTCCTTGGTTCAGTAATAATGCGATTGCATTTTGAATTAAGTATACTATAACTAGTATAGTTATAGTATACTATAAATAGTATAAGTATTCATAGGATAACCATTTTATATTTTGGAATACGAACAGCTTAGCCACAACGTGTATTATATCTTTTACAAATAAATATATTTGTGTTATTTATGGTATGGATTAGTGATTAATAGGACACTATTCATAATGCCCAAACAGTTTGAAAAATGCCCAATATGAACAGGTAATATGGTGAAAACTAATTAAATAACTAAATTGACCGGGCGTTATGAATATTGCCTGACGCCTATTGGTCAGAGTAATAAAAATATGTGCTTTTATTAATTTTTTTTAATATTGACAACATACATTATTATTGTATAATCAATATGGCGGATTAGGTTAGTTTAGGTGCTGATTCTGATGACGGAACTTGAATAGGAGTGTACGGGCCCAGAGACAAACACTCTGAAAGCCTGGGCAGCGCACCAAGTATTTTTCAAGCAGAAATCTATGCAATTGAAAAATGTGTTCAGTTCAATTTAGATAGGAATTATCGCAAACAGGAGATCATCATAATGTCCGATAGTCCGATAGACTATGCGACCCGAACCCTTCTGTGGTATCAGCTACAGAACAATATAAAAATCATTGGTCAAGCAAAACCAATTATTGGGACAACCTACAGGTAAAGACTTTTCTGGGAAACTATAACCAGAGTAGATTTGCTGGATGTATCAACCTAAGTAAGAACAATCTACGAATACGAACAGGAGTCCTATCGGGGCACTGCAGCCTCAACAAACACCTGAAGACGCTAAACCTAGTAGATAATGCGGCGTGCAGATATTGTTGCACAGAGGACGAAACATCTATCCACATTCTCTCGGAATTGTGAAACGCTAAGGAACTCTGGAGCAATACACCTGGGAGTGTATGAAATAGAAGACGAAGATCTCTGGCAATTGAAGTCATCCCACACTCTAGACTTTTTAAAGGAGTGCGATTATTGGATCAACTGTAAACACAGGCATCTCCAGTATCGCAGCAAGAAAGGGGGACATAATAGATCCTTTGGGTCGCAACGTATACAAGACTCCAAATCTATATATACATATATATATATATATATATATATATATATATATATATATATATATATATATATATATATAGTGAAAAAAATAGTATTTTGACCTATCAACGATTTTAATTTTTCTGCAATTCTACAATTCATGCCAATTAATTTTGATTTGTGCATGTTGAAATAAGTATATTATTAATTGTAACACATGCTTCGTACATGTTTGTTATTGTTCTGCATGCCTTGCCTATGTAATTATCAAATTGCCCAACAACTACTTAGCAATATTCATAATGCCCAGACACTATGATAAGTGATAAATTGCCCAATTTGACTCATTATTCATAGTGTCCAGGAATTATAAAAAGATTTATTACTTGGTCCATAACATATATTCGTATATATTAGGGTGGTCGTTAAATATTAAATTTTTTGCGACGCCCTCTTAAAAGCTTCTTTTTGATGAAAACATTCTTGGATTTTTTTAATTCAAAACAACACGTGCCTCTACACGACCTAAGTTAATTAAACGGTAAACTAATGCAAGGGTACAATATGAAGGACAGAAACAATTTTTCATCCCAATCTTAGACGATTATAGAGGAGAATGCATTAAAAATATCAAATAAAGCTTACTTGAGGCTTTTATTGAAGAAATTTAGATATTACAATAATGTTTGTACTAATGTAATTTTAAAATAAAAATATCAATTTTAGTATATTTAATTTTTTTATGTAATAGACGAAATAAATTAGGAAAATTTTTGAATTAGATTTTTGCTTCTTGTTTTGATCAAATATTGTTATTTTTCATTGATTTGAGTTCTATAATTTTTTCAATTTCGAAAAAAATTTTTCCTAAAAAATTTGATTATACCGAAAAATTAACTTAGATCGTGTAGAGGCATGTGTTGTTAATTAAAAAAAAAATTAACGACCACCCTAATATATATATATATATATATATATATATATATATACATATACATATATACATATACATATATACATATACATATATACATATACATATACATATATACATATACATATATACATATATATATATATATACATATTAAGTGTATATTTATATATTTTTGATATTTTTGTTTTGTTTTAGAATGGGTCTTTACCTTTCAAAAGATTCGACTTTATTATTGGGTGGCTGTTCCGTGAATGTTCTGGTCCTTATCTGTTCCTCTTAGCTCTGTGTCATCCCGAAATTAGATGGCGCAATCGTGTCTTCAAGTTGACTTGGGGCGGTATAGCACAGGAAGTAAAACCCAGAATCAAATGTTAATAAAAAACATTGAATTTGTTTTAGGTATAACTTCGATATACTGTTTTAAGAGACAATTTGTACTTCTCCGGAAAGTAAATACTGACAGTACAGTTATATATACTTACTGGGTATTTACTCATTTAATCACTTTCTTCAATTAGTGCGAGGTGTATTCAAAGTTTTGTATTTCTTAAGTAAAAACGTAACAAAATACGTTGAGAATAGTAATTATAATAATAAGAAAACATTTTTGAATTGCATATTCATTGTGTTAATTAAGGAGACTGCTAATTAGGTTAAAACGTATTTTAAATATGCTAAAGAAATGCCCAAAATTCAGACCAAATACACTTTTAAAAATATCAACAGCACACAATATTTTTTATGAAGAAAAGTTTATAAAAGGAATACTTTCTTCACTAAATTTTATTTCTATAAAGTGTTTTTTTGTAAAATGTTTTTGTTACCCTCAATTGCGGCCTTTATCAGATGAAACGTCACAAAAACCCTTTTATATCTATTTTCTATACCTCGATTTTAGTTTTACAAATATCAGGAAATATATAGTTTAACATAATGAGATGTATTTTTTTCAACTTCTGTTTGTGTCTGAATATTTTAAAAATTTGTAGCACTTTTATGTTTACTACTGATACTTTTATAGGAGTTCCCACATTTTAGAAGTAATCCTAGTTTATAATATTTGTGATATCTTGCCCATTCACTACTTTTAGATAACCAAAGAATTAGTTTGTAATTTCTTTTAACATCACCTTATGCATGTACAGTTTGTCTCAATAGTAAGTTGTATATCGAAGTTATTATGTTCTACATCAAGGCTGTCATATCTCTCAAATAAATAATAATTCAACAATTACGTACTATTTTAGTGGATTTTAAAGCCAATTGTACATAAAACTATACCAGTGTTTTAGCTTTTGTTTTAATAATTGAGCTTCAAACTATGTATAAATTTTGTATGCTATTACAAAACCATATCTGTCTTTTAATCGAAATAAAAGCATTTTTATCAACTAAAACTCAAATGTCTTTTGACTTGAAGAAATCCAATGCCTTTTTAGATTATATTGAAAACCGTTCAGTTCGACGATTTTTCAAAGCAAATTATTCAAATTTTCAAAAGTAGTTATCGAATAATATATTTTTATCTAATAATATAGATATATAAGATGTGTATGAGATATTGTAAGAACAAGTTTTCTACACATTAAATATATTGTAAGAACAAGTTTTCTACACATTAAATATATTGTAAGAACAAGTTTTCTACACATTAAATATTTTTATCCAACACCATGAGTTATTAAGTGATATATAAACCGTAAATCACTAGGTGTTATAAACCTTTATTCAGTGTCTTTTCTCTGTTCATTTTTTTTTGGAACCTTTTAATACATTGTTGAAATTATCAAAAAAATGTCACCTAACCTAACCAAATGATTTGTTAGAAAAATCTCACAACTTTTATTAGAAAAACGTTGAGTATTGATGAAAGAATTATATATAGAATTTCTATGTTATTGGTCATAAGTCATTTTCAAACAAAGTTACTGGCACGTGGTATTAATAAATATTTTTCCATTTTACATTAATTCAAAAAATTAAATTAATGGGTTACCCAGACACTGATTGTGATTAGATAAAATATATGCACTTAATGACAGTAGTTTTTCTCACGCTAACTGAGACACGATCCTATAATGTAGAATTTCAAAGGTAAAAATTTCGTAATTGTTTTTCATACATTTATGGTAATGAAAAAGTGGTTATGGTTCTGAAAAGCCGTGAAAAACGATTACTCTATTAATATGAGAACAAAACCAAAATTATATCCGCTTGAATTATTCTGTTCTTCTACTACATGTGTACGAAATATTAATCTATACACAGATCAAACAAGTAATTTCATGTTAATGTGTATCATTAAATAATGAGGATTACTACGTTTGAATTGCCACTAGTCGTTGGTGTATAGTGAGTTCTTAGAAATGTCATGTAAAATGTTACTGTTTGCCAGGGGACTTTGTTTTAGAAGGAATACTTGACCCATCTATCACTACTAACCACTGTACAATACTGGCATTTGACTCGAAATTTTCTTCACTTGCACTTTCACATTACTAAGAAATTAATTATATGCTAACTATTTTTAGTGTGTAGTAACAAATTTTAATAGTAATTCTTCAAGATCTCATTTGCCAGTAGTTAAGATAAAACTCATAGTTCTCATTGATACAAAATAAGGGATTGTAATTTGAGGTTTGTTCTATTTATAAGAGAAACAGTTGAAACAGTACATTTGATTATGTAAACATTTTCTCCTATGCAAAAAGTTGAAACATAATCTTCATTTTTCCAAAATATCCTTAACTATTCAATGGTTCAGTGGTCCATTAGTCTAAGTACATATATTATACAATATTATATATATTATACAATATTGTAAGCCAAAACATGAGTACAACATACTTTTTTTTAGAAAAGTACACGAGAAAATGGGATGGTTTTTTTCGTTTTGTTGCATTGATTTCTATTTTTATTTATACTACCTTCACCTCGTTTATTTTTTCTTTCATTCTAAGTCTGGCTGTATATAATATGTGTATATACATAATGTATACAATGTACCATTATTTATAAACTTTTTTATTTTAGGTTTTATTGAACAATGGTTATTGTACTAATATTTTACAGAATATCTCGTTTTGTTTCATTTTATAATTTTATCAGTAATAGAAAATAATATACTATATCCTATTGGTTTAGTTTGTCACACTAGATTTTTTCAATTTTTATAATTCACTTTTAAAATTCATATGACCAGCGTTCTAGAATGCTCTCATCGATTGTTCTTTACGAATTAAACAGCTGAAAGAAAACGACTAATTAAAATTTTAGGTCTATTTAAATAAACAATTTATTTTTTATACCCAAAGATTTTCTCGAATTTCCTGACTTTGGCCTTTATTCAAATATTTGACAATGAAATACGGACCATCTGGGAAAATAGCGTGATAATCATTTTCTTTCATTTTTTTCTATTTCTTGCCTTCGCTTTCCAGTCCCGAACTCCTTCCTTCATTAGAACTCCTTGTGCCCGCATACCATCTCTTCCTTTTTTCGTGTTCCTGCCATATTTATATCGATAATTTTCTTTGTTGATTCCGACATTCTTTCTATGTCTACCAGCCATTCTATTCTTGTGGATCTCACGGTTTTGCTAATTTCTTGTTCATTATACAGGTTTCTTATTTCCTGTTTGTCCTTCTCCATATGTCTCCCCCATTTTCCATCCTAATATCCTCCTAAGTATTTTTCTCTCCCATATATCTAACTTGTTCTCCGATTTATTCAGTATCCACGTTTCTGTTGCATAAAGTACTGTCGGTACAATGACTGTCTGATACAGATGTAACTTAGTTTTTTGGGAAATGTTCTTAGAAATTAGTATCTTGTTTATTGTTCCTGCTTGTTTGCTCCCTCGAGTTGACGTTGCTTCTATTTTTCTCCCCTATCACCATTATCTTTGATAATTGATCTAAGATGATTGTAACTGTGCAAACTGTGTAATTCCACTATAAGATTTTTCTTATTTTCATGCGTTTCGGGATTTGTCATTTTCATAAACTTGAATTTCATTTACTTTTAGGTTCGCTATATCTGCTATTTTCATGAACGCCCTTCACTTACTTTTCAATTCCTTTTCACTTGTTGATAAAATAACCATATCATCTGCATATGCTAGCAACTGTGTTGTTTTTGTGTTCAGTGTTTCCGTAGTGTTGATTCCGCTTTTTCGTATTATATTGTACAACTTAGTTGACAGAGGGGTCTTTTATTTGTGTTAAAGCTATCTGATGATTTCTGTTTTATTTTAATTTTTGTTTGAATGTTCTCGAGTGCCATTTTCGTGAGCTTTATCAGTTTTATTGGTACTTTCAGGTCTTTCTTTACTTTATAAAGATGTTGTCTTCTAACTGTGTAATATGCCTTTTGAAAGTCGATGAAAATTGGCAATATCGTTAAGTTGTTATCGTATCCCATTCTCTCTATGTCTGCTTAACAGTGAATATATGGTCGGTTATAGATCTTCCAGTTCGAAATCCGCATTGGTATTCTCCCAGCATGGTTTCTTCATATTCTTTTATTTTTTGATCTAGACACTATGCCATTATTTTGTATACAGTGTCCAACAGTGCAATTTCTTGAACAGTCGTCCTTTTTTCCTTCTTTGTTAATTGGTACAATTATCGCAGTATCAAATGGCTCTGGCATTATCTCATTTATCTATCTACTTTTCATATCAATTGGTGGATTTTGTTTGTTAGGGAGTCACCTTCATACTTCATTTCGGAATAAATTTCGTTTTCTCCAGGGCATTTGCCGTTTTTTTGCTTTTGTATTATTTCGACTATTTCATCACTAGTTGGTGCTGGTATTTTTTCTTCGTTTTTTGACGTTAGAGTTGCTACTTCATGTTTCTACTTATTATATAACATTTCTTGAAAGTATTCATTCCACATTTTCAAAGTTTCGTCTTCATCTGTCATTGTGTTGTCTTGTTTACTTTTGATTGTATTAGTCCATTCCTATATTCTTTTCAAATTTTTGTTAGAAGTTCTTCATTTCTCTATTTACAAATCTTTCTTGAATGGATTTTATCCCGTCTACAATTTCCTGTCTCCTTTTCTTTTTGCTTTGCGTATCTTTTTTGTTATTCTTCTTAGCTTCTGTTTTCTTTTTTTCGTTTATTTCTTACATTCTTTTTCTTTTTTGTACTCTTTGGGATTATTTTAACTGCCGCTTTCTTTTTGGTTTCTTCGATGTGTTTCCATCATTGTTTATGTTTAGGGTCTCTATTTGAGTTTGCGTTTTCCCAATTTCTTATGCTTATCTTGCTTTCATTGTTTTATGTTTATAAATTTCTCCATTTGACATCATTATTTTGTTTCCTTCTTGTAGTTTTTGTTTGATTTTCGCTATTACTAAGTAATGATCGCTGTCTGCATCTGCTCCTTGATAACTACGTACATTTTTTACCGTATTCATGACCATGTTGCATTATGTATCTCTCTGTGGTCGAATTTTGAGCTAGCAACAACAAGACCCATCTATTATCATTCGTTTCTTTATGTTTACTATGCTTTCCAATTATTGAAATGTATATGTTCTCTTTGCCAATTTTCGTGTTTGACAATGATAACACTGATAAATGAATTAATCACTTATGGCATTATTATCGAAACACATAAGTAAGTAAAATTTATTTTGATATTTTTATTATCAGTGATCTATTGGTTTATATCTCAGGCTTCTTAGTGACAAATATTTTGGTAAAAGCCAATGTCAATTTTTTTTTCCATATTTATTAAACTATACCTAAAATCAAGTACATTTATGTTTATACTATTTTATGATTAATATAGAAAAAATAACTATAATAATTACTTTGTTTATTCAAAGCCATTATATGATTAGATCTTAAGTTATTTGAATGTTTCATTGATCATATTTTAAAATGTCGATTTTGATTATTCACAATTATATCTCTAAAACGAAGCATATTCAGATCTCATTCATATGAGACCTAAAACATGTAGAGGGCAGTAATAATTTTTGTACACCTCCTGTATATAATCAAAGTTATATGAGGTGAATCATATTAGTAATCTTTTCTTCATTTTAACCAGTGAGTTGAACAAAAATTCACAAAAAATAAAAATATATATGCTGAATAATTGACCAAGACCAATAGGGTGGATGTAAGAATTTCTGATGAAAAACAATCAATCTGATAAGAAAGACACTCATTTTGTATTAATGTTTTTGTAACAAAAGAACTCAATTATAAGTTAAGTTTAGCTTTAACTTTATATTAAATACCTACAAAAACTATGTATAAAACTAAAAAAGATATTTTTTTAACTCTATAAGCTTCATTGCAAAAATTTTCATTCATAAGTAATCGATTTTTAGGAGTGGCAGCCTTGTAATATTTTCAATAATATTTGCACATGTAAATTGTATTACATACATATTGATTTCATACCTTTTTCGTAATGTCGAATTTGTTTTATATAATTTTTTCTCACTTTTTCACATATATCGAGAATATTTATTTTTGTTTTTATTTAATAAAGTTGTTTTGTAATACATTTGTCTTTTATTTATTTCATTCTTTCCTCGATATTAGACAGGTGTTAGTAACAATTCTTGGAAGTTTAAACTACATAGGTTTGTTGTGAGCTAAATATAATCAATCAATCCCATTCTAAAAGGAACAAAACTAAATAGTTTCCAACTTACTAACACATAAAGAATTAACTTAAAATTATCTATTTATATTCAACTATGCAATCCAATTGTTCCATTGCAATTTTATCAAAAAAAATCCAATTTTCATGAATTTTTTCCATTTTCCTCCTTTTAATATTCTTTTTCGAGATTCTCAAATGTGAAAACCCATTAGTGTAAATTTGACCGGAATCAGATGTAAAAGATTTTTTTCCATATTCATATCAAAGGGGTTACAAAAACCTTAAAAATATGAAAAAAATGGGTATACTGTGAATGTAGTGGAAAACAAGATGGTAATATGTATTTTCTTCTGAAGATTCCGAAAATTACATTAGTTTTTTAGCATTAGCAATTTTTTCCCAAAAAATTCAATTTTCATGAGTTTTTTTCCACTTTTCCCCTCTTCATAAATTTTTTAAAGAAACTTTTAGCTTTCTTATGATTCTCATATCTAAAAACGTTTGAATTTGATCGGAATCAGATGTAAAATATTTTTTTTACATTTGTATAATCTTTAAAAAAGTCCAAAAATCACATGTTATCATGTGTTTTCTAATGAAAATTCTGAAAATCATATCAGTTTTCGAATTTAGAGCAATAGTTTCCCAGAAAATCTATTTTTCATGAATTTTTTCCACTTTTCTGCTTTTGATAAATTTCTGAACCTGTTTTTAATCTCCTAACAAAGGAGATTAAAAGAAATGCCATACTATTAATGTAGTTGAAAATCCACATGATGACCGAGGCACCAGGATTACACACGGGTCTAATATCAATTCTTTCTTTGACCTGCACATAAACACTCTTTTCGATCCAAAAACCTGGAACTTCAACTCATCACTCCATAAAACTCTCTCTCACTCTTCATGCGTCCAATTTTTATGTTCTTTAGCCCACTGCAACCTTTTAATTTTATTTTGACTTCTTTAAAGGGGTTTCTTCACTGCCACCCTTCGAAAAATGTTTTCTCAATCTACTTTTCACTGTAGAAATACTTAAAGACAGATTCCTAGATTAATCGATCTTAGCTGCTAAGTCTGGGTCCTTGAGTCGTTGATCACGTTTACTGATTAATACAATATGTTTATCTTTAGCAGTTGTGGTTTTTCGAGGCCGCCTTGATCATTTTCTATCGCCAAAGCTCCTAGTGGATGCATATTTTTTTCACGTTGTAGGTATTTTTAATTCGGCGGCAATGGTTACTTTTGCAAAGACTAATTATTGCACGAGTTTCAACAGTTCCTTGGTTTTAGCCATTTAAAAACTTGCGAAAACGAAAACAATTCGAATACGAACAAAAAGATATCTCGGCCCGAAAAGTATAAACACCGAAAAAATAATTTACAGTCAAAGATTAATGAACAAATCATCTGGTACTTGCAAGTTTTATCTTGTCGCACTCACCAACAAAATATAAGCATGCGCTGGTATAAAGTAAACATGGGAGCACTATTATTTTCCGTTCGTAAGACACCGTAAGACCTTCTGTTCACAATATGAAACAGAAATTTGTTAAAGTGTATTATTTTGAAATTGAATGAATGGATTATGGGGTAGGCAAAAATTTTTAACCGGTAGTGTGAAAACAATTATTTTTTTATAAAGATTTGTGGCTTTCTTGGTTTTGAGAATATATTGTGTCAGCTATGTATTGGATTGGATTGAATGAACTGACGAAATATGAATATTACAAAAAATTGAGGAAACTATAGTATTATATATATATATATATATATATATATATATATATATATATATATATATATATATATATGTATATATTTAACAAAGGAAGTATTATCATAAACAAAGTAATTACACGTAAATTGAATGGACAGCTTTTCTATTCTTGGTATTTTGATTTTTCAATAGAATTATTTTTCTTTATAATTTCTTATAATTTAATTTCAATACAAGTGTGAATTACTAATATTGTGATCGCATCCACATTTTTTAATATAAGTCGAAATTTCGTATTTTTGATACAACGTGGTCTGTGGCAAAATGATAATAATACGCGCCTGGGCTTAAGCTCCCTTCTATAAAAGGGAAGCATCAACAAGGGGATTTTTGTCTTTACATGACTATATTTCCAAAGTATTTCTGTTATCAATAAGCCGTACAAGAATATTGTTTTCATAACATCACCATGCGTGCCGGTTACACGTATTATAACTTACACTGGTATTAATTCGAAATCTTGTTGAAACAATAAAAATGTTTTGAAGAATTCGTTCGAAGATATATCAAAAATCGAATAGTGAAAACTTATGAATACAGAAATGAAGTAAACGAAAAACATAGTTAAAAGAAGAACAAAACAAAAAAAGAAATGACTGCGATGGTAAGAGTACTAACAAAGAAAACTATGCGAGGAGTGAAAAGATAAAAAAGACACAATCTAAATAATAGATTAGGTATATATGTCTCTTTATAGAGATGAAAGTCAGGAAATAAATAAATAACAAATAAAAATGACGCTGCATGGAGAGAAAATAGAGTGTTCACCGTTTGATGCAAACTTTTACTCCGATGCCAGAGTCTTCCTATTCACGAAAAAGCGTATTTATTGTTACAACCCGACCGCTGCAAATGTATAGAGATGTTGGTAGATGTGTACAGCTTTCTCAATATAACCCTTTTCCCTTTTAGATATAGTGAGATCGGAAAATATAGAAGTGTGAAGTCAGGTCTTCATTTTCTGCGAACTATCCAGCAGTGCAAAAAAATTAAGAAAGCATCGTAGAGCTAGGTACCAATGGAGCGGAGTTCTATTCTATCGCCAAATGAAATTTGTGAATATTTCATAACTTAAAGGAGTTGTCATTGTTCCAGCATGTCTAAGTACGCTATTTCGATTACGGTTGTTTTTGTAAATAAAAAAGGCACAGAAGCTTTGAACGAAGTTATGTATAAAACACAATTATCTTCGTCAAGTCGCTCTAATATTATAATGTTCGATGTGGATTTTGCAAACCACATATAAATGTATGTTAAGTTTTCAATTAAAATGGTTGGGCTATTCCAAGCTCCCTACTAGCTCTATTTGGTAGACTTGACCGAGAGCAAAATTTTCATCTATAGTATATCAGCACTATCTTCAGACAGATGCGGTAAGCGTGTAGTTCTCTTTTATACTCACTTCTATTATGTTAAAACTGCTTAAAGCAACGTATAATAAGCTTCTAATTAGGGGTTACATATCGAATTTGCAAGCTCAACCTTCTGCTCTACAGTAGCGATGAGGAAGACTTCTTACGCTCAAAGCTTTTGTCAATTGTATTATATCCTGATGAAATAAACGAGCTTCTACACGCGATAGAAAATGATTTAGATTTAATTGAAAGTTCTTAGAGTATATTAACGATATGTAACAAAACCACTTGATGTTAAAGTCCGTTGATAGCTCAAACAAACAGTTCATACTTCTCTATGAAACTACCCCTTGTGAACCGCATTGTTTTAGAAGCACACCCTTCCATGCCTACAAAATATATTTTGATATCATCGCTTCAAGGTTTTTAAGTTGTGATTGAGAATTTATAGTGGTTAATATGGCGTGGTTTTGGGGTTTGTTGCTTTGTCACATTACATTATATGGCACGTGTGTCTTATTGCTTTGTCGCTTTACTTTTATCAAATTCTCTTTGAATCGCTTCTTGAAAGAGCTTGCGCTTTAATCTTATGTGTGTATGTGTTTTCTTTTTTTGAATTTGGATTTCATAATATATATTACAGTATTTACAAGTTAAGTTTTCGTTGTAGAACGAAAGCCTTACAACTCAAATGCTAATGACAGAATATATCTACTAATCAGGAGAAAAATACATTAAAAAGCTATAAAAACAATAGATTAACATTATCCGAGCAAGGAAAGGCAATTTTAGTTCGGTACTTATAACCAATATTCAGAGTTTATATTTTTCTAAGATAACTCGGACAGAAAAAAGATATCGGCATCATCCGAGAGAACAGGACAGAAAAACGTCCTTTGAAGTCCGCTAAAGAAGTAGAAAAGTCAAAAAAAGAAACATATGATTACCATTTTGACCAAAAAAATAAGATTTTAATGGTGAGATGGAACGACAACAAGTGCGTTACAATGGGAACCAATTTTGATACTGTAGAGCCAACATGTGCAGTGCAAAGATGGAATAAGGACAAAAAAGCACATGCTGCAGTTCCACAGCCTAAACTAATAAATAATAAATTTATGGGTGGTCTCGACCGCCACGATTGGCTATTAGAGAAACATTCAATAGCCATTAGAGGTAAAAAATGGTATTGGTGTTTGATCATCCGGATTGTGGATATGGCTGTGGTGAACAGTTTTATTTTGTATAACTTGCTACATGCCCAGAATAAAATATCAATAAAAGAATTCCGCAGAAATATTGTTGTTGCTTACCTAAAACTAGGACATGGTAGACGAGTACAAAAAGGAAAGCCTCTCAGTTTACCTTCTACATCCAGAGAAAAAGTATTGGATGATGTTCGATTTGATGGAAAATATCATATATTGGAGAAAAGGGATAACCAACGCCGATGCCAAATGGCTCTATGCAAAGGAAAACCACGTACTTTGTGCAAAAATTGTAATGCAACACTATGTGTTTCTTGTTTGGGAAAAACCATGATAAATCTCTTTATACTTGATAAAAAGTAGTACATTTTTTTATCATTTCCATTTATCTTTTTATTATTTTTGATATTTTAAAATTCATACTATATAACTTTTGTAATAAAATAAATAGGTATATATATATATATATATATATATATATATTGTTTTGTATTCGCCTAACTGAGTGTAACCCCAAATTATAAAAGTTCAAACAAACAATTTGAAAGTCATCTAAAGAGTCATAGTAGGAACACCTGTAAGAATTTTAAAATTTCAACAACAAAAAAAAAATAAGTTGGGCGTTAATGGGTTAAATTCACTAGAGTAATATTTATCATACTATTCATTTCCCTTTGCTATAGTAACAATATATCTTAAATATATGCTAAGGAGACACTTCAATTATTCCAATTTAGCTCTATTATTGATAAGATTCAAATTTGCCAGTATTTTGTGATAGATATCAAATTATTAGTTAATGTTCAGAGCCCTAGATAGCGTTAACTTGCTCAGAAAATATAACAATGTCGAGATCCATTCAAATATACGAGATTTGTGCTTATAATATCCAATTAAATTATGCAGAATTTTTTATTTTTAGAGTACGATGATTGGTTCTGTTATGCCCTATAATGAGGTTAATTTTTGTAAAATTCTAGATATTTTTTATCCAATTACACCTTTCTATTCGATGCCACATTTGTTATAAATTCTGTATGCTCTACCTAATTTCACCCGGTAATTATTTTGGAGATTGTTAATGTGAGAAGTGTTGTTTATCATACTTTCAATTTTACCAAAAAAATAGACATATGGTCATTTCGTAAAACGAATAATAATAACAAATCATACATCTTATCCATCTGGGATATTTTTACATAATTCAAATAGATGCATTAAAGGATTCATGCCTGTATCTCAAACGCGTCCCTGTCCAGAGGATTTGTTCCGAGAATATACTGGAAAATAACCTCATAGAATACAACACGTGCTAGTCGTGTGTTTGATATTAGATAAAGCTCAACCGCATTTTAATGTGTATTCAGCGTTATATACATATGTTAATTGAAGACTAATTGACTTAGAACTGGAATTACATCTTGAATACAACCCTTATCCGATATTATACGCCCTCCTTTTAGGGGAGAGAAAATTTATTTTTCCGAATGGGTTTACTTAAACAGTTTTTTAATTGTAATACAGATCGTTTTCGCTAGTTTGGTAATGTTGAAAGAATTATTTTAAAATAGAACTTTTTATATTTATTAAAGATATCTATTGGGATTTTTTTCATTTCCTAAGTTGCTTTTTTAGATTTGTTAATTTACCCTCATTCTACTCTGCATTCTATACGAACTTTGGTCTTTCTCTTCTACTTTCACAACTATTTTGATTAATTCCCTTCTTATACATGGTCTAATCATTCAAAGACTTGGCCTGTATAACAAAGCAATTCCTGAATCGTCGGTTTGAATAAACTTTCTATTTGAGTGACTATTGCTGATGCTAATCTTTCATGACTTCATGACAGTAACAACTGGATGTTATGTTGATGATGTAAAACAGACAAATTTACTAAGTGGACATCCATAAGTATTTTTTTAGTAAGACACTGCACGTCGAACTACTTCTTCAGGAGCTGGTGTTGATATTTTGACGTGGTTACTCAGGTCACTAGATTCAAATCACATCGAACATGTATGAGATATGATGAAATTGACTAAAATTTGCTACACCATCCACGCATTCTGACGCAGTTGATCTACAAAGTTGCTTGTGCAACAATCCCATATTGTTTCTTGTGAAGATACATATCACCGAAACGGCTCCAATCTTCATGACAGAAGGACTCAATTCAAGCTGAAGGGGTACAGGAATATGTTTATATTGAAAAAGATGTATATTTTTCAATATATTTATTTCGACGGTCGCTTAGAACTATTTCTTTCATTAAAAAATTTTTTATGAAGTAGTCACCGTCAGAGGACATGTCCACGTGGCTAATCTTCTAACGATTGTCATCGCCAGGGAAACAGCTGAGACCAATTTCGATTTGTTGAAAAAGATGGACACAAGTCACCGTAAACAGCCTCCATTCTGGTTTTGATTTGTGTTGGTAATTCTTCTTAGATGAGCGAAGCCGGTTTCATCATAATTATTTTGATGTACTATACGGTATTCTTTTTTTTTCGTCCTTTATTATTTTGAAATTATAGAAAACCCTTAGAAATCCCAGAAGAATTATTAATAGAAAAGTTAGAGTTGAAACGGAGAACGAAAAAAATGTAATAATCCCTGTTAGAATGTCAAGTTTAAAGATATGGCAATTGCGAGTTGAGTTGCCCTCATATGCAAAGTTTTCATCAAAATATGCAAATTCTACTCGGAAGATTTTTTTATCTCTTTACATTTATAGAGCATAACGACGTAAATTATGTTAATAAAAAAGTTTTATCTTCTTGTCTCATTTTGTCTCTGCAGTAATAGAAAAATTATTCATTTCAATGAAAGCAAAGGAATAAGAGTTAAATTTGAGATTAATATAAGTGTGTTTCTTTTCTTTTATAGCAACTGTAAAAAGTAAAACAACGTCATATTCAGAAGATATTGAAATATTTCCTGTATTGTGTGTATGAATTATCAATTACTATTTTATATTCTACAGTTTATATTTTAATGAGAATCAACTGTCAAAATGACCAGGCCAAGAGCATCATAATATCAAGACGATCATTTTTGTTAGAAATGTAACTAGGAATTTTAAACATTTGATTGAGGATGATAAATATTGTGACATATTGTTCCTACAAGGTAAATATTTACAATAATATAAATAGTCATCTTGGTCGAAACATGGAATTAAATCGCGAACATTTTCGCACGATGATTTTCTAAGATCATAATAAATCCCACAAAAGTTGTTCGCGCACGAGCCACGCCACTTCGAAGCAAATGGTCGGTCGCCTGTTTTTTCGGATTAACTGGACATATCGCTTCCTTTCTGTGATACCAATGTAGAACGGTCAATTCGAAATGGTACATCATCATTTGTTTGTCAGAAGCGTTCGAAAAAAATCTGGGAAACCAATCGCAGAAGACAAATCATTCATATCAGTTGAATCAAAAACGTTTTTGAACAGTCAAAACATCATATTTATGGATCATTCGCCGAACAGCCCTTGATTGGCATACATGATTTCTTCTTATTCCCACAGATCGATTGCCCACAGGTCAATGTTTTTCAATACCTGAAGAAGCGGTTGATGCGTTGAAATCACATGTTTTGGAGGTATCTCAATCATAATGGAAAAAATGTTGCGACAGTTGGTTCAAACGCGTGCAAGAATATTTTGAAAAATAATAAAGCCATATCCAATCATAAATATTTGTTTTTATTTGTCTCAAAACTTAAATACTCGTAGCTACCCTCGTGATAAAAGAACAGAAGAAAGATTTTTTCATTTTTGTTAAATAAGAATTCAGTTTATTATTGGAGTTTGATGTAGCATTGGAGGTTTTCCGAATTATTTATCAACTTCCTTATCTATGAAAACTTTCATTCATTACTACTATTAGATTTATCTAAGAAGAAATTATCTATTCCGATTGTGGTTGCACTATATAGAAATGATGTCAAGATATTAACATACTTTTGGGCCAGAATAACAAGACTATAAAACACCTTCGCTTTCCATCTGGGTAGTAGAAATAGAGCTCGAATCTTGACCAAAAAAGATGAATTCTCCAAAAATTGACCTCAGTTAATCTCCATCAAATTCTGCAGTTTATTCTCCTTTCTAATAGGTACTTACGTAAACAAATTGTTGATAAAATAGAAGTGCTCTAAATTGAATCTCTCCAAGATGTATCTAATAATTTATTTAGTAAACAGAAAATACCGTATTTGAAAATATAATCAACATGGTGTATATTATCAACTGAGTTTTAATCAGGATATGAATTATTTGTATTTTCTGAATCCTTTCTGACAGTTTTGTGAGCGTTAATTTATTTTCCCGAAAGAAAGATTATATTAGCCGGGCAGTGATAGGCAACTTGATCCACCTATCAACTACCCCAAGGGAAATTCTTTATTTATAATATTAATTGGGAGTACTGGGTATCATCAAATGGAAAGGAAGAAGATGATCACGGATAAACTATGTTGAAAGAATGGTTGAGCCAAAAATCAAAAAATACAAAATGTCAAGTTGTACATCTCGTTACAAGAGGACAGATTACAGAATTGAAAGGATCTGATCCTTTGACAAGAAATATTTTGATAGTTATGATGTAATAAATAAAAAACAAATGAAAGTTAAGAGGAAATAAACATATTTGATTAATTATTTTGATTCATTTAGTCTCTTTTGTGAACTTTATGGAATGAATGCGATATTTTCACTACATAGAAAAACCTGGTTTCAATTTTAGAACAGATTAGAACTATTAGAAAAGATTAAATGAAAATGTGGAAATATATTTTATTAACATTCCAAATAATCATTTATTTCCAGTGTAATTCTGTATGGAATAGGAAACCATTTCATTTGAATTATATAATGCCGTAAGGCACGCATAATTCTTACTCTTGATCTCCTCCCTTGAAGACAAGGATGGAGTAAAAATATGAAAATCTTGAAACGACAAGCACATGTGTCGACACTATTAAATTAAATTTTCTTTTCTTTGTGAAAAGAATGGCTCTAATTTCTCAAATTCGAATTATCTACTTTACATTCATTTTAAATTTAGAATGCGCGTGGAAACTTTGAACGTTTTTAATATTTAATTTTGTTTGATTTACGATTTCACTCATGTTCAGATTCAACGCATTGGCGTTCTAAATAGAAGGGGACGCATTAAGTACCTACTCACTATTCATCAGGCTAATTGCTATCACAATCCTATATCACAATATACAGAAATTAATAACGAATAACTTAAATTTTCATCTTTGGATGAAATATCAATTTTTAAGTTAAGGATATGGTCAGTATATGGGTTGCAAAAAATCAGTTTTAGTAATAACTATACAAGAATCAAAAACATTATTTCATATACGCTCATTATAAGTCAAAAGACATATCAATTAAAATTAATTTCAAAATAGGTTCATTTTGAATGATTTTCTGATACACACAAGTTTTAGAAACTTCAAAATGATGTTAACACATGAAATTACATCTGATAAATATTGCATGTTGTTTGACATTCTGTAAGACTCTTGCTATTGTATCATAGCTTCTACTCACAATGACTGATCATTTATACTTTTGTGTGGCTTATAAACTCTCCAAATGTAAAAATAATATACCTAAATAAACGCCAGCAACAGAAATAACGAATCAACAACGTTAGATTCATTACGGAAGACGAAAAGTTAGTATTTCAATCGATCAGTTGAATTAACTGACATGGTTTGTTGTTGATAGAAAAATAATTAGATTTTCCTACTCATAGTTATTCTTGCAGCATGCATAGAATAACAATGGCATCGAACCGATTAAGCTGCAAATTTGAGATCTTGGACGAACCAATCAATTGAGTTTCATCTGTACCTCAAGATATATTGCAAGCAGTCTTTAATAACTCGATTCTCAATAGTTTTTTCACAAGCGGAACTAAAAACACTTTCATATAACAATACTCGTATTTTTTTGCTGTAGTTATTAGTTTAAAAGTAATAGTACTGTTATTCATGATGAAAAACATGAATTAGTTATTTTTTCACTATTACTATGGTTGCACTATGGTTGTCGACATTATAACATTGCTGGCCACTTTTTTTTGGATTTACGTATTTTACCAGTTTATTAAAATTATTCTAATACGAAGGATATGCAAAAAGTAAAGAAAGTAAAAGGAAATTACAGTACCTACAGTAAGAGAACAAGAAAAAAATTCATTATTTATACTTGAATGTGTGACAAAAATTTCACTGTTCTATTAAGTGAGCAAACAAATTATCTTAACGGTGGATTAGCTTTGAACTAATGAGCGGAGGTAAAATATGACCATTGAAAGCAATTTTGGCATATATCTTACATAAAATTTTGGATAGTCCAACTTTTTTCTAAATAAAGTCGTGAAAATTATAGAGAGTCATGAAGAAGCTCCGTTATTGTGAAACGGCAGTTTCATGAATATCTATTCCGTTAGTTCGAAGGGATTCTCAATTATGTGGCACAATTTGAATTAAAAAAGGAATTAAGAAAAGCAAAAGGATGTAGAGAAATATTTTTTTAGTGATTAACAATGGATATTTCATTTAGTTAATCGTTCAAAGCGTCTTAAAGTTGACATAATATTGACACTAATACCATATTATAATGCACATTGTCATCAAAGAGAGTTGCTACTTATGTTTTGATATATGGCAACACTGATGTTGACATTGCCAATATATGTTTTTATTTGTCTCAAAGCTTAAGTAGCAACTCTCGTATATATTATAGTTTATTGTGTCGGGTGTGTAATTTTACATAAAAACATCCAAATGCTTTGTTGTTATTTTGAGGTTAATTTTTTGGTTCCACCCTAGTAACAGTGTTTGGTTTATCGTTCTTTTTCGTACGACAATGAATGTGTCGAGGAAGTCAAGAACATGTGAGGGTTGGGTAAGTAGGGGGTTGGGGCGGTCATGTGGCGACAAGCGCTAACTTGATGCTAATGCGAAAACGATTGAACAACCTTGCCATGAATTCTGTTGTAAGAAAATTACTTTTTCATTTTATCTAGCGGTTTTTGTCGATAAACTGCGCTCGACATCCACCCATTCAAATATTCGACGTTCTTTTCTATCGATACACTTGATTTTAGGAAAATGATCTATTTCAGCTCCAGAATTTCCATAAAAACTGTTATTAACATTATTTTTAGTCGCATATATAGATATAACTCGGAACTACTACTGTTACTCAAACTTTTATAAACATTTAATGGTATTAATGGTGTTGTCATGATATTTTCATGAGAAGTAACTTGATTTGCTCCTACAGAAATATTTGGTTATTTGCTGCTAATGCAGCTAAAATTATTTAACATAATATAATAATAAAATAGAAGACACATTAACGAGAGTGGAGGACAATAAGGTAAAGAGTGTTAATTTTCCAGAGATAGAAAATAGACTAGACGTGCTGAAAGTTTCTAAATGAATGGGCACTTAGAAAGTCGACCGCAAACAGTGGTGCCAATGAGAAATAGATACTCGTATATTACAGCTTGTTAGCCGGCTTGGGACTAGAAAAGTCCAAAACTAAATGTTTAAGTGGAATCGTAATGTACGAGGTGGTTGTTCCAAGAGAGGGAATATTTTTCTAGAAATAAATGGATTCTAGCGAGAATGTATAAATTTTGATTAGTCTAAATTTAAATTTACGTTTTTGAAATTTATCCATTCTAGAAAGCTTCAACTCTGTCTCAACAGAGTATATTGTTGATTAACATAAAACGAAATATTCAGTATTTTGACGAGGTATATCTACAAATAAATTCCGTTTGGTTATATAAAAGAAACTTACAAGTAATTTTCTATTGAAACTTTCTATGCACGTGTCATACCTCTACACAAGTTGAAACGTACGGTTTTAATTAAGCTTTATTAACCTCAAATTACGTGAACCAGTTTATCAGTAACCAAATTCCACATTCATTAAACTGTTCAATCCATCTTCTAATCATTGAATCACTCATAGAATTTTGTCCGTAAACCTCGCAGATTTTCCGATAAATTTTACTTGGTTCAACTTTTTTTGAATTTAGAAACTGAATCATAGATCTGATTTCACTAGCGGCGTCATATTTAATTGAGGCTGACATCATAAAAAAGAACTATAAAGCACAAAAGGGTAGTAGCGATATGAATATGGCGTAAATTTCTTTTGTTTGCGTAAGAGTAACTACCACACATGCTTGGAAATGCGGTCGCAGCGCTGTAGGTGATAGAAATAGAAACAGAACTTACATTGTGGATATACCTCGTAATACTAATACTATCCGTAATACTAATACCATGTTTTTAATTTTTTAAAATGATTTTTACTAATAATTATGGCAGTCACAAGCATGATGCTGTTCTATTGAGTTTTCTTCAATTATTTTTTATTAAAAGTGAGTAAAACATTAGGAATTTATTAATCCAATGACAGAATGACTGTGATTTGTTGCTATTTGAAGCGATAGTAAAAGTGATGCTGAGTGTACTGAATGTACCCGAAACAGTGTAAAAACCTGCAGTTTTGATTGGTATTAACATATTTTAATTTATATTTTTTAATTAAAAGAGATTGAGATATAAATATCTGTTTTTAGCGATATATTTTTCTTTTTTAAGAAAGTTTGACCTCACTTTTATCTAGTTCCAAAAAAGCTTATTCCGTATGTATTTTTGACTTTTTGAAATTGAAGCAATTTTTTAATCTGGTAGAAACAGCTTTATACAGATTAACCGATACAGCTGGTAATAAATTATTATCGGCTTTTTCTGGTAGCCCCATTACCTCAGGGGGTGTACATTTGAGTTTATTAATAGAAATTCGAAATCATTATTTTATATTAATGATTAAACATACTGACATAAAGTTAACAGCTTGAAAATTTAATTTTGGAATTTTGTTTTATTAAAATATTATTCATTTTTACAGTTTATGTGAATTTGAAAGAAAATTAGAATGTTTTATTAGGAATAGGATATTTCGAGTGTGTTTCTGCTCCAATCTACAGATTGATCTTAGAAGTAATATATTCCTAGAAAAGATTTCTTATTGTGAACTTTACATCTAATTTTATGACTCGACTTATTGAACAACAATAATTTCAGATTTTACTAATAAGTCTCCTTTTCGTTTATTGAAATGAGTCTCATATTCCCACCAAACTAATCTCAGATGGATTGAATATACCCTGTATAGCTGTATAGTTGATTGTCGTATAAAATTGATACAACCTGTACGTTTTATTACACCATGATTTCTGTATATCTGAAAAAGCTATAATCTTGGAAGAACACACACACCTATTGGACTTACTCCACAAAATCTACATATGGTACGTCAATAAAGTTTTATTTGATTTAATAGTCATAGGTACAACCGTTCAGCTGTTCCCTTTGAAGCCATAAATAAAAATATCTACGAAATTCCTTCCATACCTTTACGTGTGTTTTATAGTCCTACTTTCAAGCGTTTCGTATTTTGAGTCACATGTTATTGTCAGTTATACTGACATATTGAAATATATTGTTAATTCAGGAGTAATTCAATCTTAATAGTAAGTTCAACTATTTATAGTTCGTTAGTCAGAAATATTTTGTCACTAATAAACATCGGGTTGCCTGTAATAATCTCTAAGTAGGTAGTTGGTAATCCAGAACAACTAGTACTTATGATTCTTACATAGTCTTATCACAAGATTTTTGCCCAAAACTACCTATTAACCATTAAAGGTAAAAAAAACTTTTTAATTTTAAGTCCAAAAATCTCTTTTCAACAAATACGATTGTAGGTTTTTCCATTTAGTAAGGAGGTCCAAGTTTAGTATTCTTAACAGTTTAGTTCACTTACAACTTACTAGGTGCAGTTTATTATGAATTCTAGTATGATTATTTACAGACAAACATTTATGTTATAGTGTTGATGACACAGTGGAATTAGTTAGTAGTACGCTTGGTGTTGGGAAATCTACGATGTACATAGTTATTGAATGGAAAACCAAAATTTTCAATAGAAAATAATTTGAAAAAGCTCTTGCCATGGTTTGAAAGGATATTTTAGTATGGAGAAGAAACTATCTAAGGATTATAAATGAAATATATTTTATTTAGATGAAATATGTATCAGAGAGGGACATAAACCAAATGAATTATGGAAATATGACTTTTTAAAATATTTTTTCTACTGGTTTGAACCCACAATCATACTGCACTGTATTTTTTGTGTTCCCTACATAAAGGGAAATTGAAGAAGTATGAAATTGCATAAAATCGTAAAATAACCCAATGGAACTGGTATGGGCAGGGATTAAAGAGAGAAGTTTCATAAAAAAATAATTCTTCCAAAATCAATTACGTTAAACAGTTCTTTTTGAAGGCTTTGAAGAATTATAGGATTAAAGAAGAGAAGAAAATGTGGAAGCTGGACAATATTACTGATGAAATGAACACGCCACTCATTGTAAATATTGGTTACTACAGTTTCTGATGTGTAAGAAGTAGGTTTACTTATACTGGTGGTTTTTCTATTAAATTTATTATTTATCAATGTGACGTTCACACCATTATACCTATATAACTAGTATGGCACATCGTTCTTAACATACCTTGTGGAAAACTAACATTTTAGGAAAATTCCACTTTCTCGCCTTCAGCTTTTTAGAAGTTTTAAGCAAGTAAATCATATGAAAATATAAGTGTATACACGATATACTATATTTTTACAAATGTTATTTCATATAAATCAAATCAAAAGTAGAAATTGATTTTTAGTATGGGGATTAAATAAACGACGAAAAAATTAATAGCACCGACAACAAGCTACGTAAATATTTACTTCATGAGATTAGTCATTAGATGATTTCAATAAAAAGATTATGCTGAAAAATAAAATATAGTCTTCTGTGAAACCTCCCTCATATATAACTATAGAATCAGGTCGTAGCCCATCGGGATTTGCCAGTTAAATTTAGATAAGTTCTAAACACTATATGTGGCTAAGTGCTACTACATAAGCGTGTCCAGAAGTAACCTGTCGAAAACCTAGATTAACAACTTGATCAACCGTACAGTCTTGCATCTTGTAGACGGTCGGTTCACCATTTAGAATGATGATAAAGGGAAGGAAATCATGAAATCTGATTAAAATTATGTAATTACTACTATGGTACTGTTTACTTCAAACTTTACATTTCGAGGTTATTAGGTATCAATCTAGGTCGTAAGTCAAGAAGTAAAATATTGGAACGAATATTACAATCTTTCATATAGCACGTAACAAATTTTCATGGGATTATAGGCACGTAGAGACAAATAAATTCTGTGATTTATGTGGTGGTGAAAAACTTGAAAAAAGTTGAGTTGATACTTATAAGAAATACCATATAGGTATTAACTGTGTAATTTTTATGAAAAAATATATAGTTATACAATGTACCTTCTCTCAAATGTACGCTGTAAATTTATGCTTCAATTTGTTAGAAAGTATTTGTAAAAAAGGCTCAGCAGCACTGTTTTTCATTCCATTGGATATCCATATAATAAAAATAAATCACTGCGACGCGACGGCTGCCTACATACTGATATCTAATTTAAAAGTAATCTAAATAGTTGGCATCATCGAGATAGTTTCAGTCAATTAGGATGACATGGTGGAAATCGTCCTTTATGCGTACAGTTAGAGGGGTTGGAGTATCATCCATTCATCTACCTCCACCCCTCTTGCTAAAAGCCTTTTGGATATTACATGTTAAAATGAGGGTAAGTAATTCGATTTGTCAACTAAACTACAACTACGAATAACTGGAATTTTTACGGGGTTAGTTCAGATTCTTATTTATCTCAGGCTTAAAGTCTCCACCAGAGATAAAAGAGCAGTGGAAAATACTCAACTCGAACATATCCTGATAGAAACTGGAAGCTTCAACCTCTTCCAAACAAACAATAATGTTGTAAGAGTTTTTGGCGGATTGATAAACTTGAATAAGGTTTCTTATTATACAATTAGTTATATAATTTTGAAAAACGAAAAAGGATAAATTGTGATGGAAGGTAAAGAACTCAAGGAAAAAGTTAAACTTTTGAGCAATTAATGGAAGGAGAAAAAATAACAAGAGAATAAGAAAGGAAATAATACTAGTTAACCCAAAAGGACAAGAAATCAGATAACATATAATAGAGCAAGAGATAATAGGATCGATTAAAAAAATGAAGGCAGGAAAGTAATGAAAGAAGACAGAATCAAGAGAAATGTACCATCGTTTCATAGACCTTGTAGCTGTGACATACAACAACGACATATGAAGAATCTTAAAAAATAGTGGAGTGAATAAAACAACGATAAACAGTATAAAAATACCACGATTGCTAGAAGAACAAGACCCGAAATGTCAACAACATTCAGGACAACATGTATACAAAAGGCCACTCCTCGTCCCTGTTTCTCTCCTCTTTTTAATGAAAGAGGTAAAAATGAAGAAACACACTATAATGTGTGATGTTGGAATATTGAAGAAGTCAAAGTATTGCAGACAGCCTATGCGTATGATTTGGTACTAGAACGAAAAAGCCATTATAAAAAAATCAGAAACGCTTTCAACAATGGGATAAAATTCTAGAATATTAATTTAAATTTTGTTACCTAAATTTTTGTTTTGTCTTGAATGTTATCACCCACCATATTTTTGATCCGGTATGTACACTGATATTGTAACTGCTTTCTTGGTTGTTATTAATTGGCATGATCAAATATCCTGTTATTTCAAATTGGAAATTAAGTGGATTACAAAATTGAGTATTAAACAAGATGAGTTACGTATTAAAAATAAAAAATTAATGGAATATTCTAATTTTTCGAAAGACTTTTTATGACTACTTTTCGAACGGATCCGGTAAATTACAGCTACGAAAGAGATATGCTTATTCGAGAATAAGACTGCAGAAGCAGAGGTTATTTTGTGTCGCATTATGGAACATTTAATTAACTTGAAAAGAGACATCAGAGATATATACAGAATTCATTGCATTCGGTGTGCACTGAGTATGTTATTTGATTAAACCATTGCTTTTATTGTAACTTGTTTTGTCATAGGCGGAGTGAATAGATTCTGTTTTATTAAATTAGATTAACTAAGTGTCAAACAGTATGATATCACTTGTTCTTATATGAAAATTTTGAGAATTTTTATGTTAATAGCAAAATTGGATTCATACGTCATTTTCAAAACTCCCTAACTAAAACTAATCATATGAACAGATCCATGGATTTCAGCTTCAACTTCTGCAGGAGATATTTATTTGAGAAAGGTCGCATTATAGATTCTATTCAAGTTTTTGAATTCAATTTTCGGGATCTCGAAGTGCACATGGTATTGGTCAGTCGCATTTGGGATTCAATTGTTTATCCTGAAAGATAGATATATCGGCATGGCCACAGGGGTATATGGAAATGGCAAGCCTCTTTAGATATTCTGAAATCAAATCTTATTGTTGCACCTGTGACCAACTTCTATTCGGCATTTCACACCAAATATTAACACTTGAAAATTCGTTATATTTTATATAGGGTGTTTGGTGAATCGATGTAAGCCATTTTCGAGAAACTATTATTAAAGTATCATATGGTGACTACATACATAGGACTTTTTGTGTAATTATGTAATTATAGTGTGTAATGATATTTCAAAATAATATTACGCGCAACGTTAATGAAATACTAAATTGTCAAATGATATACAAGGTTTGTCAGGAAAATACGTATAAATTTGAATAATAACTTTTTAACATTTTTAGAATTATGCAGATATCACAATACCGCCTCGTTTAAAGTAATTACTCTCCATGAGACAAGATGCATTTCTGCCGACGCCGTTTCCACTATTGATAACATTGCTGGAAGTCTTCAGTGGTGATGGTGTTCTGTTGCCGTGTAGTTTTTGCCTTGGTGGTCTCCACAACTTCCAAGTGCTGCCTGCCCCCTAAGCGCCATTCTGCATTTCAGGAACAAAACGAAGTCACAAGTGGCTAAGCCGGGTGATCTGTCACGGTGATTAAGCTTCAGGTCAAAAACTCTGAGCAGGCACATTATCGTGACGAAGAATCCACCTGCCCCCTTGTGGCAAATCTGGTAGGACTCGGGCCACACTATCACGTATCAATACTTCAACGTGAAAATTTCTGTTCACTCTTTGGCCAGAAGGGACAAATTCCTTCTGAGCAATGACTTCAGAATCAAAGAAAACGATCAACATTGTCTTCACATTGGACCTTGATTTTCGCGACTTTCTTGTCGTCAGTTCTCCTGCTAGCTTCCATTCTTTGCTTTGAAATTTGAGCTCCACATCGAATTCGTGAAATCAGGACTCGGTTGAGAAATTTCCCTTTGTCCTGTACTTCCAGAGCCGGACTTAGAGTTATCGTGGCCCCCGGGCCAAAACGTGAATTCTTACATCAAGTTGATTTTTCATTATAGTCAATTTATTCATTATTTCTAACTAAAAATAGTACAAAATTACGTTCATAAATTAAAAACATTTTTTTCTTATTTTGCTACCTACAAATTCTTCAATAACACTAGGGCAGTCAATCGACTTCAGTAGCTCATTTTCAATACACAATACGCTATATGGCTCGTCGCGAGGCCCCCCCGCAGCGGGGGCCCCCGGCGCACGCCCGGGTTGGCCCATGCCTAAGTCCGGTTCTGTGTGCTTCCAACCAATCCTCATAGCACTTAACCCTCTTTGCTTTCAGTTCTGTAGTCAAGAGCTTCCGTACGATTTTCGCACACAATTTCTCCACTTCAAGTTTTTGTGACAGAATTTTATGAACGATTGTTTTGGGGATTGTCAATATACAGTCTTTAAGAACACAAGTCCGAATTCGTTCATCATTTTCATTAGAACTCAATTTCTACCGGCATCTTGGGCGAAAGGCTTTTCACTTCTTCTCTGCTTTCCCGGAAACTTTTTAACCACTTGCTCGCGGTTGGTTTCTCCAAAGAATTGTCTCCGTAAACTTGTTTCAAGTACTCAAAAATCTCAAAATCTTCTAATTTTTGGGATAAACCAGAAGTTGTCTTCGTCTTCAAACAAACGTTTCAGTATCATTCGAAAATTCCTACAGAATGAGCTCTGATTGCTCACATAAAAAAAACAAAGAGTTCTACTTTGATTTTTGACTCTAATTGATAGGTCGTCTAGGAGCCAGGTGAGCAGCTCATTTCCTATTGAGAGCTCTGAATTTTTGTGTCAGAATCATAGTCATAGACATTTCTTCAGACTAGAGACTATCTTGTAACTACAAGCTTGGTTCATTAGTCAATAGTTTTGGAAAGAAATTAGTACCCATTGCAATTCCTCTGTTGAAATACTCTTCACTAAGCTTCAGAATAGCTTTTGCGTATTTTGTAGTTTTTTGAGGTTGAAAGACGTCGAAGATCGAAGCTGCTACATTGACACTATAGACATGTTTCAAGATTTCCTAAACTTCTTTAACACTTTTTTTAACTTATTGTTACCTTGTTCAAGATCCATGTTTCTCAACCGATTCTACCCTAAAGCGTCTGTAGTAGCAGACTGATACTTGACAATTGATGCAACGTATTCCGTCTCTGAAAATGATATACTTGGTTATCGAAACGCGCTTTAGACAGTGCTATTGTGAGCTTTGGTGAAGTAGTAGAGCTAAATAGTGTTCGGTTCGGTTACAGAAAGTATTATTTAAACATATATGAAGTTAAAAATGTCGTTCGAAACATTTTTTTCTTTGTGTAGATGGTATAACCAAATAGAGCAACGAAATATATGGAGCTAATAACTCGGAAATCCAGTACGTCTCGGAATATTTCTTAGTAGCTAATAAGTGTCAGTTACTAATATAATAGCTAATCAAAACTGAAATAATACTAAAATTAGCATTTGATTCCTTTTATAGGCGGTTTCTACCACCCTTACAGCACCAGTAATAAAATGAAAATATGACATAAATTTCTGGAAAAATAAAATCTTTCCATGATTTCTGATAATAATAAATTTGCTAAAGTGGTTCAATATAAAGACATTCAACGTGGGGAGTGTTCGTTCAGGTAGGTTCAACGCGGGCTGCTTCTGTCGTAAATCCTCCCCAATATACTGGAATCCATCTATTTCTAGACCACATATGTATTTAGATTAAATCTCAAAATATTAACATCCATCTGTTCCTTGGATACCGACATAAAAATGCGGAGGGTTATACGTATTAAAAAAACCTTTCGATATTAATAATATGAAACTTTTCATCATTTGATAGATGTTCTCATGCATACTAGAACATCGCCAAAGTATATCGCTAATATCTTCTTTGATGGAAGGTCATTCTGTTAGTTTCAATAACAAATCCTAGACCAGTTCAAATCTAATTTAGGATTTTGCAGAGATCATGTGCCAATTCTATAAATTCATGACCATTATGTATTTCTATAGGATCGGATTCCTGATAGATTAATCCTTATTTGTCTATTTTAACACAAATCGTAAACGAAGATGCGAATAAAACATTTAGCGTAAGAAAACTACGTTAAAATTTAAACTAAAACAAATTCATAAACTTTTCCAATGATCCAAGAACAATTTCAAATATGGTTAAATGCTTGTTGGAACATTAGGACATTGTCGAGGATCTCGTGCTATTGATATGCTATTTCATATGTTATAATTTGTGATAACCTTTCTACAAATGTGACGCCGTTATTTAAAAATTAAAGTAGAGTGGCACAGTTAATGAGCGAACGGCACAGTGTTAATTTGTTCGTTTTCATACTGGAGAATTGACGCATTTGAAATTGACGTGTCAAGGAGAGCAGTAAAAATCAATCTAGTACATGCACTAACCATTATCGGACTCCCTCGGATCTTCTGAAGGTACTATACATCGCCATTAAAAATGATTAGGTAAGATCTATAAATGTTGTCGGATAGCGCCACATGAATTAACCGATATTCAAGCGAAAAGTCGAGTTGAGATGTGCAAACAGCTCCTTGTCCTGATGAAAGACGATAGTTTTATCGAATGCGTTGCTACTTGCGAGGGAAAATGGATTCATCTAAACAATTCGAACATAGAAAATCAGGGGTTAGACAAAGACAATCACGACAACCCGTCGCAAAGAGAGGTTGAATTGAGCGGAAAGTCTTTTTGTTTGTTTAGTGGAATTATGAAGGTTTAGTGTACTTCTAAATTATTCCAGATGGTCTAGCTATCAACGCCAAGGTATATAGTGGACTGCTGATGTGAATGTCTCTTACAATACAATGATGTGCTATATAATGCGGAATAAGAACTTAGTGATATGAGCTTCTATCACATCCAGCATATAGTTCGTACCCTGCATCGTCAGAATATTATTTATAAGGATCCAATGCGAAAATCATGCATTGGAAAAAATTTGAATAGAAATGTGATGTTGGAACTGCAGTACTACAATTTGTTGCATCTAAGCCCAAAGAATAGTTTTAGCAAGACTGCTAAATGTTGGATTAAAACTACATATTACGAACATTACGAACAACGTGATTTGTGATATAATTTTGTGATAAAATATGATGGTTATTAACAAAAAATCAAAGAAAAACCAATTTGATGTATAAGTAACATGGTAATAATTCACCCTTTCAAGATTTATAAGTTATCGACATAATAATTTAATTAGGTTTATTTAAAAATTCAATTATGCCGAGCTCCGAAAATAAAAATGTTTCTGTCCGAAGTACTAAAAAATGACTGTGAAGTTGAAAAGACCAATGTCGATAGATTCTGAGAAAATACACTCGGCGAAAAATTTAATTAGAAAAATATTCTCAGGGAAACATAAAAATTGATTAATGGCCATAGTAATTAGATCACAAAGGCGCGAACCAAAAAAATATCCCAAGAATAAATGGCGAAATTTATTTCTCCTATGAAGTTTAAAAAGTTTGTAGTGACAGTTTCTAAAAGGGAGGACGCTTATTGGAATTAATGACTCCAAGAGTGTAAGTGCGAGAACCGCACTTCGTTTTGAAGGGAAGTTGTTTAATATCGACAAGGGTCTTAATTCAATATGAGAGCCCTTCACGTTATTAGTTACACACACAAAATGCTATTAATATAATGAACAGCTTATAACTTGATTATTTTTCTTGATATGATATGCGCGATTTAATGAATGTGTTAAAATTTTATAAACAAACACTAATCTCCATATAATACGAATTATTTTGCAAATCTACTAGATTTAACAGTTTTTTCCACTGTTTTTAATATGCCATAAACACTAACACCTAAAATATGTTACTGGTTATCTCACGTTAACAATTTAAAACTTCAAAATTCTATCATTAAATAATATCATTCTCATTCGGGTAGCCGACGAGTGCACACGCATATTGTTCTATCTGGATAAATATTGTTATCTTCGTGCTAATTTCATATTAACGTTTTTATTCTACTGGAATCTATTAAAAACCAAATATCAACATGTGATCATTTAAATTCAATTTGCGACCGTTTATTTATTTAATTTTGTGAAACTATTGACTGCAAATAAAACAAGAAATCCACCAGTGTCGTAGGAGTGCAAAAGGTAACTGTTATTTTCCTACTATTTATTCCACAGGGTCCTCCTCGGATGCCTATTCCTTTCTGAATCTGAAACTTGTAGCTTTGGTATCCAGAGCTACTAGCAAAAATGACTACAGTGAATAAAATAACTCAATCATCTTTATCTTATCAAAACTCATCTCATGGTCCAAAATCATATGTTGATGCAACGTTAACAAAGCCTCCTCCCCTTACTTTTCTTAAACGCGAGCAAGCAATTATTATGCATTCTATCCCCAACACCGTTTTATTCGAATACATAAAATCTATAGGAGATATCGTTTCCCCAAAAAACATTACATTCGCATCAAGAATTTCTAACAACCGTATTTGCATATATCTCTCCTCAACAGCAATTTTAGATGATCTTCTCAAAAGTCACCAGAACATTTGGATCAACTCTACAATAATTCCTATTCGAAGTCTAATTTCACCTGCTAAACGCATTTTAATATCGAATGTATCCCCTACTATCCCACACTCTGTTATCGAAAATGCTCTCAAGGACATCGGACTGCAAATAGCTTCTCCTGTTTCATTTGTGAAATGTGGCGCGCAAGGAGATGAATACGCTCATATCATGAGTTTCCGTAGAATTACTTACGTCATCCCTGAAAATGATAACTTTAGCATAGAAACCTCGATTCTGATTACTCACGATGGTACCCCGTATCGTATATTTGTCTCTACTGATAAATTGGTGTGTTTTCTCTGTAAACAGAGTGGACATACTGCTGACTCTTGTACCAATCCCACACCGTCTGAACCTCAAAATGACATATCCTCCTACTCTCCTTCACTACCACAATTACCAGCTTCTACTTCACTCAGCGGTACCTCCTCTTCCCCCCTGTTATCTTCTGAACCTCTGTCGAATAATTTATCAATATCTGATCAAACTAATGCTGAATCACCATCGAACCCTACACTTCCTCATTTATCTCATGGCCAAAAAAGAGCTATATCCTCTGACAGTAATGTTGACACCCCCAGTCAGCTATCCCCCACAGAATCTCCATTACCAACAGACAACCAAATGCCCCCCCCCATCATATAAAACATCACACAGCACAACTAAGCCTTGTAAGAAAAAACTTAAAACGCTAGTCACCGAAAATCCTAAACTCACTCTCAATTCTCAAATCTCTATTCAGAACCTTTATAAGAACAATCCGTCCAATCTCACGCTCTCTGAAATCCAGTTCACGGCATTTTTAGAAAACTCGTACGGTAGTTCTGATCCTCTCAACGATGCTTTAGAATTTACTCCTAATATCCAAGGAGTGTTAAATGATTTATCAATTCTTTATGCTGAAACAAAAGAGCGATCTCTGAAAAATCGTCTCACTCGACTCCAGAAAAAACTTAAGAGACAACTTAATCCTGAGGATCTATCTGATAACAAAAGCGTTTCTTCGGATAATCCAACAGATGATGAATGCCCTAAACTATTAACTCCCTAAGTCTCCATTCAAAATTATTCAATGGAATTGTGATGGGTTTTTTCCTCGCCTGGAAAGAATCCAACAATTAGTATCAGATATGCGCCCTGAAATCTTGTGTTTACAAGAAACCAACTCTAAAATAGATAAACTCCCTAAATTAAAAAACTATGAAGGATATCATTATGTTCGCACCAACTGTGCGAGAGCTAGCGGTGGCACCTCTATTTTCATTTCTAGTGAACTATTTTCCTCCCCTCTCCAAATCGCTACAGATCTTGAGGCTATTGCAGTTTCCACCTGGTGCCCAAATAATCTTACTATTTGCAACTTATATATTCCTCCTAATTATCCTTTAAGAGAAATAGAACTTTTCAACCTAATCTCTCAACTCCCCCAACCATACATTCTTGTAGGTGACTTTAACGCCCATAATACAATGTGGGGATCCAATATTACCATGCGAAAGGGAAAAACTATCGAAAACGTGATCAATTGTACTGGCTCATGCTTGCTAAATACTGGATCAAATACACACTTGAATTTCTCATCTGGCACCTTCTCATGTATTGATCTTAGCTTTAGTGACCCCAAACTTGCCCCTTCACTAAATTGGCATACCGCTAATGATCTATATGATAGCAATCATTATTCTATTATCATATCCTCCAGTATCCCTAACCAAAATGATACTTTATCCAGAAGGTATTGGCGCTTAAACTCTGCCGACTGGACTAGTTATACGTCTCAAACGAAGTCCAACCTATCGGAATTATCTATCACAGATGATATAAACAATAACATACTGAGGATTACAGATGCTATATTTTCAGCTGCTCATCAGCACATTGGTAAAAATAATATCTGTCCCAAACAAAAAACTGTCCCTTGGTGGAACTCCAGCTGTGAAAGTGCTATAAAACAACAAAAAATAGCACTTAATTTTTATCGTAGTCATAAAACACAAGAGAACCTTATCAATCTGAAGAGAACCAGAGCCAAGGCTAGATATATTATAAAGCAAAGTAAAAAATGTTCCTGGAGAAACTATGTGTCTTCCATAAATGTTAATACAAGTCCCACCCAACTTTGGAATAAAATAAGACAAATTCAAGGTAACAATTCCAATTTAAAAATTCCGACTCTCTTATATAACAATAAAATAGTGAGTGAAAATGAAGAAATCAGCAACATTCTGGCCAAAACCTTTGAATCAAAATTTAAATGTAAAGTTAACTTCACACCACCCTCTATAGACAAAACTACCTACCCATGCTCTACGACTATAACGCAAGATATTACCTCTCTTAACTGCGCATTCTCCTTCTTAGAGCTTACCTCAGCCCTCAATAGCTGCAAAAATACTGCCTCCGGTCCCAATGACATCCCGTACATATTTCTTAAAAAACTCTCCAATACAGGTTTACGCAAGCTTCTAGAAATTTACAATTTTATATGGATCACCAATCAATTCCCTAGCCAATGGCGTACTTCTACGATAATACCTATTAAAAAGCCTGAACAAAATGTTACCTCCCCGAACTCTTTCCGGCCCATATCACTTACCTGTACCATGTGCAAATTATTAGAAAAGATGGTTAATAAGCGGCTTCTATGGTTTCTCGATAAACATAATTTATTCTCAAAAGAACAGTCGGGATTCCGAAAACATAGATCGACCCAAGACAATCTGGTTCTTCTCCAATCCCATATTTCTGGTGCCCTTAATAAAAAACAAGAGGTCATTGCAGCTATATTTGATATCGACGGTGCTTTTGATTCTGTCAGTAGACAGTCAATTCTAAATAAACTCACTTCACTAAATATCTCCGGACATATATTTCATTTTATTCGGAATTTCCTAACTTCGAGGACATTCAAAGTCTTTGCTAATGGAATTTTCTCGTCAACCTGTGCCCAGACTGATGGTGTTCCCCAAGGATCGGTTATAAGCCTCACTTTATTCAATCTAGCAATAAACGATATTTGCTCTGATCTCCTGCCTCCCATCAAGTATGCTTTATATGCAGACGACTTGGTTATTTACTGTCATGGCACATCTACTCCTACTACAACTAATTTAATTCCCGTTGTTGATCACTGTAAAATACTTGGTCTAACATTCGACTCTCGGCTCACCTGGAAACAACATATTCGAGAAATCAAAGGCGAATGCGGCAAAAGATTAAACCTTATTAAAATCCTTTCGCATTACTACTGGGGAGCAGACGAAAACTCCCTTATCAAAATTTATAGGGCCATCATTCGCTCGAAATTAGATTATGGCTCTCACATATATATCTCGGCCACAAAATCTGATCTCGATCTCCTGAACTCGGTGCATAATATAGCTTTACGCCTCTGTTTAGGTGCTTTTCGATCTAGTCCTGCAGAAAGCATTTACTGCGAAGCTAATGAGCCCCCTCTTTGGATCAGACGGCAGCAAATTCTGCTTTCTTACGCAGCCTCCGTATCGGCTAATCCCCTCAATCCTGTCTACTCGCTTTTCACATCAAATTCTAACACGTTACACAACTCCTCAGCCTTGCCATCATCAAAACCTATCCCTTTAATTTTATCCCAGCTGCTTGACGGCGTCAACCTCAAACAAACTAGCCCCCTTCCTATCCCCTCTACTCCCCCATGGACTATCAACACTCCTAAATTTAACACATCCCTTATGAGATACAATAAGCATGCAACACCCAAACAATTAATTATAAATGATTTTAATGACATAATAATGAATAACCACTATGATTTAGTGTTATACACAGATGCATCCAAAAATGAAACAGGAGTAGGCTGCTCTGTTACAACGTCACAAATTGCAATAAAATCTTCCCTAATCCCATCAACCTGTAACGTTCACACAGGTCTACAGGCCATCAATTCAATCTCTCCACCTTATAAGCTCGTCGCCATCTGTACAGACTCACTTGCCTCTATTTTATCCATCCAAAATATATTTACCGAACATCCTATTGTCCAATCAATACATGACTCCTACCAGCTTATCTCATCCCAAGGAATAGCAGTTACTTTAATTTGGATACCTTCCCACATTGGCATCGAAGGCAACGAACTAGCAGACAAACAGGCAAATATTGCAGCTACATATACCGTCACCGACAATGTTATTATTGGAAAGGATTTAAAATCACAGTTCAAAAGAAAATCCAGAGTTACATGGCAGCAGCATTGGGACACTATTAACACATCCCTACGTCAAATACAGCGTCCAATTGGTAACCAACCTATTATCTTCGCTGGTCTCTCAAGGCAAGACTTAACTGCGATTAGAAGAGTAAGAATTGGCCATTCAAGACTTACTCATGGATATCTTATGACTACTACTGCCAGACCATTTTGCTCCAGCTGCAACTCGTACCTAACCATGAAGCATATTTTGACCGAGTGTCGCAAATATACCGTCGAAAGACAACAGTTTCGGCTTAGCCAGAACTACAATGAAGTCCTTAACAACTCGGAACAAATTACCTCTCTACTTCAGTTTCTCAAAGATGTACAGCTCTACCACAAACTATAGAACAATTGTGTTATTGTGTATTCATATTGTATACTTGTATCAATGAACCATTTCATATCTAATGTATTATAACCGCTCCCGTGCAAGGGGCCATAGTAGCCGAGCACGTTAATTTTAAATAAAAAAAAATAATAATAATAATATCACCTTCTGTTTCTGAAGACGATACCGCACGAAAGACAGTGTAATTGTGTTGGTGTAGTTGCAATAAACAGTTTGTTCAATGTTAATATCACTAACAGTTTGAGAAAAACGTTACATTTTTGCTCAACAGAAGAGAACAAGTCAAAATACAACAATGGAGAGTACCCAATAAAAAATAAGGAACGAAGAGAAGAATTGGAAATATAACCAATATTAGATTATGTAGAACAAAGAGACAAAAACATACAAGAACATAGCTTGAATGCTGAGTAGAAAGAAACAAAAAGGGATCGAAGAAAATATCGCTGATCCCATGAAATTTTATTACCAGTGAATTAATTGAGCCAATTATTGCAGAGGTTAAATTTTTAGATACTTTCACAATACTGTAAAATTTTCTCATTTAGCTTAAGGTTCAAGAAGTCGCATTGCTTTAGTGAAAATTACGAAGATGTATTGATATCTAATATCTTGACCAGTTCCATGCTTAAATAAAATTTTGCGTTACTATAGCAACGAACAATAACTTATTAGAAGTGTCAGTGTAAAGTTTGACGTCAAAAAACTAAACCAAAGTTACGCAAGGAATCAAAAGAAAAAAGATGTACACCGAAATTGTGAAAATCGTAAAATTGGAGTATCGAGCCATCATCAAATACCTGTATTTAAAAGGGTTAAGAGATAAGCAGATTTACGAAGATATGCTTAATACCCTTGGTGATCAATGTCCTTCGTATGCGACCGTGAAAAATTGGATCGCAAGCTGAAAAAGTGGAAAATTTTCCATTGAAGATGATGACCAATCGGGAAGGCCAGTTTCTGTGTCAGTGCCCGAAAATATCGATGCAGTTCATGACATGATTTTATCAGACCGTCGAATTGGGCTAAAACGGATATCTGAAGAACTGAATATTTCATACGAACGCGTTCATCATATAGTTCACGTCAATTTGGACATGAGAAAAATTGCTGCAAAATGGATCCCTAAATATTTGAATTTTGACCAAAAGCGTGCAAGGGTAGAAGCATCGCGTTCGATCTGTGCTCGATTTGAAAACGATGTAGACTTCTTAAACCGAATTGTTACTATGGATGGTACTTGGGTACATTTATACGATCCAGAAACAAAGCAACAATCGATGGAATTCACCAGATTTGGCTCCGTCCGACTATCATCTCTTTCCTTAACTGAAAAAAAGGTCGTAAATTTTCTTCCAACGAGGAGGTAATAAAAGCTGTGGAGGTCTGGTTTGCAGTGCAAGAAGAAACATTTTTTTTAAAGGTCTAGAGACGTTGCAGGTTCGCTGTAATTGTAAATATTTTGACATTGAAATTTTATTTGGTTATATATTAGGCAAAGAATTTTTCGATATATTCTTGTATAATGCACTGCCGGGCAGTAGCTCTACCAAAAGCTAAATCTAAACCTTGATCTTCTTTAGAACGCTTAACCCCCTTATAGTAAACTCAAGCGAATTTGAGTATAATTTATAATTTAAAAAAAATAGCAATAAAAAGCAATGAAAAAGAAATAGAGTGATACGGCTATTACGGACACTAGGGCAATAACCAATAAAAACACACACAAAATGAATGCGTAAATGGGCAATAAGTGAGGAAGAATATATGTGAGAATTATTTAGAAAAAAAAATGGGATATCCAATTCCGAGAAATGGGAAGATAGGTATACACACTATTTTCTATAACTGATAAATAGTTGAAAGAAGCAATCGCAATATTAAGTATACTATGTTTTCGACATCTGACTACTGGATTAGATCCATGTGGGTCGAAACACATTCTAGATCACGCAAAGTATTCCTAGAATCTATTCTAGTGAGGAAAAGCTATTTTCTCTTAAATCAGACGTCTACAAACAACTTTTATTCTTAAAAGAAAATTCTCCGTGTCGTCTATACTGCGTTACAATACAGCTGCAAATTTCGCGTTTGAATTTATTAACATTCATACCAATCGTTCATACAATGTTTTGATGTTCAACTCGGCTGTATCTTCAATTATTTGACTAGCCGGGTTTTCACAGTACGAGTTCGCTCTGACCGAGTACACTGTGACGACTACTCGGACGTGAATCGTATTGTGTAAAAACATAAGCCGAGCGCACTCGAACGTCGGCAACGAATCCGTACTAGACCGTCTCCTGTTTTTCAAGACCACTTGAATTGATAAGTAAAAACAAAATGTCGGTGAATAAAAGAGCGGAAGAAGTTGTATAGAATGTTAAATTAAAAGACTATGAAAACAAAGATGCGCGAAATGGAGCAAATCAACGCATTATACATAACTTCAACCTGGGGTGTACGATCCAAGATGTCACAAATAGAAGTTATAATATCCGTAGCACATACATAAAAGAAAAAACCAACATTAAAAATTGAACCGGGAATGGATCCGGCTCTGATGATGTTTATTGACGTGGTTTGAAATTGCAGACAGGTTTCTACCAGGAGTTATCAAGAACAGGAAAACCATTGTCAGGTAGTTGTTATATATCTAAAGTACCACAACAACCAGGAAAGTTCCAACGGTATTATATCCTCTTGAAATATTTATCAATTCGTCATCTGTATTTTGAATCTAAAAAAACAAGAGTGTGATATTAATTTACTTCAACTATTTATTTATTTATATATTTTACTATTACTATTTCTATATTTATTCTATATTTTACTATTATTTATATATGATTTATATATATTTACTATTAATTTATTTTCTTGTTACAGGAAAATTCTACTGAATGCTATTCAGATTCATGCCCTTCACTAGACATACCAGTTACATTTTCATCAGACATACCAGCTACCCCTTCATCAGACATACCAGACTGGTCTCAATTTATTGCACCGTCAAGCAAAAAAATAATGAAAAAAACACTGTCGCAACATATCACTAAAACAATCGAGATATTGAATCAATTAAAGATCGGGCATTAAATAGTCGAGAAAGAGAAGATGAGCTCTTTCATTTTTGAAGAAATATAGTCAACTATGTCAAATGCCCCTTCTAGATGTTCTTGATGTGCGATAAGACATATTAAATTTAATTAAAAATAATAGACACACCTTTTTCCGAACCGAGGAAGCTAGCTGTTCATCATCATATTATATTTGAACCACAGTAAGTAGCTCAGGACGTTTTTCAGAATCAGGATGGAACAACTACAGCTACAGAAACAAACTTTATTAGTTTAGGAGTTTTATTTAAACAAAAGTAATCATAACCATATAAAAATATTGAGAATTACTTAAGTATGAAGAATTGAGAAAGATAAGAAAGCATACTTGATTGGTTAGAGAATTTTTATTCGAAATACAACTATTAACTAAGAATGACTTTTATTGTACTCACCTGTATAATTTTTTTTAATGCATCATAAATAGTATCTAATACCGATGGTAAAAACAGAGATATAGAGCATTTGAGCACTCTAAAGTGACTTTCTAAGCTGCTAAAACAGTCAGCTAAATATCTCAATGCTATTTGAAATTTATCGCTAGCAAGTATCGCTTCTCTCATATGGGTATCAGTTTTCTAAATTTTTGGAGCTACTTTTTCTAGTAAATACTCAAATTGTGCAACGTTTAAACTCAAGTGATTTATGCAGATTTTTGGATCTTCCTCTTCTACTCAATTGAAGCACCTTGTTGGTTACATCATAAAACCCATTGCCGGATCTAAATTTTTCCCTTCCGTAATTTTAAACTTCATCTAATAACATATCTGCCACAACCTCTATACCTCAAAGCAGCGGATCATTCAATATCATTTCGTGCTAGGAGACTAATGTTACTTGGACCCCAGAGAACTCGCAATGTGAAAACTACTATACGAGTGTACTCCTATACGTCAATCTTATAAAACGGTGATTATGGACATAATAAACATTCATATATGTGGTAGCGTGGTGGGTGCTCAACTTGCAGGTTAGAACAAGATGATGACACCACTGTAGGTACGCTTCAACATACAAGAGTATCTAAAGTTGTCCGTTCCTATACATAATAGATTACAATATCACATGATGGTAAATAATATTGTGGTATTTAAATGGGTCAGGGGTGGAGCAAGCAAAGGTAACTTAAGCAGTAGTTTCTACGTAAATATAAGTGTCAATTTTACAGAACCAGGTTCCTACAATTGATATTTTAGCAGAAATTTTACAAATATTTTGAGTTAAGATTGGAAATCTTCTATTTCATGTTTTCATTGTTTCGAACACAATCAATCTGATAAATTCGTTTCCCTACTACCCTTTTATGCTCTACTAAAAGTAATTGTATTATGAACCCCCGAAGATACTATGATATAACTGTGGACGACTGACGTTTAATCAGAGTCAACCACTTCAATCAAATCATGAAAGTATTAGATTGAAAGTCGAGGGCTTTTTTCTGTACTATCCTTATTAGGAGAGCTGAAAGTCGCAGTTATAACAGAAAATTTATGGTGAAAAGTTTGTTTTATAATTAACAAATATATCTATCAAGCTATATTACAACGATAGTATTTTTGGATAATTCATTCTTTTACCAAATTTAACCCATAAAATGGATAATTCATCTATTGATGTATGTACAATTCATTTATTGTCTAAATTAAATTGGAAAAAGTTTTTTTTTGACTTCAATAAACCAAAACTATTATTTGATCGAATTACAAAAAAGATAATTTTTGTCCAAATTGAATTTGCAAATAATATTTTTCCAAAATTAAATTCGTGACTAAAATAGAACCAAGACAGCCATATTATTTTTAATTGAACCAGAAAAGGTAGTTTTGGCAAAATTGAAATAATAAAAACCCTTTTTGGCCAAACTTGGAAAGAGTATTTTCATGACAAAACTATACTTTTAAATGATATTTTTGAACAAATAAGATAAGGAAAGATTATTTTTCGAAAAACTTAAATAAAATAAGCTATTATTTGACTCAATGAAACCAAGAAAAGCAACTCTTTAATAGAACTAAACATGGAAAGGTCATTTTTATGAAAAAACTATACTCATAGTTAACATGTTTGTTCAACTAGAAGTATGAATTGTAATTTTTTGAGAAACATAAACCAAAAAAGCCGTTATTTGACGTAAAGAAACCAAGTAAAGCCAGTACATAACAAAATTAAACTTGAAAATAGCATTTCTATGACAAATCTTTACTCATGAATCACGTTTATAGATAAATAGAAGAGTGAAAAGGATAATATGGGGCATACTGCTCTTACTTAATACACTTTGAGAAATAAATTGTAACTAGTTACTATTTACTAAGAAAAGGTACCCTAGAATGAAACTAACAATGTTTTTTGAGTTTTCAGAAGGACATAAAGAAGTAACATATTTAAAAGATGGTATCATTTCATAGATCCCTACCAATGTTCTGTTGACAATCTTTGATGAGTAGTGTGTAGAATATAGAATTGAGTAAATGGCAAATCATTCTTCATCCAAAAATTACAGATACTTATGTAGTATTTTATGTGAATACCGATCTGAGGTGTTTAGAAACAGAGTACTGCGGCTCTCCACAGTGAGATACTATCTTTGCTGCATCGAAAGGTCATAGTTCAGGCTTCTTCATGACTAAGGTGGTTGAGGCACTTTCATGTTCCTAAGTCCAAGAAGTATCTTCCGCTTCAAGAGGTGATAAAATTTTGGTTACGTGGAAACAGTACTGAGTACATCTTTGTTTGATTATAGTTGTTTTTTCTATTCCGTGGTCTAATATGAAGCAGTAAATATATATTGTTATGTTGATGGTGATTGGAAAAAAGCATTGTGAAACACTAATATATAGTTAGAAACCAAAAAATCTCTTTTGAATGTAGGTATGTATTAGAATCGATTAGCTTTTTATCCTGAAACAGTTGTTGGTTTCTGGGAGTAAAATCTGCGATGTTTGAGAATTAAGGAATTAAGGTATAAATCAAGGGTGGAAAATTGCGACTAACTTTTAAGAAAGAACTTAATCGCCAAATTCAGAGCCAACTTAAAAGTGCTGGTATTAATTCCATCTAGTGACAAACTTATAAAATATGTAATACACTTGAACCAAACGCTTGTATAACCAGGGGTGAAAAATCAAATTACATAAATGAAACACATTGTGAACTTTTAATTTATAGCCTTTCAGAAAGTGGACCAATTGTATCGAATGTCCTGTTCGTTTCACATTTTATATTATTCGCAAAGTTGAGCGAATAGCTTGGAATCAACTTAAAAATTTGTAGCTTTATGCATTGTTCGAATGAAAGAGTTTCGTTACCCTACTAAAAATTAACGGTAACGGTCGAACAGAAATTGAAAACTTTGAAAAATAGCCTCAGATGAAATAAACTCTTACCAAGTTAAATATTAGTATGAAACTTGCAAATTTCATCAATCGGTTACAATATTCCTGATAAATAAAATCCTTTAAATGCCTCCCAACCACCATATACAGGGTGACTGGTTCAGAAAAGGTGAATATACATACTGTTAATTACACCCAAATTTTATTGTTGATCTATGTATCGGGTGGGAATGTAAGAACGGCCATCAGCCATATAGTTCAGTCATTATAGGGGGTTAACCTTGGAAAATCAACATATCCAGTATATTACCACGTAAAAAATTGTATTCTGGAATCTTAAAACTATTCTCAAAATTCACAATAATTGAATGGTCGATATTTTTTATATTTTTTGCAAATATCTCGTTTTTTATGGGTTTTCCGCTATTCGTATTTAGTGTCAGTATTGTAGAGAATTCAATTCTCTACAACTTTTGTATTTAACATTTTTTAATACTTTGAACTGTTTTCCCGATAGAGCAGCAGTTATAATTGGTGAAGATATAGATTTACTTGTGATTCTAATTGGGCGTACATTATCTCATAAACAAGATATTTTCTTTTAAAAAGTTTGCAAAGCAAATGTAGTAAATTGAGTGGCTATGGCACAACTTCTGCGCTCTTTAATTAAGAACATTTGACAAACTGCCTAATTTGGATGAACTTGCTGCAGCATTTGTAGGAGAAAACTGTTCGGTTCAGAGATTATTTGAGAGTAGAAAGCAAACCTTAAATTATTATGCTTCTATTCAAATTTGTTGAATTTAATGAGAAATCCTATTATCTAAAATATAGGAAACAATGCCCTCTAGCTTTCACGTTGCTTATTAAACTAATTAGATTTTACGTTCCCGGACGAAATTGTTTCGTTTTGAGCACTTTATATTTTCTATAAACATTTTAGAGACTTTTACTGAAGTTACAAGTCTTACTATATGTTGTAATTACAAACCAAACAAACACAAAAACCAAATGTAATCAGAAAAGCTTAAATATTAAACATACTTTTAAAAGTTAGCAGTGCGTAACATCCCCTTTATTTTTAATAACAGTCGTAATTCTTTGAGGCATGGTGTTTATTAAATTCTGGCAGTATTCGGGAGTAAAATCATTCCAAATTTCTTGTAGTCTTTCTTTTAATTCCATGACAGTTCTAGCTGGATTTGCGCGCTACTGCTTTTTCATTTCATGCCAAAGTATTTCTATTAGTGATAAATCTGGACTACTTGAAACCCACCCTAAAAGTGGAATATTGTTGTCTGAGAACCATTTTAAGGCCTTTTTTGACTTATGGCATCCTGCTCCAGCTTGCTGAAAAATAAAGGCTTTCCCAGCGGTTAAAGTTACTTCTCTTGTTGGCAACAATGACTCTTCTAAAATATCCAGGTACTTTTCAGTATTGACAATTCCGTTTATGAAATGCAGTTTTCCCACTCCTCTTGCAGATATCGAGCCCCACACCATCACAGATGCCGGAAATTGTATTTGCCGCTCCAAACAATCTGGATGAAAAGCTTCATTTTTTTTGTCGAATAACTCTACTTAGATCGTCACCCACGCAAACTTCAAAACGAGACTCATCACTCCAATGTATACAGCTCCACTGTTCAAAATTCCAATTTTTATGCTCTTTTGCCCATTTAAGTCTATTTTTCTTTTGGATTTGAGTCAATAATGGCTTTTCCTTACCCTATGTAAAGAAAATTTAAATTTAGAAAAATATGCATTAAACTAAGGTGTTACAAAATTCACCTTGTATGTCCTAAATCCTAATTTTTGAGCCTCTATGTGACATGTGGATCTTAAAACCCGCCTACCCACTGCATTACTCCAAAGTACACTTAGTTGACCATAGTTAGCAAGTCTGTTTTGTTGAATTATTCTTTTTAACGCTCGTTCATCTATCTGCCACTTAAAAAAAACATTTTGTGAAATATGACTTACACAGCCTACTTTATTATTTGCGTATTTTAGACCTAATGAGCAAATATCAAATATTTCATCTTTCACTCTTATCTGCGGTTAATTCAATACAAATTAAATTCTGTATGTCTATCTAAAAAGAACTTTATTCACCACTTAGTAGAAATGCATATTATCCTGGAACGTCCTTAAAATAGGCACGATAACTAAATTCAACTTTAATTAGGATTAATGAAATGCAGAATAGTCGTATCTTGAGACTAGAGGACGCTATTAACGCCTTCCTCCATTAACATCATCTACAGTTTTTACCTCGAATCTCATCAAATGCTGCCATTTGCACCACACAAAAACGTATTATATGAAGTTGTATCAAGTAGGCTGGAGACCGAATGGGATTTATATGTTACTCCTGACGAGCAGTTTGGATTTAGAATGGGTCGTCCTAATGAATACGTGCTGTAGATCGTATCAAGATTTATGAGAATAAGTCCTTCTTGTGAAATAATATTTAAATTAGTACAGGCCAGTAGCTTAAGCTATTTAATGACATATGTAAATAAAATACATGCACCAACAATAGCTACCGTATATTAAAAAAGTCCTTGAACCCATTTGTAACTATTAGATAGATAGTTGAAAATGTTGGTCTTTTATTTCAAGAGGTACGTATAAACTTATTGAGAAAATGAACATGGAAAAATTACCTGCCCCATGGTACCCACGAATGTTAACAAATGGACACAAGCAAGCTCAAAAATTGCAGTCGTCTTTTAACGCAGTATAGACATAAGACAAAGAAAATTTTCTTACAAGTTTAGTATCAGCGAATGAGTCATGGATCCATCATTTTAATTAAGGGTAGATTATGGACTGGTTCACCACCAGCTGAAGATCACACTAATTATGGTGGATTACCTGTAAAATAAAGCTACAATTACAGGTCTTCATTATGACAATTGGTGTAAGTTGTATCACTATAACGCACTCAGTCACAAGTATGCCATCGCAACTGCTACAGTAGCTCATACAGGATTAGACTTAGTTGAGCATCTGCCATATTCTCCGGATTTGGCACCCAGAGATTATCGGCTGTTTCAAAACTTAAACAGTCTGAACATATGTTCTTTCCAGGCACATTAGAAACGCTAGATTATCAGTGGGAAGGGTGTAATGAAAAATAAGAACGATATCTTTGCCAATTTCTTATTTTTAGGGGCGTAGCAAAGGGATCATCCCTCGTACTTAAGCTCAGTTAGATTTCCAATATACTTTATATATATATATATATATATATATATATATATATATATACTATATATATACTATATACTATATCTTGGTTACCTACTGTTGTTTGCTTATTCCATACAAGGATATTGTATTACTATGGACGTGGACGCTAGTTTTGGAGTCGAGAATGGTGAAGAGGTAGCACAATAATCAAAGGTTGATAAATACTTTCTATATATACATATATCCCAACAAAACAATATACACAAAAATAATAAGAAAACGTGAAAGAAATTCCTCGTTTAGCTGATTTTAACTATTTCGATCAAATGTGTCTTGCCCATGAGTGATTTAAGTAAGAAATAGGAGCACACAATAGATTTTTTGGGTAGCAGTTTATCTGATACTCCATACACATCATACAAGGAATGGGAGGGGGTGTCATAAAAGAGAGTGGAAGGTAGAATGACGTAGTTATCTTGGTGTTTCTAAAACGTGCCATCAATTATATCGGAGAGGATTAAGTTAATTGCATGCTATCGCGAAATTAAGATGGTTATAAAATAGAAGTAACTTGGAACTCCCAAAGAAAACAACTTGGAATTTCTGGGGTCAAATGATTATTGTTTTATTAAGGAAATTGTTAGTGGAAACGGTCGAATGATGAAAAGTGTCGTGAATGAATGTGTATCTGAGTAATGTATTTTTAAATACGAGGACACATGGTGTGGTCGCCTCATTACTTGATCCAAAACAGTCCATTTCATAAGTAAAGACATAAGCAGTGAAATGCAAGTGCAAGAATTAAAAAAAATACAAGGCTGTACAGTAGCACAATAATCAAAGGTTGATAAATACTTTCTATATATACATATATCCCAACAAAACAATATACACAAAAATAATAAGAAAACGTGAAAGAAATTCCTCGTTTAGCTGATTTTAACTATTTCGATCAAATGTGTCTTGCCCATGAGTGATTTAAGTAAGAAATAGGAGCACACAATAGATTTTTTGGGTAGCAGTTTATCTGATACTCCATACACATCATACAAGGAATGGGAGGGGGTGTCATAAAAGAGAGTGGAAGGTAGAATGACGTAGTTATCTTGGTGTTTCTAAAACGTGCCATCAATTATATCGGAGAGGATTAAGTTAATTGCATGCTATCGCGAAATTAAGATGGTTATAAAATAGAAGTAACTTGGAACTCCCAAAGAAAACAACTTGGAATTTCTGGGGTCAAATGATTATTGTTTTATTAAGGAAATTGTTAGTGGAAACGGTCGAATGATGAAAAGTGTCGTGAATGAATGTGTATCTGAGTAATGTATTTTTAAATACGAGGACACATGGTGTGGTCGCCTCATTACTTGATCCAAAACAGTCCATTTCATAAGTAAAGACATAAGCAGTGAAATGCAAGTGCAAGAATTAAAAAAAATACAAGGCTGTACAGTAAGACAAGCATAATTAATAAAATAAAATAACAAGGGCCGGAATAGGTTGCTGGAATATGTTCAGAGGGCCCCTACGACTGCCCCACCCATTATGGAAAGAGTACATGGCTGACAAGAGGCTACTAAAGAGACATTGATCTGAGAGGCCTAAATGCTCGTGGTGATGAGATGGATCGAAATAGATGGCAGCAAGTCGTACTTACAGAACAAATCTACTTGTTTGTGAAACTACAAAGAAAGATAGATGGAGAAAAATTGGTATAAAAGTCCAGTATTGTAGACAATGATTACAAAAGAGTGCAACTAAGTTTTTTATTTTGAATAATATTTGATTGTCTGTTTCAGAAAAATTTTACACTTTTTGTCGATTTGTTCATTTTTTTACCTTTAGCGTGAATGTCTGTTAGTTATAAATTCTCACGTAGCTTTCACCTTTGGCTATAAACTTGATTTTTATCCAACGACAGTACATCACGTCTTATGTCTGAAAAGACAAAAAAAATATATTGGTGCAAATGGTCACCACCGATTTTATCGTTGCCGGGTATTCAAACGATTGGAATAAGGGTATAGATAGATGATGGTGTTTTTCACTGGCGTTTCTTTGGGTAAAGGTTAGTTGGAAGAAAAAAAATATGTAAAAATTTTTTGATAAAGCAGTGGTTAGGTTAGGGTAAGTTAGGTTAGGCTGGTGTTTGAACCTGAACGAGAAATCTATTTAGGCACCAATATATTCCATTCTTCGATTGAAGAACTATGAAAGATAACTTATTAATGGCAGAGAAATAAATCAAAATGGAATTCAGCAAAAGAAAACGAGAAATAATCAGGACCTGTCTAAAGATAATAGAAACATGAAGCAGTAACAGTCACAATGAAAGACTGCTCAATCAAGGAGAGACATTCCCAACAGTTAAATCAAGAAGTCAAAAAGATAAATTTTCTAGGCATCAGTATTTTTAGTATATTATAAGGTCAGTTTAAAAATTGAAAATAGATTAAATTATTTCATTAATGAATAGGCAACACTGATACCGATACTGTAAAATAAGTAATCTACCTAAAAGAATAGATTATTAATTACAATTTGTAATGCCTCTAGAGTCAAATGTTTATTGTTTACTTGTTACTGATACTAATTAATTAATGTTGCTCTATTGAATACACTTACAAAATGGGATTAGGATTCGGAAGCGAATACTGGCATGGATCTTAGCAAAAGTCATGATTATTTAGCGTGATATACTATTATTTGTTTGCTAGTTCACCAACTCACACACGTTGCATGATACAAAGTAAGAGTATTTGGATAAACAAAATATCGAATTGAAGAATCATATATCTGGATTTGTTATCCAATGATTTGTCACCAGTTAAAAATAGACCCAATAAACGTTTGTTGCTTTGAAAACATGTTTCATACTCGTACCTACCATTTTCGATCTGCTCTATAGAAGGTTGGGGAGCCCTTAAATATTTGGATTTATGTTAAAAATTATTAACTATTATTAGAGTTTTATTTGAGAGAAGTTATGGAAATTCTCCAAGTTAGTGTCATTTCGTGTTTTCTCGTTGATAGAGCAACAGAGCAACTTAAAACGAGATATAAATGTCCATAAATAGACTATCTACGGTTAGTACCTACTACTTGACGTGTTGGATAAAGGTCTGTATCATTCACAACAGATTTGTGTATTGGCTATCTCTTCGTCGAATACCCAGAATTCGAAGAGTAGTTTAGGTTTATCACAGCTTCTGTTTGGTTCCATTAGGTATACAGAACAATTTGTTTTTAATTTTTATGTTACTATTGGAGAAACCTTTCTCGTTATATACGATAATGATCGTAGTTCGGCCAAATAGTTCAACTATGAGGCCGAACTACGGTATCTCGTAATAAGTACTGCTCCCTGTATCTTAAAACCTCAATCCCGTACAAAAAGCCTAGGATTCCCATCAATCAAATTCAGAGAAACTCAAAGAAAATGAATTTTTATTTTGCAAAAGGGCACACGAATACTTTTAAAAAAATGTTGAAATAGAGTCTGACTTTATTTTTGTTGAGTAGATTATATAAACACTACCGGTGCCTAATAAATTGCAGCACATACAAAATAAGATGAAATTTTTCTGTTTAGGAAGGGAAAATATTTTTTTTATGATATTTTTTACTTTGACACGTCTATGATTTCAATTTTCAATGCTAATTTAATCTTCAAGATTCGATCTCCATGTGCTGCAATATATATTGAACAAGTATTTGAATATCAATTTCAGATGACAAGAAATCGACTTTAGGTAACTGTTATTCGTTCGACTTGACGTTTGAATAATTTTAAACAAAAATAGAAAAATAACTAGAGGTGTTAAAAAACTTTGTAGGTGTACAATTAACTTCTGACGCTCTATGCTGGATTCGAGAGCTGAATGCAGCCACGTGATACGAATTAGACAAGAACACCATCTGAAATAAGTGTAGCGTCAAATGTGAAGAACGTTAATTGTCACAGCTATAGCTTTTTACTGGATATCATGAAAATAAAGCAGTTTAAATAATCGAATAAAAAATAATCGATACATGTAGTGAAAAAGGTTATGTCGGCAGCTGTTGGTTCGTATTTCTAAAATTGTAATAATGAATGAATTATTTATAATTGCATTGAAATTTATAAAATGGAATAATTATCGAAAGAGAGAAAGGGTTCAATTATACAGGAGAATATATTGATACTTTGATTACCGAGACTTGACGCTTGACACTCTAAAAATTTTACGTTACGTATATCAGTTTCAAAGGACGTTCTAGCCTAGTCGTACCACGTGAGCGAATTTTATGCCCAAATATAGGTCCCTTTACTTTGAATACCAGTTCTTAGGTTGACTATGGTTATGAAACAATAGTCCCACGTCTCAATCTATACTTAAACAGTGCTCAATTTTGGCGTTCCGGCACTTCTCGAGTCCACCTTCCACTTAACGGCCCCTAGGTCTCATCAGCGATCGCTAAAATTATCTTTCCACTACTGCACAAATGACCGTGCATCTAGAGAGCTGAAGGCTCACAATATGGCCAGAGCTGGATTAAGCTAGGGGCTTGGAGGGGCTATAGCCCCGGGCCCCAGGTCCAAGAGGGCCCCATCATTTGGAAATCATTCTGTATTTTTTGATGTGTTCATACCACAAATCTAATGTATTGATATTATTTTGTGAATTTTTCCGGGTTTTCGAATTCCTTAAGGGGGCCCCGTCATTATTTTAGCCCCGGTCCTTATAAATCTTAATCCGGCCCTGAATTTGGCAGTTGGAATAAATATTTTGCATGGTTTGGGACAAAATTTAATCTAAAATAGATTCCCGTGAATTTATGGTGATTTTTCTGACAAAGATGTTGTATTGTATGCCGCCTCGTGTTGACAATAGTCCGCTACGACTCACCAATATTCTATAAACGAACAGTGACGTCCAGCGATCGCGACAACCCTGGAATGATACACGGAGTGTTATAATCGTTTCAGGAGTTGAGTGGCACTATTGCTTTATGTGGTCGGCAGGACGAGAAGGCTTAAACTTATTTGTTTCTATAGTAGGTATATTTTTATGTACGACAGAGATAGAGAGAGTTAAAGCCTCATTTCTAATGCAACATGTGAGGCCATTTTAAATATTATTAACAATTTGAATGTTTCCTAAATGTATCTGAGGTGATACCAGTTTTCGATCTTTTATTAGTCTTTTATAACCATAAGCTGTACAGAACAATAGAAAAAAAATTAGAGATGCGAAAAGCCCTGTGTACTACTAAAGTAGGTATATGTGCTACGCCTAAAGACCTAAAAGTCAGTGGCCGTTTAAAACAGCCCCAACGCGTTCTGTACGCTTTGTGTTTGCCAGAACGCGTTGTGGCTTTTCTTTAATAGCCAGAATCCGAATGAAATTATTTTAGATTTAGAAGACGTCAGCTCACGTAATATAATGCTGCTTATTAATAATCATTTGGTAATAGTACACCACTCATTATTTGAATAGATGTTTAATGACAACGTTTTTATATATGTTTTATATCCATATATCTAACTGCATCAAACATAAAGTTCAATGTAATTCAAAATGCTACAACAATTCCTAATGCAAAAACAAATAGATGGATATGCAGCGAAGATTGATTTTAGTTATATACTTTTTTACATTAAAACGACTGTTAATAATTTATATTAAGTAAATATTGACTATATGGATATAAAACATATATAAAAACGTTGTCATCAAACATTTATTAAAATAATGAGTGTTTTGTTACCAAATGATTATTAATAAGCAGCATTATATTACTTCTTCTAAATATAAAACAATTTCATTCGGATTCTGGCTATATCAGATCAGTCACAATGCGTTCTGGCAAACACAAAGCGTACAGAACGCGTTGTGGCTGTTTTAAACGGCCACTGGCCGTTTTCGGTCTTTAATCTTAACATATGTACCTATTCGCTCAAAAAGGCTGGAAGTTTTGTTTTAATATTATTGCAAGATCCTCTTCCCAACAAATTTCACTGAAAATACGAATTTAAATTCTTCCATTTAGTAAGGAGACCCAAGTTGTGAATTTTTAACAGTTTAGATGCAGTTTGCAAGATGCACTGTGCTTTCTACTTTGAATTCTGGTGTTATTATGGAAAATTTTGAAAACGCCGAAAAATTGGTCCTTTAATAGTTACTTAATTAAAAATCATTAATGTAGCAAGTTGTGAACAACACGTAAAGCTCCAGGAAAACCAAAATCTCTAACAGAAACATGGACCAATGAGGGACATAAGCCAAATAAGTTTTGGTAAGAGGAAACTATTGAAAGTCCAAGATAGGCTTGTGTAAATAATTTATCTACTGGTTTCAATCCAGGGACGCAGACTAATAACACTACCTACACATCGGCAGTTCAAACGGTTTATTATTCGAATCTGCTCGAACCGATGACTACCATGAGAACATGAATGTTGATGACTTTTAAAAATGCCTTTCCAAAATGTTTGTTCGTCAGGTATTCTCGCAATACCAAGAGTTGAACAAAACCTATTGAGGAAAAATGTTGTACTATCTTCAACCTCTTATAAAAATGAGTTACAGGAACGAGAACTACTTAAGTAAATTGAATGGAGCCAAAGCCAAAGCTTGTTTGTGAATGATACAATGAGAATCTATAATCTTGGGGTTCTTTTTCTTGGCCAACTCAATAAATCCTGATTGGCATTCTGTCATAGCTTGTGCCCTATCAGTGCATATTCCAATAACTGTCTCCCACTAAAAAATTGTCAAGTGCAGAAAATATATCAATAGCCTTGGTGGTTGTTTCCAGTGATTTTGAAAACAATATTTCCTCAACGATTTTTTGTCCTCAATAAATTCTCAGTAAAACAATAACTGGGCATGTTTTGAACTATCAATCGTTTCATCACATTGCAATGAAAAAAAAGGAGAGCACTTTAACTTTTGAACTACTTGAGATATCGAATTGACGGACATTTCATTAATTCGACATTTAATTGTATCGTTTGAAAATGGAATTTTTGATATCTTACGAAAGCTGTCTTCTTCGAGTAGGTAAACCACTACAAGCAGTAATGAAACAAGGTTTTAGGAGTGACTCACCGATGGCATGAGGCTTTTTATTTTTTGCTATCAACAAGGCAATTTTGTAAGAAGCTTCAACAGCTTTATCATTGCTTAATCGATGGAGATTTTATAAGGGTTTCGTAAAACGAAATGAGAACGGTATTTTTTTACTTACTTCACCAAAATGTATGCTAAATGATAATTTAATGTACTTATAACCAAGGGCTCTGTTTAGCGTTAATAAATAAATATAAAATATTTTTTTATTGTTAACATCTATTCCAACAAGCTCCATTCCACAGTTGACGAGTAGAACAATTGAACATTCTTGAACAATCAACAAATGGATAGAGGCCAAGGCCGCAGATTGGCTCACAAAAAAAAATAAAATTATCAATATTGAAAATCTAAATAATAAACTTTCATGAATATAAATATATGAAATATGTAGTGGATGAAATTGCGTGAGAATTAGGCGTAATTATTGCAACCCTCCCATTATGAGTTGAGCGCAATAGAACTTGTATGCGCTCACCTGAAAAATTAAAAAACAATCAACAATGTTGCGTCCAATTTAAATGACGTAACCTGCATAATACTACCCGTAAAAATTTTTCACAATAACCGCACGCCTTTGACTCCTCTATTTCCTGTCCCTCAGACCCACAATGTTCTATGTTGGAAGTATGAATTACTATTAGCAATTGTCGTATTTGTTTAAAGTTACCTACTTATTTACGTCCCATTTCTCTAGTTTAGGGGACTCCTTGTATAATATTATCTGAATAAAAAAGGGATATGTTAAAAATCGATGCACACCGAGAAAATTATTTTTAAGAAACTAACATCTTGTAAAATGAAAATACGATTTTGTTTTGATTCCCCCATACCTATGTGAATACATGAATAACTCCACGTCGTTTTTTCGTGAACGGGAATAGACGAGACAAACCCAAGGTAAGCAGTTAACTAGTCAAAGCTTTCTTCCACTGACAACATGTTTATGTTAGTAAAATACCTCCTTACAGATTGAGTTCTATGTATATTGCGATAATACGTATTCGACTGGGGGTAGGGCGGTCTGGCAACCAATAGCGGGCGTTGCCGGGGAAGTAGAATCTCACCAATAGCGCGCCTCTTTCTATCACAACGTCCCTCCTTCCCGCCAATGAAAAAAGCATTAATCTCTTTTAAAAATAGAGCAGATAGCAACCACGCAGCCAGGCGACACGCACCGAATCGCTAACTGCCATAGAGGCCCCTGTAATGAGCTTACCAGTAGCACATATTTAACATGTAGTTCAGTTTATAGACATCCCCACTAGCTATCACCTTATTTCTGGCCACCGCCCACTAAACTCACCTCACCCAGCAAGTCTTTTCTACATACGAGTTCAGTTCATTGTCAACCTAATAGTGACCAATACACGGGAAGGACTATATTATAAATTGAAAAAGACTAGGCGCTCGCTATACGATAACAGTGTTTATGTGATGTGTAGTGAGGGCACGTGTAATTCGTGAAAAAATTTTCGTTCTGAGCCCTGAGACATTCCTCGGCGACGCGGCTTGATCGCGTCTTCAAGTTGCAACCACGGCGTCTCCAGTAGCAATGACGCAACACAGCGACGCGTCCAGCGACCGGTCCGAAGTATCAGTAACTCCACCACCACCAGTTTCCAAAATGCTTGAATTCGCCAGTCATCAGAATCTCAGTTTTCTCAACCTGGAGCACCGTAATATGTTAGCAGCTCCGTTGGCGGCCCTTCATTCTATGACAGAAATGAAAAATCATCAAACACATCTCAACTCCGAACATCTTCATGGCCAAGAAAAAAGTGATGCCGACGTCTTGCTAGAACGTACAAGTTTACACGTAGAACGGTCAGGCTTGACGTCGAGAAGTCCCTTAGGTGCAACAAGCAATAGCAACAGTTCTCAAGGGGCTAATCCTCATGGCATTGACCATATATTGTCAAGGCCTTCTCAAATTACAACTGGCCCCTTGCATTTTCCACATAATCTCGGTTTTACGCAGAATACACTAAGTATGGCGTCTAACAGCGCTCAGAGTGCTTCTAATTCTGGACTGCGTGGATTTAACATTGCCGCCGCTGCCTTTTTCCACCATCATGCCGCTAATTCTGTCAACAAACCTCCTGTAGAGCTTGCAAGAGGTGCTGGAGGCCTTTATTGGCCTGGTGGAATACAAGGTCTGAATCCTATGTCATGGAGGGATCGTCTTAGTAGCAGTAAGTAATTTTGAAAACTGTACAAAAATTCTAATTCTACTGTAATGTTCGGGATATGTATCAGGACTATTCTTGGAACAATATTAAATGTATTAATATAATTCATAGTTCTTTATTTTATGTTATAAATTTAGTATGAATAAAGTCTGAATTATCTCATATTTGTTTTAACGTTGAGCTGCAGGTCCGTAACAGCACAATGCAGTTTATTCGGAAGTTCCACGACCCGATAAAACGCACATAAATGTGTTTTATATATATTTTCTTAGTTTTCTGCGACTAAATTCAATGATTATGAACTATAATTTCAAATTTGTGCTACTTACGTTTACATTTCCTGTTTTCAGTAAAAAGCTTGCCAAACATATAGAAATAAAACGAAATACAGAATTTTGTATTTATGGAACAAATACTACAAAGTTAGATTTTATGAAAGTTTTATTGCTTACTAATAAAGCTCAAAAAATAAAGAGAAATTGATTTCGTATCAAATTCTATTAAGAAGTCTAAAAAATTACCAAAACACTACTCTGGAGCAAAAATTGTATCGAGAAACTTCCACTTTCGCCCACAAAAAATATTATTATTCTGCACTTCTTATTTAAAATTGACTTTATCATTATTTTCTCTAGAAATATGAAAAAAAAAATTATTGGATATGGGGAATTTCATCAATTTTTTTAGATGAGCTATGTATTTAGCGAGCTTTCATTCTAGAAATAATTCACTATGATTATTAATATTATTAGCTTCAAAACATGCATTTTTTCAAACAACTTGTTTCATTAATTATTATTCAAGTGTTCTGTTCTGATTCTCCTGCAAGAACGAAAAGCATTTAATATAAAGAAGTTGACAAAATTTTAAAAAATGTCAAAAAATGTGGAAGTGAAAGTGAAATGTTCATTAGCGGCCTTAAAATTCAATCAAATTATAAGGCGTGATCTAGTCGGCGCACGCTGAGGCATTTGGACACCATAAAGGGACAAAAAGAAAAGAAACATTGTTTCAACTAGTGCAAGCGAAACTAGTGAGCTCTGATTTAAAATAAAAAAGCGGCAGCATATCAAAATCAAAATTATTGATTGAAAGCTATTCATAGTTATTTTAAATTTATTTTCAAAACTTTACAGCTATTTCAGTAAAAGCAAATGTTAACATTTCTAGTTTTTTTGGCAAAATATATTGAAGTAAGTCATAAGATTCATGCCGTTATAAAACATACTAATTTATTATGGCTATTGATCATGTATAGAGCATCATTTCCTAATTTCGGTTTTTTTTTTAATTTTTGCTTATTTTGGCGAAGGTATAGCTGTGTTCCGGGTGTTTCCAAATCAATAATTTATCACAGAATGTTGGACGATCATCGTTAAATATGAAACCGCAAAGAATGCTAATATTTGTTTTTTGCGAATCCCTACATATAAAGTTAAATGCAGTTAACACGTCACTTTTGTATAAGACAATATATTAAATTCATTTTGTTTGTATAATTCACAAAGTATTGATTCAATTTTGATTGAATTTGTTTAAATTTTTTTGTATAGCTGAACAAATATATTTTTTACAAATTCAAAAAACTTAATATTGAACCAAGTGTTTTAATAAATTTGCTACGATTAGTGTATATTTGTTATATAATTATCTAGGTAAGAGGAAAATCGATTAAACAAAATTATTGATTTTCTTATTTCTAAACCGCTAGGAAATTATAAGTGGAATGAAATAACACTCATGCCACCTAAAGCTACAAATCTTTAAAAGATAGTGATGAAAGGAGTTTATCTCAACTTTTCACTCATTAGACCATTTTATATGATTTTCGTGGAGATTTATCTTGATTTTAGATCTCTTTCCATGGCAAAGCAGTTGATGTTTCAATCTACCTCGGTCTTTATCGAAGTTTCCATAATTTAAGTTAATTATCAACTGGACCTATATTTCCAGAACATCAGAACCCATTCCAAATTAACTCTCAACCTATTTTAAAAATTAATTTTGTTCCTTAATGGCGTCTAAAAACCCCAGCGTCCAAAATAAAGTACGTGATTTGATATTTTTTTTAGGCTCCAAAGGGACTTTCATTGATTCAATAGAACAAAATCTATCTAATTGTTTCTGTGTGTAGGAATCTATAAGACATGATCCTTGATTATGTGTGAATTGGAGTGAATTGTGTTATGGGTATTAATAATAATGCGTGCATAGAGAGATGGTGACTAGCATGTTGATCATTTAACGTCCTCATAGGGTTTACCTATACGACCATAATTCCTATCGTAAACAGCAATATCTGCACGTTTCCCATAACACTCCACAGACCAAATTGTTGATTCTCATTGTTTACTCTGTCACATCGTACAAACAATACGAAGGTTGACTTAATATGTTTACTAGTCCCTGATAATAATCATTATATTGACACCTGAGAGAATTTTCTCCTCAGATGAGAATCAGATTAAATCTTTCGTTCAAATAAACACAATATCCGATCTAATTTGATTCTAATATTTTCAATTGATTCGTTTTAGTTTTATACAGTGTATTCCAAAAGGTAATTATGCTGCAACATGAGCAAAAATTATATATATATATATATATATATATATATATATATATATATATATATATATATATATATTAATAGTAAGATAGTGGGCGGCCAAGAGTCTTTTAGTACAAAGGCCCGTCGTGTTCTACTCGAAATTACCTATGCCGATCAGGCGCTTTGGTTAGAACCTTTTGACGTCACTGGACAAGCTGAGAGGTGTTCCCTTGTGAGTGCTGAGCTCTCAGAGATGACGTAGTCTGCAGTTTCTTCCTACTCCATGCACCAGTGGCATTTCGAGTCGACCGTGAGGTCTATAAGGTCTGTAAGGTGGCGTCTTAGTTGACCGTATCCGATTAAAAGTCCAATAACCTGTCGACTTTCGAGCCTGCTTAAGTGGAGCGGTTGATTGGTAAGAGAAGCAGTGCCTTAGCTTGTCTCATGGCGAGTTTCTATATCCATCTCTACAGAGCCTGCCTTACAAGCAGACCGTTGAGAGATGTAATAGTAACAGTTTTGGCTATTTCAATGGGTTGTGGGCCCATTAGTGAATTAGCGGATGTCAATCTGGCGGGCGAGCTCGTTTCTTCATCGCCTTTGATGTTAGAGTAATCAGGCAACCGAACGAGCTGAATTTTATAGCCGACATAGGACTTTCTTACACTCCAGTACAAGACTAGAGTACGCCAATTCGGCCCTTATGGCTTTATGAAAGCTCTGCTATCTAAGCAGATTAAGATTACTGTGTTTCTATCACGTTGATCGAGTATCGCACTCTTGCCTTTGCTTTCTCAATACAAGGCCCCAGGTAATTGATGACATGTGAAAAATTGTTAATATTGCACTTAAATTCAGCTTTGTTTATAAACCTTTTTGCTTATGGTTCGAATTTTAAAGATTGATATTTCTCTATTATGTGTTGGAAACCACGAAAAACTATCGTTTTCAGATAAAAAATTAATAGTGAATAAGTAACATGTGCCGATATCTGTTTATTAACTCTTAAAGTAAACACGTTATTGAAACGAAACATGTTTATGGACTCTTAAACCTAAACAAATCAATGAATGGAATTGGATATTGTAGTTCGATTTCATTTCGCTTTCTTCAACAAAAGTTTAACTTTGTAACGTGTAAGAAACGTATAGTTGAAACTCAATAGGATTGCCAGTATCCGATTCAACAAACGTTGAGCGAAGCGATGTTAACGACGAAAAGGAAGTATTCATGAACGATGTGAGCTCTAGCCTAATCTTTATGTTGTTATGTAGTAATAATAATGGGTTCGGTAAGATTTTCTAGATTTCCAGATTTTATTTTCTTCTTTGTGCGAATCTTCTGCGTACTTGCTAATTAAAAGCTATAATTGGTATTTCTTCTAAATAATGGTTTTGGTAGAGGGACGACGTAAACGAATTCAAACCAATTTTTAAACACCCTGAAGCACTTTCTATGTGGGTAATAATGAGATGTCTTCCTTTTTCTTTCTTCCTTATTTACTCTAGTTTCGTTAGTATGATATATTTTGTTGCTAAAACGTCTATTTATATGATTTTTTTTTAAACTTCGCGGTATTACAATTCATTCAAAAGAAATCCCAATTTCATACATCAAATAAAGATACTAACCGAATATCCAATCTTCCATGTAACATTGTAAACGCCTTGTATAGTATTATCTGTATCTTTTAAAAAAATGTTGATTAGTATACGCAAATCCTCTCCAAACCTACAAAAATACCTTCCTACCTAAAAGAAAGATACATTGCAGGAAGACCTCTCTACATCATCTCATCCAATGAGATCGTCAGTCTTCTTTGTAGTTCGCTCTCTTCAGTGGGTTTAGGGGCAGTCTCCAGCTATCCTCTATTTTCTCCATGAAGATTCGTCTTTTTTTCTCTTAACGCTCCCGTAGGTGTGTTTTTCGCAGTCTTTTAGATAGATCTATTTACTACTTGAGGTTCTGCCAATTTTCATGTATTAACAGATTTGCAGACACCCTGATAGGTGGACTCTTCTCGTTCTATATTTTGTTTGTACTGCTGCCCTTGGATTCCTAGCGTATGTTGAGATGGGTTGAAGCACTTGTAATCTTCTTCTAGCGATAACCTTCATGATTTCTTTTTTCTATTCATCCTTTGGTAGATTTGCTGGACCCTGAGGTACTAAAGGTCATTTATAGTTTAGCTAAGAATAATGTTCTGGTGGGTTTGGAGCTTTTTGACAGTGTATACCAGCGATGTGGATGCATACAGAATGAAGGAGATAAGGATGGTATCGACTCATCCTGTATACTAAGGTATCTTCCCTATTAATTCCGATATCAACTGTCGGGTAGTTTTCATAGCTGCTGTTGCCACATTTCGACACTATTAATTAGAAAATGCTTGTATGTAGACAACAAAATCCATCAGTCAAGTTTCAAATGTTTAATAATGGTCGTAATATTGCATCAAATATTTTTTGATACCACCTCGTAAGATGATTTAATTTGTGTATATTTGCTGTCGAATTTAATGAATGATATCAATCATTGTATATGTGTGAATATCATATTATTCAGAAATGATTACATTTCAGAATTATCCAAGCCACATTGTAATTGTCTCGTTGATATGCTGAACATATGTCAGTTTGATAATATCGTATTTAATTTCATTACAACATGCTCGTTCATTAGGAAAAAGATATAACATTTGATAACGAAGAACACATTTACACCTTATAATTAGCTCCGTGGCTAATAAAGTGTTTAATATCAAAACCTACATGGATTTATCATGATAAAAAATATTGATAGAATTTATAGTTGGTTCAAGTCAATTATGGTATGTTTTATCTCTCCTTAAGGTTTAGAACATTGTGTTATGATTATAGATCAAATTTGAGTTTAAAACAACGTAACTTTCATAAATCCATAGTATACTTCGACACCTTATCCTTATATACTCTAACTATGACAAGAACTTTGGCCATTGTCGGAAATTCGTGTCTAAAGAAGAACGCATGCACTTTCCTTCCAAGTCTTTCTTTTAAATGATTTTCTGTTTGAAATTTTGTTTTCCTGGAGCTTCTAGTGCTGTATGAAACTCGTCACATTTCTCTTCATTAATAAATCTGTAAATCGTAGTTTTACCAACAACAAGCGTACCACTAACTAATTCCTCTGTGTCATTAACATTCTTACTGTTATTAAATTTAATAATTATTTAAAAGAATTAAATATGAATGTTTTTTCATTAACTGTTAAAGGACGGATTTTTCGGCATTCATCCATAATTATACTAGACTGTACATTGCACTATGCAAGTTGCAACTACACGAAACTATTAAAACTTGGACGTTTTTACTAAATGATAAAACTTAAAATCGTTTTTTTTTTCGGTTAAATATGTTGATAAGAGTTTCATGGAATTGAAATAAAACAAAATTTCTAGCCTTTATTGAGAAAAATCTTATGATAAGCTATCTAATTTTCAATAAATAAGGCTTTTGGCCTGCCCGAACCTTTTTATATTGCTCTGTAAAGGATCGAAATTTTGTATTAGCTCAGGCACATTTATAAAAATTTTAGAATATATTCAAATTATTCTGTAATAATATTTAAAATGACCTAAGTTTTGCATTAAAAATTAAGTTTCATTACTCTCTTTTACATAAAAATAGACTATAGGATTTTCTTGTTTAACGTAATGAATTGTCGGGTAGATGATGTAACCAAAGTTTCAACTGACCAAAACGAGTGTTAAATTGTAAATTTTAATATCAAATTATCCTTAAAAATTAACAACTGAAAGTTTAGAGAGATTTTAACTATAGTGAGGCGTACGCGAAGCATATTATGTATGATATAAATACATTTACTTATATTGCATATTTTGAACAAGTTCATCAAAACTCATAAAACGGTAATTGGACACTGGCATGCTTTAAAATTTTAGTGCTTTTTGATGGCTACGTTGGTGTTACCTTTAAGGTTATTAATATGTAGACACAACATTTCGTGAACTTGACAAGTCGTTCGTACATAAATTATGGTTAGTCGTTTGAAAATATCTTGAGGCATTGTTATTAAAAATGAATCATTCAAGTAGAAATGTCAAAAAAAAAAACCAAATTTTCTACATATTCCTCAGGATACATTCATGTTTACAGTTCTTCCTATATTCATGCGGTTTATTCGGTACACCACAGGAATAGCCATAACAGAGGTAGGGTTGAGTAGCAGGTAACATTGGACAAATAAGTTATACGAGGTGCGATCAAAAATACTACCAATTATTTATGCTGTATTTGTTTCAACTAGTGTGTGTCATACTACTATGACGGCAAGTCATATTTTACTTTTGACGTGAAACAGCGATTAATAAGACTAATTATTGTCAGAAAGGCGATGAAGTGAATTCAGAAGTGTATTTCAAAAGACAAAAAGTTCAACTCGAAAGTATTGATATGGTTGGCGATAGCTTCTCGTGGTTGTAACCGCCTAAATATATGAAAAAAAGCCGAGTAGATGCTGATTCAGTTGTATAAAATACGTGTAATTATAGTGAAGTAGCAATTGTTTCATACAGTGAAGTGCAAATAATTGAATTAAAACAAACAGTTTTTGAGTAGTATGTTATTTTGTACTTATTATCTAACCTCTTTGTTTCAACAAACTATAACGTTTCAGATACTGTATACTTCATTTTAAGAAACAAAACATACCAAAAGCATAAGTCGTTCAATTCTGTTAAGTTGAAGGATTTAATAAATTACTTAAAATATTATAAACTTCATTTATTCCCTTACTTATTTTACAAACAATGACGAAACTTATAGTGGTTTATTAGATTCGAATAGAAGTAGGTAGCATATGTGTTTCTTCATTAGTTAGTTGATTAGAAGATATCAATACTAATTCCCTTATCGCACAAAGAGGCACATATGTTTGTAACATTATTACATCATATATCGTACAGATGATTGCGGGCAGTTGACTTCAAGCGAGAACCTCTCCTACGGCCAATCAGGGAACGGCTTTAGAGCGCGGATATGTAATGACCGGTGACGTATGTGTTATTTGTTTGGCGCCATCTGGCAGTAGCGATATTAACTTGGCAAATCAAACATGCCTGAGACATTAATTACCGAGATCTGATAGCTGACGTGCGAATCAAACTTTGTTATCAAACAAGTCATATTTTATTTCTATGATTTCTATATGTACAAAGTAAAAGAAAACAACACTAGGTATTTCAAGTCTGTTCATACATAACGTTCTCTGATTTTTTTTGTTTTTAGTACAAATTAATACATACGTAATTATTATGAGAATATGAAATGAATTGATTAGAGAATTGCGATTTTTCTTGTCGGACAATTTGCTCTTGCTCGGAGAGTAATACTTTTTCGATAAATTGATAGTCACTATAGTTTATTCTTAAAACTTTGGAGTAATAAATCAAACGATTTATCAAGTTATCTTTTCATTGATTTGTCATTTCTTGTGATACTCGGTAGCGCTTTCATCTACAATCCACAGATCAATCTGTGATGTGAAATTTGTAGAGATTATTGGCCAGCGTAATTGTTTTAGAGTATCTGAGAATACTGATAGATGTCTTTATGAATAAGTTCGTATAGTAAATCGTTAAAAAAATTGAACAACCAAACAGATATTTAACAATTTGGAATCATATTAGTTGAAAAAACTATATACTTAGGATCTAGTGAAAAACGCTGCCAGCAATTATGTTATAAATTACATACTATTTGCTATTCCATACTGGCAATATACCGGGTGGGCCACTAAGAAGAGCCGTCGGCTATATATTAGGAGCCTAATATATTGCAGCACCAGGGAAAAAAATAAATAGCCCCAGAAACACGTGTAAATTATTATCAGAATTATTATAGGAAGGCGTATTTGAAAATATGAAGATATAGAAGATAATTGAAATCTTTAACAAATTCTGCACATTTTTCATTTTCCAAATTTTAGTCTATCTCTTCTAATAAGAGGTGGGGTAGAGTGGGAACCTTATTATGAAAAAATGTAAGTCCGGTTCTGCTGCCGATTTTCATGAACTTGTATATATGTATGTATATATGTATATATATGTATATATATATATATATATATATATATATATATATATATATATATATATACAGTATGGTGCAAATGAAAGGAATAAATTCGTTATTTCGTAAACCGACGACTTTAAGGAAATATGTGGAAACCCGTCGATTTTTATTTTAAAACGGGATACCTTTTTATTTTTGACGTCATCTATGCTAGCGCGATGCCGTCATCGCTCAAATTTTTAAATGGAAATGTGAGTGTTGTAATACATTATTTGAAAGGTCTTTTAAATACCTATTCAGCCATATCAATATGTACAGTATTTGATTTGCGTATTTGTTTAAAAAATTAATAAAATTTTATTATTATTATTTAATATGTATTACTCATTAAATACAACGAAAACTAAATTAAGTGCTCAAATTGTTCACCTTCAGATGAAATACAATGAGAAAGACGTGCCGCGAACTCTTCTCGAACCTCTATAACTTCCGGAGTTATCTCAACACGTATCCTTTCTATGATTTCATTGATATTTTGTGGTCTATTTTGGTACACTTTACTTTTCAAATATCCCAATAAAAAAAATCAAGAGGAGTCAAATCAGGTGACCTAGGCGGCTATTCTATTGTTCTATCCACCGATTCGGAAAGACGTTGTTCAAACAGTTGCGCACCAATACAGCATAGTGTGGAAGCGCACCATCTTGCTGCAGCCATAAATCATTTCTGTTTGGAAACAGCCGGTTCAATTCAGGTAGCAAGAAGTTTTGAAGCAATTCTAAATATCGAGAACCTGTTAAGGTTTCTTCGAAAAAGTATGGCCCAATAATTCTATTATCTATTATTCCCGCCCAAACATTAACTTTATCTGGATATTGAGTACGGTACTCTTGCATCCAGTGTGGATTTTCTGTAGCCCAGTACCGATAAGTTTGACGAATGACATGACCGTTTAGTAGAAATGTAGCTTCATCCGAGAAAAGAACCTCTTTTAAAAATATCGGTTCTCTTACTTTGTAGGGATGCCACTTTTCCTTCTTTAGCTTTTTAAGAACTGTTGAATGGTCCATGTCATTATCTAATGCTACTTGCCGTGAACTGGTATGGGGATTATCTTGAAAGGCTAAGAACATCTAGTTGTTTGTTTTCTGATATTGGTTTTCTACTACCTTTAGGGAGGTCTTTGACATGACCCATTTCTCTGAATTTCTTCTCAATTTTACTTATAGTGGATTGTGAAATTGGTTCTCGGTTGGGGTATTTATTATCAAATAACGTACATACTTCTTTCTGCGTACGTGCTTATCTCCGCAACCAATCATTATTAGAATTTCAATGCTTTGTGTTTCAGTCAGCTTCATGTTGATAGATACACAATCTTTTTGAATTCGTCTAATACAATAATATTATCAATCATTTGACAGAAAGTTAATTATGTCCAAGTGTTAATGTTGATGTTGATAAGGTAACTAGATTTTTAAAAATGGTAAAAAGTAGGTAGATAAGACATTTCATTACCAGTAACGGCCTTTACAAAATTTATTTTTGTGTGTCAAAAAATACATCATACCAATACTTAATACGTTTACGTTTAATCTATCATATAATTGTCCACCCTAAACATTCTCGATGAATGTAGGTATAAACTGATATGCTCTATAAATACCGAATTGATTTAAGAAAGGAATTCGCTATACCAAAAATAGGAAGAATTACTACTCAATAAAACTGGAAATGAATGTTTTAATAGCTGCAGGTCTATGAAGGTATATTTAGGTAGATTGTAATAAAATCTTTGAAAAGATTGCAAATCGTATTTCGTTAAATCCATTCAGTGCGATTTAAATTTTTGTATCAAAAGGAAATAAATCAATCTCGATATAGCTTTTGAAATGACATACTCATAAACATAACAAAAATAATATTACCTACCTTCCTTCAAAAGCCAATGGCCTCGTTAGAGATGCCTTTGGGTTAACTAAACAATGAAAATATGTACTTCATTATTTTACAATTATTAATAGGTAGATTAGTTTAATAACTTTAATTATTTCGAGCTGAAGATTACCCTCACTTTAGGGCGTTAGTAAATTTACCATCCAACATTCAGCTTCCAACACTTACACAGTGCTGCCTATAAAAATCAATTTCCAATCGCTTTGGAGTTAGTATGATAGCTTTAGGCAGAAATGGAAAACTATATTTACAAATTTCAAATTCAATTTTGAAAGTACATTTTTATATTAACATGACAATCAAATTCTAAGATTCATGTTTTTCACTCTAATATTTCTATTTCTTCTTGTTTTATAATTACGCAAATCTATATATATATATATATATATATATATATATATATATATATATATATATATATATATATATATATATATATATATATATATATATATATATATATATATATATATATATATATATATATATATATATATAGTTTGTTGCTTTTATAAAGTATGAGCGCACTCCCCAACTTCTTTCCCATCAAAATATTTTTCGTTCACGTGCTTTTTCTGTATAACGGAAAAATAAACAATGAAGTAGTAGAAATCTGTGAAAACACTAAATCCCAGCTTTGATCACTGATTTCGAAAAATGCTTATATAAATATTGACAAAAAGTAACATCTACGTACAAACGAACTAATAAAGAAAACAGTGATGGATTTAGGCTTGTTGCCGCCTAAGGCCCCGTTCGATGCGCCGCCCTTTTTGATAAAATGGATTTCATTAATTTTTATGCTTGATAAATTTACTTTATTGAAGTCTAATTTTCAAGTATTACTAATAAACATGAATATTTTTTTCAATATTATTTAGCTTGGAAATTTCTTTTTCCTGGCTTTGGTCTGCTCAAAAATGACGATTATATCATCAGAAATAATTTCTTGGACTATTTGAGATTCAACAACCTGCAAGAGTATCAAGTTTATATTGGCCCATGTTTGCGCCTAATAAGTTTTTACTCTTTTTAGAGTGAAAAAGATCTTTCTTCTGAACGATTGGTGGCCTGAATACTTAAAAAAACTCGAAGAGCAATATCCGCATACCAATAAACATCTTGAAGACTCCGTGAATGCAATAGATGTAAATTATTTTTTCTCTTGAGTCGAGTAACTCATTTTTAACTGTATATTCCATAGAAAATTTTCTATAAGAACTAATCTGAAACAACTTTCGTTTCGTTCTATGCCTGGGCCTTACGGGCCTTGGCGGAACTCCATCACTGAAAGAGAAACGACATTTTCCACAGCTGTATTCGTGACATAATGAAGAATTAGAGAATTGGAAAATTTTTTCTGATTATAATAAATCCGTCCAGAATGATAGAAAAAAGTCTAATGAACAGAAGAGCTGGAAACGGAACAGGTGATTTGAAATCTACATGAGACATTTCAGAACGCCATCTGAGTCGTAAGAAATAATCTAAAGGTAGATTATTGCCATTGGTATTAGGCAAAGCACTTTAAGACGCAAGATGCTTAATGTCTATGATGCATAGTTGAGGTGGGATAGGAGGACAACTGGGAAGATGCACATCGAAATGAAGTAGACTTCTTCGTTACCGCATGAGTAGGTTCTCATATTCTGTACTCCAAGTCATGAGTTTTCTATCCTTATGCCCTGGCACAATGACCGAGTAGCTGAGAATAATATTTCAATACCTACATAATATACATTAGCTTGAAGCATAATTATATAACCAGCATCAATTTTAAGCCAGTTGTCTTACTCAACTTCACTAGCCCATTTCCATGTGGTTGGTGTTATTGAGAAGTAGATTACTTGCAGTCGAAGACCAGCTTTTAGTGAGAAATAGTAATCCACTTATTAACATTATCCAATTATTCACAAACTGGATTTATTTCTTAATGCCCAAATATCTCTTAAGATGATTCGGATCTGCATACTTTCACTGATGTTCAGTTACAATGCTTGTTCAACCGTAGTTGATCATTTCCCCAGTTGCAACTACTAAACTTCTGACTATTAGAGGTATGAAAGAAATACTAGTACATACTAAATTTTGATTCCTTCACAAATATTTGCTAATTTCCTATACATTTCTATTTGTTTAACAAAATGTTTTATTAGTTCTCTCTATATTTTGTTAGAATATATTGGAGAATAACGATTAAAGAGGGGAATTCTGGCCTTATTAAATTGACTGAATAAATATTCTATCGGGAGTTAAATGGTGTGTGTATAATTGAACGTCCCATTAGTCTACGTCGCCTTAATTAAATTTTAACGTTACGTCCTCACTTAAAAAACAATGTCAAACTGAAATACTGTTTCCCTGGAGTGTAATATACTGGGTTATGGTTGATTTCGTTCAGAGAAATTAATGATATTGGTGTATAAAATGAACATTAAGTTGAAAAATATACATAAATATAATTACAAAGTCGGGTCAATAAGTATTTGACTTCAACTGACAGGACAATACTACTCCTGTGACAGACACCTATCATTTAAGCAAACTGCGTCAGATTTTCAGATGATTGGGAGAGAATGGTAGTGAGCGGTATAACATAGAACACTATTTTTCACTCAAAACAAGGATAAGTTTGATGAATATTATTAAAACTTTGTACCATCAATTTTGATTGTATACATAAAAGTGGTTTACTCAATTTCGTTGTGGTGTACATACATCGAAGCTGCTGAAACTTCTCAACGCCTATTAGAGATATCTGATCTAGATCTAGAACAATTATCAAAATTTAGAATATAGCGTTAGTTGGTCGAATATGCAAAGTATAGGAGATTGTAGAAGTTAAATAAATCTGACACGAATTAGCGGCTTCAATTTTAAATGATTACCTGGCTATGAGATAAGGTGGATGTCACGTTTGTAAAATCAACCATAAACACAATCATGTGGGAGCTTCCTAGTAGTTTCTACGCCGTTTTGTAGCCTTATATAAGACGAATATCTGCCACAACATATCAGACACCAAGCTAAGTTTCTCAGCCGATAAACTCATGTTCAACCTTTTTTTGGCAATAACGACCACATTTGGTGAAGACAAAAGTTCTTTTGCAATGCAAGATTTGACACTCTACTCTCTGTATTCAAGTGACAATTTTTTGTTTATTTTTTTGAGACCAGCAAAGTGGAGAAACGTTAGACAAAGTGGCAATGATTGGATGGAAATGATTTTATATCATGTAATTATCGGCATGCCCTAGCATTTTCTTCAATTTCTTATACCTTTTGATATATTTATTTATATTAATCAAATACTCAAATTGTCAGTGTCAATATCATATTTTGATAAAGACTTAAAGAAAAGTCGAAATGTCAAATTTATCTATCTTTTAAGAATTCTTAAAAATACTAATTTTGAAACAGAAGAGATCTAAAATCAACATTTATATATATATATATATATATATATATATATATATATATATATATATATTAGATTGAGCTATTCATTTAGTAAAACGGCGTAGAAGTAACACCATTCTAGTCACCAATAAATCATGTTATTAGCTTTACTATATCGAATAAATGTAGGATCCATTAGAGAATGCATAGAGGACAAACGTAGGGGCCAGCCTTAAGTGGTTGATACAATTTTAGCGAATGACAGAAGCAGTAAAAGCACTAAAATTGGGGTATAGTAAGATGACATACTGTTAAATGCTGCTATGAACTAGAAATTTACTAACGGTCTGCAATTAGAGCATTTGGGTCTAGTACAGGATGATTTCGCTCGATTTTATGTAGTATGAGCAAGAATAGATCATAAACTCGTCATAATAAGTTTTATTGTTTAATTTCTATAATTAATGTAAACTAATTAAAAATTGGAAACAATATAAAAAAACAAAAAGAAAATATTAAGAAGACATTTATATCCAAATAAAAATACTTGGTGGGAAAATGGACGGTTATATTTATTTGATGAGGAGGAAATATAATGTTATTATGGGTTATTCTTTTTATCCGTAACTTGGCCTTTGTACATAAGACCACGTACCTAACGAATGCTCTGAGACTGGTCCAAAGCATTCAAAAGTAAAAGGTTAAGACGTTTGTATCCAAATATGAATACCTATATTTTTAAGATGAGAAGCGAATATACTGAACGAAGCTATTATAGGTTATTTTCATTTCTACCGTATAATATCCTTTGCCTATACGACCACGTGGCTAATAAATGCTTTTGAGACTGGTCTAAAGAACTAAATTAAATAATCTAGGCACGGGAAAACAGAAGAGGAGACAAGTTGATGGAAGCTTACATATAATTTTAGAAAAAAGTCAAAATCTAAAAAGACGTGGCAAAAACAAATATAATTACGAGCCAATATGATCCCATTAGTAAGAATGACTTATGCTTATATCACTTAAATCCATGGAAAAATAACCCTCGCACAAAATAATTTTCCGGCTAACCTGTTCTGCTTTTGATTAATAAATATACGTTGAGGGATCATCCTGTAGAGGTCATCATATCTTCCCTGTTTCCATAAAGCTAGAAATATTCTGGATGAGTGTTTATTATAGACATAAGGTACTGAATGTTCTTAGCTCGGTTTTGTTGCCATGTGATATTTCTCTTCGGTTTATTTACAAATTATTTCATAGCTTTGTCATTTTCGTGTTTCCCCTTTCTGTCGTTTATATTTCATCGTGTTAATTGCTTTGTTATACTATTATTAGCTCTTAACCTCTTTGTTTGTATACACTGAGAAAAATATTAAATATTGGGATTAATAATTGTTTTTCATATAAAATTGAAATATCATATATGAACTATCCTGACATGGAAATGGATGATATGATTAATCCATTACTGTTATTTGATAATATGTAAATATATTTTGAGTCATGGAACTATTTGAAAACAGCCCTTAATGCACCTTTTGTTTTACACGTACAAATAAGTATGTACAGTGCAAATGACATTTTTCAAACACAAATAAATTGATGCCTGGTAAATTTATCAAGTGCGCAAAGAGCATGTGTGTGCTTATTATATTTCAGAACCAAGAGTGGAATGATTAATAGCAGTTATTAAATGTCTTAAAATGAATAAAAATTGCAACATACATTATTCTTAAATGAATATCGTATTAGTAAACAGTTTACTAGCCATAAATAACTTTAATAGTATTTTGCTTGTGTACGTTTACGGCTAACTTCGAGCGATTAAAACATTTAAGAAGTATTAGTACTCGCATGTATATATACGAGGAGATTGAAACATTTTGCATCAACTTGATTCTGCGCAAATAAAGTTTAGATTGTTCAATTACAATCACAATACATTTGTTTGTTCTCCTTTTATCTTGTAGTGGAATTCGAGCATATTTAAACATTAAGAAAATTAATTAAATAATTGTCCTGAGAAAACGAACTATGAAATTGCAACATAGGCTTAAAATACTTCTTTGTACCTTTTCCAGTATATATCATTATATCATGCATTTTAGTTCATAATACTAGGCAATAAAAATATTAGATATTAATTTTTCCTAGAGGACAAGATTATGTGATTCGTATAGAAAAAATTAATAAGAAAAATTTGAGTCACGTCATATTTTTGTGAGAAATAAATTTATTGTTTTGGAAAATCTCAAGTAATAATGAAATTTCAGTTTTATGTTGTCTTAGACCGTTTCATATGTCTTATATTCGGAGTCCAGAATGTCTAACTAAGGACCAACAGTAGTCTGCAAGTATTGCCGGCTCCCAATTTCCTTGGTAGCGCTTTTAAATTGTGGCTATATCTTAATGAAAGCGCTCTCCATGTTCTTCACTTAAAGCGCCCCTATTTTCCGGAAAAAAATTTAGGTGGAAATGTCAAAAGTCTATTTATAAAGACATATTACATCCCAATTTATAAAATGCATTGATATTTTTTTTGATAAAGCCAGAATATTGAGGAAATCTGTAGTTACCCAAAAAGTTTTCATTTAAGGTGGTAATCAATGTCGGATCTTTTGACGTCGGGTCCAATAAATACATCTTACTTTATTTTAGCGTCATTCAAAGAATTCAATTTGTTTTATAAATTTTAACCCAGCTCCATCTTTGTCTATGGCTTTTACAGCATTTTTTATAAGCCCTAATTTGATGTGCAACAGTGGTAATATTAAACTTTCGGGGCTAACTAAAGGTTCATTTTTAACATTTTTTTGCCCAGGAACGTAAACACTTCTTAGCGGCCATGTTGCTCTTACATTATGTTAATTTCTGTGTCGGCTGGTCCACTTGCATAAAAAGCAACAGTATTTCGTGTAGCCAGTTTGTAGTCCTTGAACCAAAGCAAAAACTTTCAAATCTACAGAGGTTAACCATTGGTGTTTGCAGTATTCTATTTTTTCTAGCACTAATTTTATAATGTCGAGTGTTTTTTTTTTTCAAATAAGATCGGTAAGGTAGTGTTGGAAATTTATTTCTGTTGTGGAGCAGTACAGCGCTTCGACTTGATTTTGAGGAATCAATGGTCTATGTCTGCATTCCTATGACTCATGTTTATAATCCAGTTTTAACTTTTACACTAAGTTGTGCTCTTTAGAAAACAAATTAACATATGAACTGTGAATTTATTTTACCGTCTTGGAAATCCTTTGATATTGGTCAAGAAAAAACAGTCGCTTATGTGATTCGTAGATTCGCGCCATATCACTGGTTTACCAAAAGGCATTGTTGAATATTGTCCATTAAACCAACCGGTCCAATTTCGGTGACATGATTTACAGCTGATGTGTGGCACCCGATATTTATCCGGGCTGCAAATATCCATTTGCGTGACATTTTACACAATTTAGCTGTTAACTAACTTCCAAAGATAACTTCGTGAAAATATTTGATGATAACTCTGAGCTACTTACAGAATTTAAAGAAAAAGCGACAATTTGGTAAAAAACAATAATGAAATGATTTTAGACGTGAATGACAAAAACTTATCTTTTTCTGTTAACTTTTGAGGCTCTACCAATAAAATGCACAACAGATCTGGTTCGAGGAACTTTGAGTGTTGCCTAGTCTAATAAGAAATAAAGTGGGCTAATTCAAACGAATGATCCCCACATTTACATCTCTGCTCTGATAAGATGAGGTCCGGTATCATCGTGCATAAAAAAATTGACCCTAAACAGAAGCGTCACAGCTTCACGCGAGGATATGCACCAAATATGTCCAGCCATCAGATATGATACTTGCAGCTAGTACTTACGAAGTTTCAGGATTGTTCTCGATCCCACTAGACGTGCTCATATGGAGACCAGTATCTTAAGCTTCTCTTGATTATTTGTCTTTTCAATGTAGTAACATATTTTGAATTTCCGCAACCTGTTTAACATCTTTTTCAAGTGCTGGTATTTATATGGTGAGATTTGCCCTGATCGAAATTTTTTTACTGATTTTGTTGTTGGTTGGTAATAAAAGATCAATCCCGTATGGAATTGACATCCAGTTAACGTTTCTATATGTAAGACACATCACTCTAAGAAACGCCATTTATATTGACTGAATACAACTTGATTTGCATACTTCGAATGAGGAAATTCGAATGATCAGTTATCTAAAATCAATACTCTAAAACTTGTCAAGATATGCCTTGAAATAGTTCTACGTAGCCAAAAAATATTTCAGGATTTCTGTCTTTTATCTTTTGAGAAGGAGGGAAACCTGTTACCGTAATAATCGAACGTTTGCTCTCTATCCAAACCCTATACGATTAATCTTTCCTTTGGCTATGGACCATTGTCTTTACCGTTTGAGGCAGTGGAGAGCATTGTAATATTGAGCTTGCAGGATCTCGATGTCTTAGTGATAATGAACTACAAACTACCTTAACATACTTTAGCATTTGGCAAGGAACCTCACGTCAAAGTATAAATTGTACAATTAGCACCACCATCCACAGACGTGGTTGATTTCAAAGTTGAAGTTGCTTGGAGCCACAAGCAGACATCGATCACCTTATATACATGAGTTTATTCAGCTACTGAGTCATCAAATGATCAAACCATATTGACGTTGGATCTAATTTGGATATAGTTTTGGTCTTTGTTGTATATTATATGTATGTATATATGTGAGTTTTTCAAATAACAATAATTTCCGTTAGACATTTTGTCAGTACCTATTCGTATTCCATCAATATTCGGTTTGAGCAATAAAAACTTTCTAATATACAATAACAACGAATCGAAGGCTGGAAATAATGGCGTAGACTCCAAATCTTCATCGATTTATATGATTTAGAAGGATGTGTTCACTATTCTCGCTCTAACAGAATATGGGAACATCATATACGGTCAGGGGCTTGTTGCACGAATACGAGAATATCAGTTCGTTCGCCGAATCCAACCTCCTGTCTCCTCTCCTTCGCCTGGAAGATGTTGTATTATTGAATTTGTCCAGAGCTTATGTATCCCGCGAGACCCATCTCATGTTCCATCCTGCATTGTCAGCATATATAGATTATTATATAGACATCTGGTCTGTTCACTGTGGAATCTTACAGATATAAAAATATCGACTGGTCTCAGGGGCGGACAATATTATAACTTCAAATTTTTACAAAAACACATCTTATAGTGCTAAAAATTATGATGTGTAATGAGAACAATAAGTCCAATGAATATGTGAATATTCAGTTAATCCTTAGTATATGATATATATTATTTGTCGAATGTACAAGGCGCAAAAATATGTAGTTGTTCATGGAATAATATATATATATATATATATATATATATATATATCCCAAAAAAATTCTCGAAACTTCTAGAAAATAAAGTAACAAAACAAATGAAAAAATAGATCTTCCTATATTTAAAAGGAAAAAAGGAACTGCTTGCTATATAACAACAAACATCAAACGGATTCCGCGGTTTATAAGAAGTATGTTAATAGTGCCGCGCACCTTCGCCGAATTTTAGAATTACAGAGCATCGTTTATAATGATCCAGAAGCTTTTCTGTAGCTGCGACCTGAGCTTGGAGCTGAGCTGGAGCTCTAATGCTATATATTTCTAGTCTTTCTCTATGGTATAGAAACTTCAAGACTAGAAGCTTTGTAGATTATCATGGACTAATGATAGACCTTGAAGTGAAAAGAATTTAACTTCAATATCTTAGCCACATCATGATAGGTCCAGAATATGAGATTCTACACCTCATAATTCAGTGGAGAAGTGTAAGAAAAAGGTCTAATGGAAGGATGATAATATCTTGGCTTAGATCCTACGAAAACGGCACCGAACACTTCAAGGCGAATTTTTTTAACTGAGGTATTGAATGAAAAATGTGTAAAAATTCTTGTCTAAAATACAATTGAAAGGGTTTCAGACTCTTTTAAATCTAATATGATATTTCAGTGACCATAATGCAGATATGAATCAAAATAAACCAGTAAAGTATTATACATAAAAATGAGGTTTATGTGTTGGGGATTTATACCAGCGCTTTAATTCAATAATTTTACTTCAATATTGTACAATTTTACTGAACCATTGAAACAAGGAACCTTGAGCATATTGATAATAATTTTCAGACAATTCAATTCGAATTAGTTTGAGATTTGATAATCGTAATTACCCACTTTTAAACTTGTTAACGTTAGTTCTGAAAGATATGAAAATTGTTGATCGCTTCACACGTAAGAGATGGTAAAAACAAAATTTGGAGAACGATATTATCTGGAATCCGAAAAAGAGAACCGAAAAGGGCTGATATAAATAGAAGGATAAAAGCTAACAGATATAATTGCTGCCTGTAAGAGTGTGTTAGCATTTAGACAAATGAAATGGGGCGATACTAAAGTGGATAATCTCATGATCCTGTTATCAAGAGATATAATTATTCTAACAGGGTGTCTTGCTTAAAACAGCTTGCTTTCGAACGCGGAAGGCAGCTCCTACCCTTCCTTCCTTCCCGTTGCTAGGTTACCGCCTCCGGAAACCGCAGAAACACTGCTACAATGGTGATGCTTGTAGAACAAGATACGCACAACATGCGATACTGAAGATGAATTGAGATGATAACAATCTACCCGAACTTGAAGTTTTATCGTAATATATTTGCATTTTTACCACTTTCTTATTAAATACATGTGTATACATGTGGTGTTTCTTAGAAAAGTAGAAAAATTGAAGAATACGCTAACAGGGATTGTGTGAATGAAGCTTTTAATTTCAATTTTTATTTTTGTTTGTTTCCAAAAATAAAATAATTTAATTAAGTGATGATAATGAAACTGGTACTTACCTAAAGAGGCCAATACATGATTTAATGGTTTCTTTTGCATATTTAAAAAGTTTAGAGTGCACATTTTAAGAAATTATAGCAATGATTATTTCTTTTTCTAATTATTTTCATTTACCCAAGACATTGCTGCTTGTTTTGCTTCGGTGTAAAATATCTTATTAGTAATTGCTCCGTCGTTTTCTTGAGTTTCCAATATTTTTTATCCAACTTGTTTCGTTTATTGTTCTCTGATTTTCACCTACGAACTCATATTCCCTACACATATGTGTCTTGTTCCTTTAACCCAGCGATTATCAGCGTGGAACCTGAACGTTCTGTACAAAAATTATAGTCAATTTTTATGCACGAGATAATGATAAAACCTAATTTCTAATGCAACATTGAAATATTGTTACAGAATAACTTAATCCATATCTATAATATAGAACGTAAAGACATGGTTTTCTCTATCGCCACCAATCCCAATCAACTTCCTGTAGGAGTGGTCTCCAAGTCATAGTAAAAGAGTTTGGTTGCAATGGGTTGAAGTGGGTGGTTGTGGGTTGCGAAAATATGAAAACATATATTCCTATCCTTTCTAACGCATGAGGACTTCTGAAAAGATCTCAAAGTTTCTGGAGTGATAAAATGTGTTCAACTATTATAATCTATTTAGAATGTTCTAAAATGAGTGTAAATTATTGTGATCGTTTAGAGAGTTCTAGAAATCTCTAGAATGATCTAGAAATTCTTAAAATGATCTAGAAAGTTCCAAAAGAAGTGACGTTTATTATGATCGATTTAGAATGGTAGAGACAGTTCTAGAAACTTCTAGAATGATCTAGAAAATTTTAAATCAGTGCAATTTATTATAGATTGATCTGGAAGGTTAATTATTTCATTCTATTAGATATACTCTATATACACCGCAAGCTTAATCGCCGAATAAATCTCTCAATATTGAAAATAGAAATCTGCAGTATTTATGTTAAAAAATGTATCCTTGTATATTTTCTATACTATTGTACATGCGATGTATTTTTACCCGAGGAACGCCGGACAATAGAAAAACGTTTGAACATGTCCGAAGCCATGTGTATTAAATATTACATAGCCGTATCAAAAGATTTTTTTCAATAAGTACCTATTTGACAATAGAGGTTAGAAATTTTGTCCTATTCTAATTCTAAGAATCTCTTATCAACTTCACCGAAAATACGTTAGGAGGTTTTTCCATTAATAAAAGAGGTCCATGTTGTGTATTCTTAACAGTTTAGTTTAGTTGCAATTTCCAAGATGAACTGTGCAGTCTATTGTAAATTCTAGTGTGATTATGGAAATTAAAATTTGACAAGATGGAACTGTTACAAATCGCAGATAGGCATTTTTGAGTAATTTATCTACTGGTTTAAATCCACATCAGAAAAGGAGCACACACTGGACATGAAAGCTGATGTCTTTGAAGTATATCTCGAAAAAATGATGGATCTTCTTCTTTCGAACTCTATAATAGTAATGGATAATGGAAATTATCACTTGAGACCTGTAGGAAAATTACCCACAACCAAGTGGTTGAAAAAGATTTACAGAATTGGCTAAATTCAAAGAATATAAAGATTAAATGCCATTCCGGTTCTGTGATAAAAGTATTCATTGTGTTCAAATTAAAAAAAATATATAAAATTACAAAAAATTGTGGAATAGCGGTAGCTAGATCACCACCATATCACTACTAACTATGCTATGGGCACAGATAAAGAGAGATTCAAGAAAATATAATTCTTTCAAAATGATGTTATAAACTTGTGTTTGTAGGCTGAAAAGAATGAAAGCTGATTAAAAGAAAAATAATCGAGACACCTATTGTAAATGTTGATTGTGACAGTACATCTTTCTGAATCTGTTAGGTATGAATATTATTTTGAAACTGGGACGACCACATATATTATACAACTTCAACAAACAACTATGGTGAAATTCCTGAAACCATTGTCAGATTACTTACCAGGCAGATATGTTGATGTTGAATGGTTGTAAAATCGATTCATCAGTAAAAATCAATATATAATGCTAACCAAACTGGATTATGAAGCAGGGATAGATCTACAAAGTTCGGTATCATTATACATATTTAGGAGAAAACACGATGAAGTAGACAGAACCGTTCTTCACTTTGCATCAAAAAGTATGGTTGAGAAATGGTTCACATCATACAATAAACCATTTCAGATCCAGATTGGATGCTATCCCAGATATAAGGATTAAATCTTTGAGATATAATTCCATTCTTCCCATCAAAACTTGACAGCGAAAATACTGTTTTCACTTTTGGAATATTCCTAATAAAAGCTTATGTTCTTCAATTCAACCATGGGTGATTGAAATAAATGTACCATTTGAGAAGCTAAACCGTTAAACTTTACAAAATTCATCTTTGAATCCTAATGCCTAATAGCTAAAAACGGTTCCTAAATTTTACAAAGATCACTGTACAGCTATCCACTTCGAAATGAGGAGCACGACCTTTATCTACCTACTCCACGTTTAGAATTAGAAGGGCTCAATACGTACAATGCAAAAAATTCACAATCATTTGCCAATTGATATCTAACCAATAAGATCTTTTCCGCACTTCGCAAGAATTTGTGGGCATATTTACTGCAAACTGCTTTCTACGACTTAAATTCTAATAATAATATTTAATTTGGAGCGTAGTACACATTAGTTTAATCTATTGATTTTTAATACAAATTATTACATATTTTATGATTGCCGTATAGTTAGGTTTATTATCTGTATTTCACATGTATATTTTGAAAAGTAATTTCGTTATTCATTGTAATTTTCTTGTGTATAATTTATATTTAGATTTGACTTGATTTGTCTTTATTTAGTTATTTGTGTATTTCTTACTTTTTTACAAGCGTTTGACTACAAATTGTAAACAATTTCTTGACAATTAAGCTGTCTATCACTCTCTCTCTAGAGAAACAGCGTCTAAAATTATATCTGGTAAAAATTTAGAATTTAGTTTATAACCAAAATCTGATATTATGTAATACTATTAAACAAAAACGTACTGTACTAGGGACCACCTACGTTGAATTTAACAAGCCATTTGAATGTAGATACATGCAAAATAAAATAAATGCTTGTATTCAGCAGGCGATCTTATCTTTCCAATTTTTATGAATTCTAAAATGGACGTGACTTATTTCTTGATTTGGGTATCGGGAGAGGAAGTTAGTTTTAGAAGTAATGGCAATATATGCTATTATCTGTCTTTTTATAATAAAGAACCTTTGTAGGTATTATACCTTGAACAGGTAGTTTCCGTTAGAGTTGTGGTTTTTGGGGGATGTAGGATGACGGTAAAGATCCTTTAGAAATCGAAAGGAATTACAATTGATAATAGGTGAATGTGGAATAGGACATGCTTTCAAGAATTAGTTATAGTAAATAAATCAAGTTTTCCGATATAGCAAAGAATGTAAATATACGACGTGTCTGAAAAATAACTAGCTTAAGCTTAAAACATATTAGAGGTAAGGATTCATACTCCTCTTTTTGAAGATGGAAATGTCTATTAACTTATTTTTTTATGGTGTAATGAATTAATTAACATTATAAGCTCACTCTGACGAAAACCTATTTGTTTATATGAAGACAGGAAATATTGATTTAAGAAATTATTGAGGAAAATAATATTTTTGCTGTCGGTTATTATTTTTCTTTCATCACGCCCGTTCGCATTTGTAATCAACGGTTTAATTACTTTTCAACCAAAACAGTGCGTAATATCATTGGGTGAAGAAGCATACACTCTTATGGGGGATTTGGAGAATAATTTTGTTGTTTTCCACCCTTTTCAATCTTGCTCGATTTCCTTTGTTATAAGGTTAGGCCTCACATAATTTTTGTTGAGTATTTTGGAATACTGTGACGAGATTTTGTACATCCTTTGTACGTATTATAATTGTTTATTTGACTGATTTCCTCAAATATATTATATCGTAGTTGGCCACTAAAATAACTTTTCCTTAATTCAAAATATAATAAATTTTAAAAATAAAGTATGACGTAAATTGTTCTCAACGATTTCAATTGATTGATATTCAGGTATCTTTTTCTATAGAATTAAGTAGAGATTTGCATTCAATACATTAAAAGAAAATTAAAATATTAAGAAGAAAGTGGAGAAGTGTTAAAGATCTTATAAGCGTTTATTGAAAAAATAATAAGATTATAATTATTATATTATAATTAATAAGATTAGAGGACTAATTTGGAGGAAGCTGGTGGTCTAGTAGGTTGTCTAGTGGTTGAATTCTGTAGCCGTGGACTAACAATGATCCTTACAATATTTTTTAGTGATGACGTAGCAATGATTTTTGTGGAATCAGTCGTGGCCTAGCGACTGCAAAGCTGCGTCGGAAACAATAAGATAAAAAACGAAATACAGATGAGAACAACTAAAGATGGAAGGAGTAGATAAAAGATATGGCTAGAGAGAAATTCGTTTCATTCTATTTGTTCTGTTTTCCAATTTGTTTTTAAAGATAATAGAGAAAACATAAAAAGCAAAGTGACAAATTTAATAGAAAAGCAGAGAGTATTCAAAAATATCTCTGCAAATTTATTCCAATGATTTAATTATTGATGCATCTAGAAGTTGGTGGAGGAGAGAAAATAATTAAAAACTGCTACTCGAATAGAATCTAAATGAGGTAGGAAATCGACCAATTAATTTATTCTAGAAAGTGGCTTCACAAAATAATTTAATACGTACAATACTTAATTGACGAAATAGGAAAAATATCACGTCAATTGCCACGTTAAAAATGTTGCTTAAATTTTTCTCTTACTGATTTTTTTTATGTGGACCTACTTTTCTAATATGTAAATGAGCTCATCTAAGTACTATTGAAATAATTCTATGATTAATTTGGTTTAATTCGTCTAATTTAATACATAATTCATGAGCTTTTAATCAAAATTGTTATTAACTTACCAATTTAATAACCAGAAATTACGAGGATTATAAACATTACTTTTATTATTTTTATGGAGTGATTTATTGATGGTAGATTGAAAATGTGAAACTGAAATTAGGAAAGAGCATAAAACACAGAGGGAGAATAATTTTATGGTTTCAATTAAAAGATATGCAAGCTAGATAGATAGCGAATTTTAAACGGGGGTTTAATACATAAACTGCTGATAGGGTGTCGGATTATACTGTAAATAATAACAATACTTATTTGAAAATTTATCGTTTTTCGAACTGAAGAGTATCTGATTCATCCAAACCAATATTTTAAGCCGTTATCAATATTTAAAATATAAAACTTCATGTTATAAATATAATTTTCATCGGGTTTTTCAATATTCTCATTATATGTTGCTCACACTACAAAAAATTTATTATATTATTTATTTTTTTTACTGAATTAAAATGTCACCTTTTGTTTTGTTACTTTTAAATCGGGAAAAGTGCTTTTTGAGAATATGAATTTGACTGTGCAGATTGATATACCTACACTAATTATTTTCAAAGTAATTCATTTTTGAATATTCAACTAAGAATATAATATAAAGGCAATTGTGAATTAGAAAGGGAGATATTTTCAAATGGTTTTATCATAAATGAGCCAATAACGCGGATTGTTATCGAGACTTTCCAATTTTAAATTTCAATCAGCCAGCAGTCAAGTTGATGTGGCCTTAAACCATTTAAAAGAACTCCACACTCCGCTGAAGAGAACGAAAAAAACAGAAATATTTTTGATTCTTATGCTAAAGACCCCCAAATCAGAATTTAAATGATTCTAGTTAAAATTTGTTTGGTCCTTCATGTATAGATAGAAATTCGACAGCTGTATAATACCTAAATATTATTAGAAATGAAGCTATACCCATTGCAATAGATCCGAATCCTCCAAATAGAAATGTTTGGATCCAGCAGGATAGGGCGACTCCTCATTATGCTCTTAGAAGAAGTTTTTCCCTATAAATTAATTGAAAGAACACTGAGAGGCCAGCGAGTTCGCCAGATTTTACATCGTGGAATTTTTGTCTCATGTACAAAGTATATGTATTATCCCAAACAAGCACTGCAGATTACAAAGAGAGGATAACTACTAAAATATTCCACCCCAAATTTTAAATCAGGTTTAATGCGAGCTACATAGGATATTGTTTTATTTTCACAAACAAGAGACAACATTTTTTTACTAAAAGATATATTAACTTTATTTTCAGGACTATAACTGAAGAACCATTTTCATGGAAAAAATATTCTTCTAATAAAATTTACCACAAAAGATTGAAATTTATAGTCTGAATAGATTCTCCTATTGTAGGTCTTTCACGAATGGAACTGATAACAGTGCCATTTCTCATTTCGGGTTGATTTAATTACACAGTAAGACTCAGGAGTATTGCCACTAGTTATAATTAAAATAATTTGTGTCATGAATAATAAACATTATCATCAAATAAAAGATACTTTTAGGTGTATTTATGATTATAATTATAATATAAAAATCATCAGAATTTCATAAATTCTGTTCATTATTTGCAATGCTTGTATCTCCATATATTTTGAAATTTCTATATTGTAATTATGTCAGAAAAAAATATTTCCTAAAATAGTTCATTATAATAAAGTTGTTATCAAGAAATTGTTAATTCGTGGAAAATCAGCTTTATCCAGTTGATTTATGGGCTGGAACACACATTGAAATGTTACAAAATGTCGCCAAAATTTTTTCTTATTGATTTCTTTCATGTTCTCAACCTGTGCGTACTTTTTCATTATACCGATGAGCTCATCTAAGTATGATTTAATTAATTTTATGATTAATTTGGTTTCATTCGTCTGGACTGGAGAACAGATTATGGAGAAAGGTCGATATCCTCTTCAGGATATTTTCTCGAACCCCTGGAGAAGAGCACAGTTGAACAATATGTGGAGTGAAGATTCTTTCCACCTCTGCATTTTGCGTGATGGTCAACGTATTAAGATGCTTTGACACATCTAGAGGCCAGTAATTAACCTGATAATATGATTTGGCTGATTTCTTTCGAGTTAAATGAGATTTTCATTGTTTTCATCTGATTTTTTAATCGTTTTCCGGATTATTTTCTTCATATATAACCATTGTACAATGTTACAATCTAAATATGGTGGTCATTACAAATCTTAATGAGATACCGCTTATAAAAATAGTACAATAAGCCAAATTACAGGAATATTAATATGTAATATATGAATAGAAAGAGAGCCACACAACATTTTATAATATTTTATGTGATACTCATACCAATGGAATAATATTAAATCAAGTTTTGATATAATCTCCATAGAATAATATCGATAATAAATAGTTGCTTTGACTCGTTCATATTAATTTCAATTTTTACTGTGGCAAAAGCGTCTGTATACGACCGTTAGGGTGAATACTACAAGGGCAACTGATGCTATCTCGTAACATAATCATAACAATATCGTGTTCTTTTAATATACAGATGACGCGTTGTATCAACGAGGAAACTTTCAGCTTTCTCTCCGTAAGGGTCCTTTTAATTTGATTCGTTTTGCTCCAAACATTAAGTAACTGACATTAGAAAAATGATCTGTTCGATGAATTGCTTAACGATCAGGAGTGCAAAATAGTGATAATTAAATATTTAATAAACTGTAATTATTGTTTTTATTATAAATTACACTAAACTTCAATAGTTTTCACGATAAAACTGATTTTACTAACCTTCTCGATACTTTAAGTGATTTTAAGTGATCGTGTGATTTCTAAGGCCCATTTCAATATTGTGACTTGATACTTTTGGCCCAAATCTGTTCATGGCTAGTATTTTACTAATCCCCACATTCAATCGACGGTTGGAATTGATTCTGAAAGGCTTTCCTCTGATCTATTATGGCCTTCAGCAACATCAGAAATGAAATCAAAATGTTTCTTTTCATTTATTTCATTTTTGCAAAGAGCTGTTCCTACAGTTCTGAATTTTGGTAGTAAGTCAAATTTGGAGGAGCAGGAAGACTTGCGAATTGTACCTCGGCGTGGTTGTCTTGATTAAAAAGAAAGCCGTTTGCCTATGTTCTATGTTTCTTTCTTTGCACATTGTCCGATACCTTTTTGTGGAATTCGAAGTTTAGAGTTGCTTCCCTTGGAACAAACTTTGGTCTTACTATTTCCTCACAATAGAAAAAAAACAATATTTCGACCTCGATGTGCCACTTCAATTTTTGCGCTTTATAGAGTGAAGTAAATAACTGTGAACGGTAGGTATTTAATAAACTATAATTATTTTTTTAATTTTGAATACTAAATCGATTTCATGATAAAACTAATTTTACCAACTTTCTCGATACTTCCATGTAATATTTTCAGTGATTGTATGACTCGGATATATTTGTAACGCCTATGCCCCACTTGAAAGTTATGACTCGATATTTTAGTCATAAACCTCGTAGTATAGATTTTTCATGAATTTATATCTAGAAAACGTTAAATGATTCAATTTAAGTGAGTATTCATTAGACATTCTAATTTATTTTGATTTAATTCAACCAACCGAAAATTGATGTTAATAACGGATTATCTCTGTTTTACATCAATCATAGCATAAGTTGACATCATTTTAAAGCCAAGTTTCATGTTATACATCTTGAAATAAAAGAAAAATAATAGCATCTAAATCTTTAATAAAATATGTTTACCCAGAAGTGAGGAACGATATAAAATTTGATATTTGTTTCCATATAAAGCGATTGTTGGGTGCTTGTAAAACGAGTTCAATAGTTAACCAATAGAAAATACAAAGAAGGCAAAAACGCATGCTGAATACGAAATAGCGTTCGGGAAACAGGAGAAAAATCATTTTCTGACAGAAATCTCTTCATCTCGCTTGCTCAGCACATGTTACAAGACCTTACTAACCACCGAGAGATGTTGTTTCGGTGATTTTTCTACCACGTTAAAATTGCGGTGGGTTGATTATTAATTTGTGCGATTTTAATATGATCTAATATTTTTTTTTAGAAATAATGCAAATTTCATACAATAAGTAATTGCTAATATGCTATGTTCAGGAAAATTTTGAAAGTGTTTCGGCACATTCCACACACATAATTTAAACTGAATTACATTATTATCAGAACTATTACATCACTCAATAAGTCGAGTGAATCACATACAGATGGAACTGCCATCGTCAAGTCCATATGACGTTTATGTAGTACCAACTTCATCAAAAGAATATGTGTAAAATTTCATGATATTTCAATTAGTCAGACATTTAAGAGAAGCTAATTTTATTAGTTTCAAAGCAATGGATTCAAAAAAATTTCGTGCGTTAATTTATCATTGTTTCTTAATAAGAAAATACTGTACAAGATCAGCAATGGGTTCAAAAGTGGACTCTGCTCCATCGACAAAGAGCCATTTTTTATTGATTTGTTGAATTTAAACGTGATCGTACAGACACCGATGATGGTGATGGTGATGGTCGTCCAATTGAGTTACTCCACAAAACATCAGAAAAGTCCATAACTTGTTGATGATTCAGAGCAGTGTTTGGCCATGTTTACACGTATCAAATAATATTTTTTGCGTCGATTTGTAACAATGGATGGAACATGAATCCATCACTTCACTCCGGAATCAAAACGATCATCATCTGAGTAGACTGCAGCCAGGGACCCACGTCAATTAGACAATCAATAGCGAATATTACATGTTGTTGGATCGTTTGAATGGGAAAATCATGGAACAACGGCCTCATATTACGAAGAAAAAACCATTGTTTCATCATGACAATGCACCGGTTCTCAACGATGGTTAAATTAACGAATTACATCTCGAATTGCTTCCTCATCCACTGTATAGTCCATATCTGGCCTCCGGTGACTACTGGCTATTCGCTGATCTCAAAAAATGCTCAGCTGGGCTCAAAAATTCAGCTCGAATGAAAAAGCAATTGCTGAAACTGAAATCTATTTTGGGGCAAGACAAATCCTTCTATAAGCACGGCACCGAGAAGTCATAGAAGCGTGGGAATGATTGTATAGCTCTTGAAGGAGATCACATTAATAAATAAATCGATTTTTGGAAAAAAATGTGTTTTTCTTATTCTTTCTTTCTTATTGAGTGATATTGATAATATAAATTACAAATACTTTTCCAGCAGCTTTTACGTTGATTTGTAAGTGTTTTGTTACATCAAAATGGCATTTCAGTATCATTCAGATATATTCTCATTAAAAAATAGATGATTCAAAGAATTGTGGAATGAATTGAGAAACATAAATAAGATGAAAACATAAATAAAATTGGGTAGTAATTTAGTAGAAGTGCAAATGCAAATTTTCTACTGTTAGAATAAATTTTTAAATAAACAATTGTTACAATTTAATCAGCTTCTAGCGAACTAAAAATGCGCAGCCTTATATATGAAGATTTATAGGTAGATTACTCCAATTTCTAATATCTTAGACCTTTTTTTAAAAACAAATTTGACATTTCGGCCTGTTGCAGTCTTTAAAAATATTATTTGACATTGACAACTTACACAGTTATATTGATTAATAGCCTACAACATTATTATTAATGGAACTACAAAAATTCAATTGATAGCTTTTTATTACTTTTGAGAAATAACAACTAAAAAAATTTATTGCACAACAGGCGGAGATATCGCTGCTATAGGCAGAATGACGGACGAAACGCTAGTAACAGTGCTTGTTTTCTGTAAAAAATGCGCTAAAAAAGATGTGAGAACTGATAACCAGATAACCTTTCATTGTTTGGGCTTTAACGTATGTACCAATAGTCTTTGCACAAAATTTTGGAGTTTAAAAATAGGTTGAATTGATACAATATCAAAATAGCTCTGTAAATAAAGAATAGTTTATTGACATTACTTAGATAAATCACTTCTTATGTCAATTGCATTGAAATGCCTTATAAGTTGAAAATGAAAAAAGAAAAAAAATTGGTTGGACAAATTTCTAAGCTTGATATTCTTCTCATTTTAAAAAACCAAAATATTTCACGAAGAATCATTTAAAGTGCTGCAACCGAATGTGAAGAAAACCAAGAATTTTAATCTAAGAAAATTATCGCGTGAATATCATACAAAGAGTAGCGTATCGTAGGAATTAGCAAAAAATAGTCAATAATAATATACTAAATATACTAAGCCTAACTGATTAGCACGGATACCAAAATGATGTCGTCAACTAATGCGGATTTATTTTGCGAATGAGAGAGTCATATTGTTATGGACGATGAAAAATATAATTCACACGTGCCAATTTGGAAATGGTTTTTATAGAGACAATATTCAAACCTTATATGAGTGGAATAAGGAGGGGGAAGCTGTAGATTTTTAAAGGCATATTAACAACTGCCACACTAATCTAGATTGTGTACGTTAACATCACGCTTGATACTATATAATGTTTTGGTCGGACTGCCATTATGCAAGGTAACTCCAAATTGACTACAGATCTTTTGTGATAAAACAAGATAACCGCCCAAATTTACCCCAGGGTCGACCAATTGCAGATTTTTAGCACTTTTTTCTCGCAAAGTGTATGATAGACTGATAGAGGATATCAAGCCGAAAATGAGAAGCAATTACGATGAAGAATTTTTAGAAAAATATGCGAAATAGTGGTTCAACTCGTCCAAGACCTAATGAGAAATGTTTACAGGAAATTACGCCTAGTTGAGCAACACTGACCCCTCCATTTAAGTTATTAACTTTGTTAGTTACCAAGCCGTTTCATTAAAGATATTTTTAACAAAAATATATGGTTCAATGGTTAGTGCAAAAACGATTTGGTCGTACGTTATCTGCATATTTTTTCCTACCATAAAAAGTTTGTTTGTAATTAATTTTTTCCAGTGTAGTAGTTTAAAGATTTAAATAGTCCGATGACAGCAAGAACATTTTTTTAATCCGCATAGTAATAAAACAATCTGTACGGTAATGGCTCACAATTTATGTTACATCGCAACACGAGAATACGTGGACTTTATATCCCTTTGCATCATTATTTTTATTGGCTGATACAATAAAGCCATCAAAAACCTTTAGATTTTGTACGGTAGTATAAATCTCTCTATTCATGCGTTACAACAAAATTACGATATTATAACAGCTAAACCATCATCAATTGAAGGTTCATAAAATATAATAATAAAAAGCTAACGATGTAAAGGCTACTGGACAGAATTTTTAAAAGACGTGTCACATTTTGTTTGCAATTAAAAAAAACAAGCGCCTCGAAATGAAATTTTGAAAGATTTTCTAATCTTGAACATTTCATATTTTCTATAATAATTCTCAAATTTCATATCTTTTAGATCGAATAGGAGTACGATTAGAAGTAAAAATGCTTAGAGTACTGCTCGTTGCAACAATGTACTAAGCCTCACGTTCAATCCATTGCTAGAAGTATTTCTGGAAGACTTATATCTAACCTGTCACAGCTGATGTGGAGGAATATGAAGACTTTCAAAAGCCAAAAACTCGCGAAACAAAAGCGAATTCTATTCTCGCGTGGTTGTCTTGATGAAGAAGAAAGCAATTGTCGTATTTCTATGTCTCTTCCTTCGCACATTGTCTTGCAAACGATCCAATAGCTTTTTATGTAAATAGTAGTTTACAGTTTTTACAGTGGGCTCACTCGGGACAAACTTGGGTCTTACTATCTCGGGCCGTCTAGGGTAAAGTGATTTACTAGTTTTTCATTGAATATTTGAAATTTGGTCTCTAGGTCATAGCGATATACTTTCACGTAACAAATCAATTTCGTACGAAAAGCTCTTCATTTAGATAAAAAATAGTCATTCGCCTTTATGTTTATCTACTTACTGCATATTTTTATGAACTTAAAACATGTGAAATGGTAGTTTCACCCTACTACACGAAAAACATGAACAAAACTCTAAGAAGTAAAAAACAGCGTTAAAAGAGAGATAAGTACCCAATTTTAGGAATAAATAACGTTTGTTTGTTTTGTAAAATCTCTCTGTGGCTTCCCATTAAAAATAAACAGATTTGAAAAATACAAATAATGATTTGTGGTTATAATTTCGGTCTACATAACACATTCAGTAACTTTTAAAAGCGTTAATTGTTCAAATAAACTTGATAATGTATAATAGTCACCATGAACAAGTTGAAACGTATAATTTATTGAATATTTGAAAGTTTCTGGTTGATACCATATTACAGGTAGGTACTAATCATCGCTAGAAGAAATCGATGTAATAAAGTAGCTATAATTACTGACTTTATGAGCTCCATCCATAGCATCCAACAAGTTTTTCCCAAAAATCCACTAGGTATTCTTCTTTAAAACTCAACTACACCAAATCTAACAATCCAAAGCAAACGTATCAATTTTTTTGATCCCATTGCGCACCAGCATCTCAGAAAACAAGATATCTAAAAAAAACAGTTGATAACAATGAAACAGAAAATGTGCGCAAAGTGATAGCCAATGAGTATAAAGGGATAATCAGAATAAAAATTCAGTGGAAGTGACACGGTGAGTGGAACTGATCGCAGACGATATTGAAATCTATAACTTGAAACATTCATTGTTAAACTGTTGAAAATATGAAAACGAAAGACTACTTAACAACTCTTTAAACAATATAATCTCCCTACTAATTTGTAACATTGCAAATATAATTAGGTATCTAGATGACACTCTATTGTATCACAAACTGTGATTTAACATGTTACTAATGACCTTTGCATTTGATGCGAAAATAAGTTTATAAAAAAACCAATAAAATGTTCATTAAATTTGTTAACAAAAACGATGCAGAAGTTCTTCAAATTAGTACAGACAGTGTTGTTCCAATTGACTATAAAAAGAAACATAATTCAACATATTTCAACATAATATCTTCTAAATCCAAGATTCCTATGTATATTTTCGTGCATAAGAGTGCACTCGTTTTATTTCTGCAATATTTATTGTTTCCCATTGTATTTCGAATTCCTGAAAACTTGTTCCAAACTTCTCGTTATATAGTCTTGAAAAATTTCAATTTTTGACGAGAAACTTATCATCCATATCCACATATTATATATTATATACATCGATAGATATAGAAACATGCAATGCGAAAATATTCAAATTATTTGATGTTACTTTTGCATAAAGTGGATAAATGAGATAAGTTTATAAATATTTTGATACTTAAGTATTTAAAATATAAAAAGATTGAAATCACGATCGTAGTCATACTTTCCATATCAATTTCAAAATATATATATAGTCTTATCATGTGCTATAAATCTTCACAAATTGGAAACTTAAAGAATAGTTTTAATTTATCATATTTTCTGGATACTAAAACTTTTCCATAGAGATTGATATTTTTTGGATAAGCTCCAAAGTAAACACATAGGCTATAAAATATTTTTGGTGTTATTGGTTGATAGTTCCTTTTTTTCGCATCCTATTTTGTGCTTTCCAAGTGTTTTGCAGTTAAATCGTTGACTGTCGAAAAGAGAAACTCGAACCCAACTGTATTTTCGATATATATTGTTTTGAGGCGAGCCTAAAACTTTGTGGTGTGAATTAAATTTCTCATAAAAACTGTTGAGAATGAAATACTGACCACAAAAATTCTCCAATAACTCGATAGTGTTTTTGCTAATACCGATCCGACAGTTCTTTTCCCCCTCGCCATTGACTTTTCGGAAAGTTTTCTTTTTAAACTTCCCAATAACAGACATATCAGTCATTTTATGTTTAATGAAACTTGAATCATTTTTGGCTTCTTAAATGAAATTAGTTAAATTGCACAATTACATGGAATAATACAAGAATATTGAGTAAAAAGATCCTTAAAATTATCCCACCGAATCTTCAGCAATGGAAAAAATAAGATTATTTTCAGGAGCAATGAAATTACGTATAGTTTTGGCACCTTCCCAAATCTTAACGTAACTCACTAAACCGTACAAAAGTACAGCACAACAAAACACTCACAGATGACATCTCAATAATAACAGGTATTAGACAGGGTGACCCAATGCTTTTCAACCTTATCCTAACCTCATAAGTCAAAACTGCAGGAACAAGCTACACAATGGGAAGCAGTGAGTTCCAAATTGTATGCTACGCAGATGATGTCCTCGTATTAGAAGACGAAGACAATCTACAACGAATATTTTTCAGATTCACCCAAATGGCAAACTAGTTCGATATGAAGATATCTATCCCCAAGGCAAAGTCCATGAAAATAAGTAAAAACCCAGTACGCTGCAAATTACTGATAGGCGATAAAATAATTTAACAAGTTATTAACTTCAACTATCTAGGAACTATAACATCAAGCATCTACGAGGAAACACGCGTACAAGCCAACAAGGCCGCTAGAATCTCCGGAAGTTTGCGTGATGTTATATGGTGCAACAAACTCATTTCCACCTTAAGCAAGGTGCGTTTATACAAAACAGCTGTAAATCACACATTAATCTATACAGATGAAACGAGAGCAAGTTCAAGCAGAACAAAACAACTAGTCCGAACACCAAAGAATAAAGCCCTTAGATCACTAGTCTTCTAGGACAGAAAACGATGTTCCGACATTAAACAGGCCTGCGACCAGATAACAGATGTAGTCAGATAGGGACGGGGGAAAAGACGAAAGTGAAAAGCACATGATGATAGAATGGAGGAGGATTAGCTGGCATTCAAGGAGAAGCTAACCACGAGAAGATCAGCAGGTAGACATCCAAAGAAATGGGCCAAATCATGGATATTGATATCCCTAGATCGAGTCCGGAGAAACTAGAGAATACAGATCAAGCCCCTAAATAAGTGGAAGAAGACCTTTCCTAATCGATATTTGTATCTCTTCATAAGCATCTCTTTTTCATCTACGAAACAATCGATTCTTAACCAGAAACACAGTCACGGAATACATTTGTGAGAAGGAACGTACCTTGGGTGATGGTGATCACTACCTTTACTGATTCAAGCTGAAGCGAGCGGCATAAAACTTCACGATTCACTCTTTGAACTACAATAAAAGTCTTGATCTCATGCAGTGAAGGTTTAACAAAAAGTTACGGAATGTTTGAAAATTGCATGGAATCTTTTAAACTCATGTAAAATTGATCGTATTTCTCTGTATAAAGTAACATTTTTCCGTGCGAATGATTGATACGTAATGAAATATAAAACTCTAAATCGCAGTAAATATGCCTGGATGGATATTCATTCTGTCAAAAAAGGATTAGTTTTAAGCCTTATCTTTTTTGAAATGTAATAATCTTTTGAAAGTCTAAATGACAAGCTCATGGCAGATAATATACTGACAGAATTAAGAGTTCTTGATATAATAGACTTAAAAAACAGATTTAAAATTAAAGCCAACCAAGAAGATGAGAATATTAACATGGGTTAATGTATACTTGCGTGCATAGAAATCGGCCCACTGTAAACTTTTGACTTTAACTATACTTTTTTTTTAATTATTCATCAGATAAAAAAAAGGTATGTGCTGTTTGGAAGACAATTTATTATGCTTTAATGTGAGTATAAATCTATAAATCAGGAAGACTTATCGTTTATATGTCTAGCAACCAGTAAACAAATGAAAAGTGTTTATATGGTGATTGTAACCAAAATAACAAATTTGTCAAATAATAAAATTATTACGTTTGCAACAAAAATTCGTCTATTATTGGTTTCTTATATTCTTAAATCGGAAATGTACTTGTTCAACGAGCTGATGCTAGACAATTTGATATGACCCGCGCAGCGGTTCTAAGAGTGTGCCAGAGTGATTAAGTGTCTGGATCCTTTCATAGTCCTGGAATAGGCAGAAGGCGATTTACAATCGCTTGTGATGACCGCTTTATTGTGTCAACAGCATTAAGAAATCGCCACCTTAATGTCTTTAAAGTGCGACGACTGCTCGGTGAGGTGCGAGGAGTGGACTGTCACTGGACAGTAAGAGGAAGACTGCAGGAAAATAACGTGATCCCTAAAACACCTGCGATTGATCCAAAACTTACTCCAGCTCATCGGCAAGCATGCCTGCGTTTTGCACAGGATTATCTGAATTGGACGTTGGAGCAATGCGGATCTGTTCTGTTCTCAGATGAGACCAGAATATGCCTCCATCATAGCAACCAAAGAAGGAAAGTGTACCAAAGACCAAGAGAGCGATTTGCAGATTGGACGTTCAGGATGTGTGCAATAGCGGTTTCATGGTAAACCGCAATCTTTTGGGAAGGGAAGGGATGCGAAAGCTTCTGGCTCGCTGGACCAAGTGCATTGCCGCTCGAAAAATATTGCTTCTGTAGTACATTTACTTAAGTTAAAAAAGTTATAGAACGAAAAGTTAAGAAAATTTATAACTTGCCCTCATAAGATTACCTCGAAGGATACAGCTCAGTAGGAATAATGTTGATGCATTTTCGATTGATTTATTGTTGATATGTATATATCTTGATTTCTATCTAAATGAATCTAAATATCGCAAATGTTTTTATCATAATAATGGCTAGAAAGTACACGTATTTGGTGGTGAATACAATGGTTTTAGGTTACTATTTACTCAAACAATGTGTACTGTATGTATCATTTATTATGCAATAAAAACTTTTAGTGGACGTAAATATTTACTTAGAATGTCCATTATAATTATGGTTAATATTTTCCATGTTTATAATTAAATTAGGAAACTATTTATACTATGTTTTCTTTTTATAGTGAATCAAGGTAACATGGGTGGTATAGGAGGTGATAAAGATACGAAAAAGAAACACACGAGGCCTACTTTTTCCGGTCAACAAATATTCGCGTTAGAAAAAACTTTTGAACAAACCAAATATCTTGCCGGCCCGGAAAGGGCGAAATTAGCGTATGCCTTAGGAATGACAGAATCACAAGTAAAGGTAAGTTGTAAATAACATTTTATATCAAGAGAGCAAATGAATTATAACAGTTAAATCTGATTAGCAAGTTCTACTTTGGTTGGTATCAAATGTATAAAATTTTATCAATCTAAACCAGCTACTGATCTTCCTGTACTAAAAGTTTAATTCCAAGCTAAAAGTCTTATTTATATATAAGTTGATTCTTCTTATTTGTTGGGGAACTGTATAGTTGACATCAGGTGATGAAAGAGCTCTTTTGTCGTAATATTTTTCTGAATAGTGACTCTCTTCTAGTAACACTTGATGATGTAAAACAAACAATGAAAAATAGTGGCAGCCGAAATGGTCGAAATACGTGGTAGGGAATACGAACTAAATAGACTTAGGAACGAAACGAAATCAAAAGGAGACAACGGACGTAATGAACACGTATAGAAAATGAAGAATAGAAATGTCCCCGGAAAATATTAAAATGTATACAACAAGAATGAGGGGTTGGAAAAGCGATTTGAATCGGAAAATGAAGGCAAAGATCTGAATGGTGATACATAAGCTAAAACAAATAGAGGCTGAAGTTGATAAACAGCATTATAAATATAGAATTATGAAATAGTTTACAGACAACATAAAGGAACAGATACATTATGCGTATATAAAATTTTTTTGAGATATTAAATGAATATATATTTATGATATAACTATATATTAATATAGGATTTTAAAAATTTATAACTTCCACTTAAAAAATAATTGTAATAATTATGATAATTTTCAATTATATTCTGAAAATTGATAAAACCAACAATGTCGTCACTCCAGCTAAAAATAACGAAGTGGGTGAGTAAAACAAGAGATTACAGAGCCCTTCGATATAAAAACCAATACATCACTCATATTTTTGCTAGGGATAACGAAATCAACTAAGCATTAATATCGCTTATGCTATATTTGTTCAATGCCATTAGGATTTAATTGTGTACGTAAATATTGAATTATAAATTGAAATAAGTTGGTGATTACTGCGGTTCGTCCAAAATCCCAATATAGATCTATTATTTTTGTCAACATCCTGGCTTATATTCAAATCTCCGCGGCTAGAGATTCAATAAAAATGCAAATTTACTGAGTAACAAAAGGGGGCATTTACACTTGTCAAAAACGTTCTTCAAAGAGAATGAAGTTTCCAGAGGCTTTTGAGCGTCGCGGCGGCAGCGCACGACATCGTTTTCATTAATTCGATTTATATCCGGGAAACACCCATTGTTACAGGGTGCTCCAACTTAACGATTACGACGAAAAAAATAATTTTATAAATTTTCATGAAATAAATACTTTTTGATTTTTTATTTCTAATTTTCACCGCTATGCAAGTTAATAGTTGATATCACAATATAACAGACTAACTAAAGAAATCTGAAGATCGGTAAGTATGAGCATTTTGATAAGGCTTGATTAACCAGGCCTTTGTAAAATCGTAAAAACAGTTCATTCATTTAGGAACATTAAATTACTAGGAGAGTATAAAAAAGTGATTGTTGATTCAATTAAAGGTAATGATGATTACAAAAAGGACCTTCAAGTAAAAAATATGCTGTGTCCAATTAAGTCTAGCACATACGTGAATCTTTCGGCGGGTGTAATTTGGGCGCTAACCATCCTTCTTTACCTGCCTGATCAAGAAGGGTAGATAATCCGACATGTATTTTCGGCGCTAAGAAGTGCAGGTAGGTCGAGTCATAAAATAACCCAATAGAGGGAAAGTTGATAGATTTTTAAGTAGGTTAGGTTAGGTTAGGTTAGGTTATGTAAATCTCTTATTTTAATATGTACTTAAGTACTAAATAAAAATATAAAGAAATATAAAATTTACTTTATTCTGTAGAGTGTTACAAAAATGTTGTGAAGAAACTTTATTAAGGGCAGATTTTTCATTTAAAAAAAGTGCAAAGTAGCCCCCTCTAACGGTAAATTTTTTCAGACCAGTGATAATAGGTCATTTCTCTTATAGGAAAATCTAAAAATACAAAAATATATCTTGTTATAAATGTCGGTGATTTAATAAATAACTGTATTTCATAAATCATGTACTTCAGTCGGTTAGCGCCCAAAATACACATACATCCGCCCGAATCTTTGACGGCTAGTTAGAAATGTATACTCTGTTAAGTAACAAGTGAAAAGATGATGCTACATGCCATACCACATTAGCTTTGAGGAAATACCTTGAAACTATTGCTAAATATCACAGTAATACAATATTATTTCTTATGGGGCTATCTTCTTTTCATAGTAGATGGATAATATATTATAGCTCGATATAAACTGTACTGAACGTAATTATTTTATTGTTTTGATAAATAGATATTATTGACACTTCATTTCATGTTCTAAATGTGCTCAAGACCGATGTTCCAAGTTTCTCGTCATGTTATGGAATAAGGGTTGTCCCAGATCCGCGAAGAAGACTCTAACGGTGTTTTACAATTCATCGATTGTTTGTTGTGCCCGTTTAAAAATGGCAGTTGTAGTTATGTCCCAAATGTATGCGTTTGAAAATATGATGTCTGAAGAATGTGAAGGATAAGGAAAGTCAGTAAATGGTGGAACGCATATATTTGGAATATGTTTCTGAAGAAATTGACGAACTACGGCAGCAATATGGCTAGTTGCCACGTTTTGCTGGAAAATTTGGTCTCGAAATGTCAAATTACGAGCACGACAGTATGACGTAGATTTGTATGTACCTCTATTGATATCATTCGCGATAAAGTACGGACCAATGATTCTGTGTCCAAAAACTGCACAGAGAACACTCACTTTTGCACAATGTAAAAAACTTCTTGAATCTCATTTGGTTTAGGAAATCCGAGAAATCTATTTGTGTAACGATTTACCTGGCCCGACAAATGAAAATGTGCTCCGTCTTAAAACCATGCATTTTCCAAAAATTCAGGATTTTCTTACTGTAACGCAGGAATTCTTGCATAATATTCCACTTTACTGTTATAATTGTTGATGTACCTGATTCAGATATGAAAATGCACCCAGCTCCTCCAGGATACTTTGCAAGGAAGTTTTTCTCGAGCCAAGATTCAACGCCTTTTCGGGCTGTCTTTCGGATTTTCTAAAATTCGCTCAAAAACCCGTCATGGTTATTGTTGTTAACTCTCCTCAGACGCCCCGAGCTTCCTTTCCGTTGATACATCACCCGCATTTCTGAACTTCAATAATTTTCGAAATTTCAGCATTACTAGAAGAACTTTTATTTAACCATCGTGTGAATTGATCATACACGTATCGCTGACGTACACCATTACGTCGGCTGATTTTGCATGAGCAAAAATAATACACTACCAGAAATATCTTCTCTGTACTTAACACTATTTTTAACAATTAGACCCTACAAATTAATTGTTCAAGGTTTTGTTGACAGGTCTACACTAGTAAACTTGGTAATGATAGCGCGCATATAGAGACATCTATGTTTCAGTTTCAGCAATGTTTATTTCGGGATTTACTGTATTTGGTAACTAATGGTAGTTTTTGCATCTTCATATTTTTTTTCAATAACGTTTGTCTATATTCTTAAAATAAGAGCACTCTACTCTTGAGTAATATTTTTTGAGAAACCGCACAAAAAAATTAATATCTTATGCTTGAATTTCAAATTTCCAATAAGGTGAATGAAAAGATAAATTTTCTTCTTTTTTTATAATAGGTCTATGGCATGTTCCTTCTTCGATATCTTTCCTCATTCAGACTCTAGTTTATCACTCTACTTCTTTCGTGGTCAACCTCTACTCTGTGTTCCAATTGAAGATTTACCACTTGCTATTTTACCAACCCATCGGCTGTCATTCGACGATATGATGATTCTATGATTCCTTACGCTGTGATATCCTTTTATAAAGCTATCTACATCATGTGATTGTCTGATGTTTTTTCTCCTTTCTCAATCTTGTCGTGTTTTTTCAATGATCTGCCTGAAAATTTTCATTTTTTTTTGTCTCCAAGAGCTGGTTCGTTTTGGATGTCACTTGCCTTGTTTCTGATGTATATATAGGTCATTACAGGTCCGATTGATGTTGCTTCGTAAATTCGTGCCTTTTTTCTTGTCTCGAGTGTTTGTTTCGTCATATTACATTCTGAAGACATCCCGCGACCATATTTGCTCTGGCTACTTACCTTACCTCGTCTTCTACCTCTTCATTACTGGTTATGTCAATTCCAAGGTACTTGAATTTCATTCTCAGTTGTAAGTATTATTCGACATTCTAGCTCTAATTTGCATTTGATGGACTCTTTTGATGATTGTAAGGTCAAGCTGGTTTGTTATATTCGATGGATTTCCCAACAATTTATCTGAGCAGGACCTTATTGATGTGAATCCTTGCTGCTAGTCTTCTAGTGTTCCATTGTTGTATACAGCAGATTTATCCGTCTGTAGCTAGAAGCATCTTGTTTATCTCCTTTTCTAAACATGAGTATAATTCTACTATTTCGCAACCTGTCTGGTATTTTACAGTGTAGCAGTATTTTACGGGTAAGATTTGTAAGTTCTTGTGTGAGATGTTTGTAGTTTTAGTAGTTTATTGGAAAAGATTTCCAAAATTGCACAATTCGTTTCAGAAAAAACATATTGTTTTGTGATGAAATTTGTAATAGATTTGAATATTTCAATTAGTTCATTGATTACGAGAAATATTAGTTGTTATAAAATGATATGTTACTGTTTGCTTATTTTGAAAACTTTTATATTTTTATATTATTATTTTTGATTATTTATCTTAGTGAAAATAGTACGATTGCCTGGTTTCCAGCTACTGAATGGTGCCCCCATAGGTGGGGGACTATGATCCGGTCTATTTTAACCCCCGTTATAGCTATACTTTAAGTTAATCGGATTTATTATTCGGAATTGTTGCTATCCGATCGTATCACGGATGTTGAGAGTGTCGGCACTAATCGCTTGGATGACAGTTTCCAATACGGACGACTTACCGCAACCGAATATTTAACATATTTGTATTAGATTTATAATTGAAAAATTAGCATACTGTCTACACTGAGAAATTTTATACTACATCTGATTTAATATCTGGTATTACGTATAAACATACAGGGTGTTTCTAAATTCATGCGACAAAATTCTAGCTCGTATGGAGTTAAGATGGGTCTTTCCTATTTACTCACCCCATCCCTTTTCGAAATATAACCATTAACAGGTGGTCACTAAAATTGAGTTTCTATTTTTTTCTTTAAAATTTCAATACAGCTAGAAATTCTGTAATGTTCGTGCACTCGTACATTATACGGGAGTGAAATTAGCAACCCTTACTTTATTCCACATCGAAACTTCAAGATGAAGTTCTATGAAATAAAATTATAATTTAAAATATTTTCATATGAAAATATTTTTTATCCTTAATTTTTTTAAAAAAACCAATAACTGCAGAGAAAAAAAATAAACACTATAACTTATAATTTTTTCCATAAATTGAGATGAAAACAATAGATATCTTAAAACTTTTAAGTTTAAGTTTTAATATGAAATGAAGTAAGGGTTGCTAATTTCACCCCCGTATAATGTAACAAGGATATTGAAAAAATACCCGGGCTAGTCCTTTGCGAGTACACGAAAATTGCAGTTTCTAGCTTTACTGATATTTTATAAAAGGGGTGGTATGAGGAGCTTCTGTTATAGGAATCACCTCCCGCATGAATTTAGAAACACCCTGTATATCGGATAAGTCGCATTTCTTAAAAATATGTCATTTGAAACATTGTTTTTAAAAAAATTAATAATAGTTTTTTATCATTACGAACCTGAATGAAGAAAGTACTAAGCAAGGGACAATGAAGCGATGTGAAGCACATAATAAAATAAAAATGTACTTACACTGACGAAACATAAAAAAATCATAGAAGAATAGTTTGAGGATTTACTCAATGTAGAAAAAGGAGAATTCGTAGGAGAGAGGCAGTAAGAAGTAATTAAACAAAAAGACAATATATAAAGAAAGATTGTTTGACCACTTGTTTGAAAAACAGATTGTAACAATTCACTGGCCAATAATAGAAAAAATATTTATTGAGCTCTAGCATGTACCACTTTTCAATAGCTTAATGATCCCTTAATAATACCTGAACTGTATTAATCATAATAATAAACATAAAAAAAGTATCAAAAATTACTATTCAGTTGAGTTTCATAGTAAGTGGTTCTCTGTTCATAGTGCAAAAAGTGATTATAAAGACGAAAATGTGTCAATCACACCGCAGTTTCAAAACCTCTCCTGACAAATTTTACTATATCTGTGGAGAATTTATGGTGAAATCGCAAGCCAGGCCATTTTCCGAATATGCGAAAAAAGCCTTTTTCAAATATTTTGGTACTTTAATTGGAGACCAAGACAAGCAGTGGGCCCCCTACACGTGCTGTGTTAGTTGTAGCGTGTCATTAGTGCAGTGGATGAATGGGAAGATAAAAAACATTCCTTTTGCAATTCCAATGGTATGGCGGGAAAGCACAAGATCGAGTATCCAAATTTGCGTCTGCTATACGACCTGTTCCCCATAACGAAGATTTACCAATACCGATCCGCAAAATATTATTTTAGAAGATACTGGAGACAACGTATCATCAGGAAGCTCCGAAGAACAATGCACCGACCCTATTTTTACTCCAAGGACCAGTTCCGGCGATTGTTCAAAGTGAGTTGAATGATTTAGCACGTAATTTGGGGTTATCTGACATTTTTTCCCGAAAATTTGGGAGCTGTTAGTGATGAGCAGGGTGAAAGTTTCCACCAAGATATTAGAACAATGGAAATTCGGTATCAAGGATGGTGGGATTCGACCGTGATGGGTGCTTACTGTTGGTTCTTGAAAAGAGAAAGTGCAACCCCTCATAAAAGGAAAAAGTAGAGCTAATTGATATTTAAAATGATTTTTTTGAAGTTTTTATGTTTATTAGATGTAAACTACAAATATTGTCAATATATACGATTTAAAAAACGTGAAATTATTTTTTTAATAAATATTATATATTCTACCTATATATACTCAAAGATGAATTATCAAGTATTATAATTAATTAATAAACAAAATAGATATCAAACAGCAAAATATATAACAACTTTGCTTATTCAAGCAACTAAAAAATAAAGCATTATAAATTATTTTTCCGAGAGTTATAAATATTCATGTAAAAATCCGGAAAAGCCTTTCAAGAAAGCACCGCAATATTTATTTTATACGACTCTCGGTTTTCCTGTCTTTTATCTCATATCAATCAGATGTGGAAATCCTAATAGCCATCACGATGTTTGTTATAAACAAGTGTCGCCCCCACTGTGCATTGCGTTGCCGCTTGCCGCCCTAATTCAATTTGTCAGAAGATTATACGGCATAGCCACACACCCTCTCTTAGACAATATATCATAGAGAGTACAGTTGCCCCCATGGTCTCATTGACGGTGAAGTTGGAACACAATCGGGCACTCATCTGCTACACTATACACTGGCGGAGCAGTTCTTGACTTCAAAAGTAATTTATTTCCAAAAATTAACATGAGAGAAAAGCAAGTTCGATTGTACATTATTTCTTTGAGATTTAATGATAGAATATCTTGAATAAAAGCATTTCAAATATCACTTGATATTTGAAAGAATGCAGAATAATCCTAGGAAGATAAGGAAAATTCCAGAAAGTAGTAGAAAAGATAGTTTAAAAATTGAACGGAAATATAGATTCTAGAACTGTTGAATTTAAAAAAACTCATAAATTATTTAGTAATTAGTCTATTATAGACCCCAATATCCAACTCAATAATTTATGTAAAATTGTAAATAAGAAATAGTTACTGGACTATTTCTTATGTGTCCTGTTGATTCCAACAAATAAAGTGGGAAATTAAAAAAAAATACAGTCAACTAGTCGGACTATAGATATTTAATGAATTATTTAACCTACGCTCCTGATTTTACAGGACGGACATAAAGAGGCATTCACTATTTACTTACCCAATTAAATCGACAAATGCGGGATTAAAGGTTCATAGACAACTCACAAGCTTGCTACCAATAGGCAAATCATTTTTGAGAAGGGGGAACTTAAGAGACAATGTGCACCGGATATAAAGGACAAATTTTAAAAATAAGTAATGAAATAATAAAAAATACTAAAATGTAGTACAATCAAAATAAACTTTGATTGCTTTACTCAATACATATGAGGGTTGCACTTAAATTTTTACAATCGAACAATAGGTAGCGTCAATGAACACTTGCACTAATGTACTTTTGAACATTGATGTTTATTATTGTGAAGCCAGTGGTAATTTAGAAATTGAACGAATTAGTGGTTGATAGAGAACGTTTAAAAGAAGCAAGTCTGTGCACAAATTAGAATAATTCGTGGAAGCTCTTGATGATTTTTCATGATTTTGAAAATGTCCTTACTTAAAAACAATGATTAGAATCGCTACGTCTAACTTTTGGTGATGAAGCATCATCAGAGAAGACTGTTTAAAATTGGTGTGCAAAATTTCATCAGTGACGAATGTCGAGAAACATCGATGATGTGCGCAACATTATTAAAGAAGATAAGCACGAACTGAATATTTGAAGGAGTAAAAAATCGAAATGATGTCTCATTGTCCGTATTAACCCGATTGTTCGCATTGTTCTTCTTGTTCCCCATTGTCAAATAAAATGCAAATAAAACTTAAAAGGCAACCCTCGCACATCATTAAACGGAGGCAATCTTTTGCATCAATCATTCTTGCAATATTTGAGCTTGGAATAACCATATCATTGAATATTTTGAGTTATGAAATGAATTGCCAAACGTCAAAGCTACCAAATGAGTCTGTGACAAATCCACAAGGTCTCTTCATTCTCTTCCCTCGTAAACAGTACGGTCGAAAGTTATTAATTCTCTAGAGAGCGCTTTATTTAGCATTTTTTTTAATCTTAACGTTGTTTTATTATCGTGAAGGAATCCCCATTTTTTGAATTAAATCCTTCATCTCGAAAGAACAAAAAATCATTCTACGCGAGTAGTGCGGAGATATCCTCAGGGACGGAACATCCATATTTTACATGGATTTTGCTAGAATATTTTGAGATAATATGAGTAGTCGAAGTTTTAACTGTAGATATTTTTCTGTTTGACTAATAGCTAAAATGTGAGTTCGAACTGCAATATTGCAAAGAACGTTTTTCTTCTGAATGGCAGTTCGAATATTCATTAGAAATTTTTCACTTCTGGTGACACATCTAGCTAATAGCTAGAATCTAAATCAGGAACCGATTATTGATTTAGAATTCAAAATTACAATAATCATGGAAATACCCCCATTGAATAGAACAACCCAAGCCAACAAAATCGGAACCGAGTATATATTATTCAGAACTGACTATCTTATCGCGAGACGGATTTTTTCCAAGGAATACTGATAACCGATGACGGAAAGCAACTAGTTTTTTCATTATGATTGATCACCATTTTCCAATCATAATGAAATTTGCAATTGGTAACGTAACTTTATTTGATGAATTTGATACATCTGTAAACGGTAGTTGAATGAGGTAAGAATCCTAAATAATCGATATCGGATATAATTAAATAAAATACATTCAAAAATTATGTATGCTACACCACTGGTAGTTTATTTTGGAAACCCCGTGGAGCGTTTTTGGCGAAACGCTTCGTTAATCTAACGCATCCTTTGAGAATACAATAAAAAATAATCTGGACCGAATACTCCCCATGTTACAGTTTTACCACCAAGAAAATCATTGTAAACATCTACTTTTTACCGTCTCCATACCTTCATTACCTTGGATGCTTGAATTAAAAATTAATTTTATCTTTGTTACAAGTTTAATTAAATTAAAATATGAATGACTCTCGCAGCGGGTGTCAAATTTAAAGTTGAACTCTTTTAAAGATTATCTGAAACCCCAGCGACACAAAAAAATTATAATTAAAAATCTCCCGGGGGAATTAATTGCAATATTCTATGACTAAACTGTAATTAGTTTCTTCTCAAAATAACTACGCGGTTTATAGTGTTCACTTGAGTTAACTTCCTCTAAGCACAACTATTTAGAGTTACGTTAATTAAAAATCAAATACGAGGGCTGCTACTTAAGTTTTTAGATATGGCAAGACTGATGTAAATATGTCAAATCTGACATTGCCATCTCAAAGTTTGATATTTTTAATGGTGAACGTACTCGCAACCTGTTGTCATACAAGTGCTATTTGAGTTGTTCACAGGTACTTAAATCACGTGTAAATGAGTGTTTTCCATGACTTTCCACGTGGATTAAACCAACAGCAGTGTGCCGATCAACACGCTTCGACTTTGACTTCGACAAAAACGTTTTTGAATAGTTAAAACATCGAAGTGATGGCTCATATGCTGTACAGTCCCATGTTTGGCACCCAATGATTTCTTCTTATTCCCACAAATTAACAATAAATTGCGAAGTCAACGTTTTCCTATACCTGAAGAAACGGTTGATGCGTTCAAATAGTATGTTTTGGTGGAATTGGAATGTACAAAATGCTTCGACAATAGTATCAAAACATTTTAGAAAATGTTCGAGTAGAGCCCAAAGTCAAATGGTACTAAATCAGGTAAACGGGATAGAGAGGAAGACTTTTGGGGACGAAGTTGTCAGAAACTCGCGATTTGTAGCATTTTCTAGACTTCTCCTGTCGAACATTATTACTCAAACGTGCTAATACCCCAATCACTTCTTTGAACAAGTTTATCTACGTTTAGCATACGGAAGGTCGCCCCGACAGTTCTTCGTCCTTAATTGGCTCATAGTAGTACAATTTTCACCATAAACAGATTATAGTCGTGAGGGTCTTCTCATTTCTTTCCAGTTTGAAACAATAGTTAAGTTTAATACAATGTTCAAGTTTGAAAAAAAAAGTATATCGCTCTTCAAAATAGCATTGGATCCAATGAAATCGTGTTATGCTGACAACTCCGCAGAAATAATCTCTATGACTAATATTCCAAAGGTCGGCCTTTTATAATTAGTGATTAAAAAAAATTTAACTTTTTTAATGATTTTTTGCAGGATAACATATTTATTTAGTTCACAAAAGTGACGTAATATTCAGTCTAGCAGCTGGGTGACCTCATAACTAAATTAAAATTACACTTTATGAACTGATTTAGATTAGAACGTTTTTTGTTTGGGGTAGGGTATAAGTTTTAAATGGGATATTCCTATCAAAATTACATAAATGACCAGTTTTCTAAGAATTTAAGATACAACACAATAAGAAACTGGTCAAAAATCACACTGCATAGATATAGCTCTTCCAATATCAATTGTAGAAAACAGTTATGCGAGGAACAAGCAATATTTCATAAATACGCACGACACTCATACCAAATTAAGATATGAGAAATAATGTTTACTCCCCGTATAAAATTTGGTGAACAGTTAACATACCGTCAGTCCACGTGGACTCATCATCTTCACTATTTACCTACGAAAACATCGAATCGTAAACATAAATGCATTTCTATTAGCCGAAGCTGTATGTACACAATTTCTTCGAATATTTCTGCTGGACAGTATGCGGGCTAGATGAGATTTATTTAATTAATAAATTTCTTTAAATAAATATAAATATGACGTTCCTTAGACCATGGGCGAATGAAGACAATGAAATTACACAGCGTAGTGAGAATAATGACAGGTATGAATTTAATAATTAAGATTTAGATATACAAACACAGCAGGTTAAATATCTTTGAATGTTTAAAAAAAGAAAACCAGCAATCTAATAATGTAATCATAATAATAATTGCAGAATTAACTAGAGTCAATAAATTTTCCATTTATCGAGTAGTCACGAAAGTGATTGCTGTGGATCATTCATAGAACCGAAAAACATGTAAAGAAAAATTGAAATCAGTTGACAAAGTTACTCAAGATTTTATACGTAGGACAATTTATAGTTTATATAAGGAGAAAAGGGTTGCGACATAAGTAATACAGCAAAAGGTAGCAGATTATCCAGAATACAATTATAGCAGCTTAGGAATATTGCGTCAAGTTTTGTCAGCATGTGGTTTTAAACACAAAAAACTGAATAACTATAAATGAATCGTCAAGGATAGTTCGATGGCGACAAGATTATTTGCATCAGATAAAAGACTACCGAAGTTCTAATAAACGAATGGGGTACAAAAAGGACTCAGTTCACGTCTGGCACCTTGTTTTAGCCAAACTCCTTTACAGGCAGGTAAATTTTACACGTCTATTTACGTTTTATCATTTAATATTTAGTTGTAGTGAGTTAACGAGGTATAATAATGTTTTTTTCTTAAGTTCCAAATAGAACTACAATTAAGTGCATCTGTCTAAATAACGGCGTATAGTGCCGTCTAATTTGTAATGATTCGATTGCCTTTGAACGAATACTTTCTCGTATAAGATTTACATATTTTTAAAAATATTTATAAAAATAATATATATTTATAAAATGAGGTATCTACGCCTATGTTAGATCAAAAAAAATTGTCGGAAAGAGTTTTTATATAAGTTTTTATAATCTGCAATTGATATTGGAAGAACTATACTACATGCACTATAATGTGTAATCCTAATTATTCTTAATTTTATTTAAAGAGTAAGCTGGTTTTAATCTAAGGGTTGAGAACATGGGACGATAAGTTTAGCGATGTGAAATAAAATGTCAAATTAGATTTAATAGTAATTACACGTCCGATCCAAAAATTCGGTAGAATCAAGACAGAAAACAAAGCTCACGTCAAATTCAACTTCAAAATTGTCTGTTATTTACGATAGATTAATTATATCGTTGTCTCCTTTTAACGATTACTACTGTGAATTTAAAAAAACTATCACCTATTTCTTGTAGTTGATCTTGTGGAAAAGTTATTATGTTTTATTTCTATTGATAGAAGAAGATAGTTTATAGAAAATGAGTTCGATAAATCATAGATTGAGTCACGTGATGGAAGACCTCCGCCGTTTCTACTTTATGTCTTTCTGTATTTGTCAATTTCTTATTCTCTTTCTTGGCTACTGTCATAACTTCAACTGGCCATCATGAGTCTTAAATATGGTTGGTTTTTGAAGAATGCACTGTATGTTTATTTTATACTGACAATAACTAAAAAAAAAAACAGTTACAAAATGTTAATCAGAAACTTTTTTAATTGGTAATATAAATGCTAAAAATTTTTCCATTTATTCATTCAAAAGAGTTTTTTGTGTTCCGAAGCATTGATTATGAAATATAACCAAAAAACAGTATCGATTAATTGAAAGAGCGACTGAAAGTGTAGCCAGCTATAATATATTCGAATGACGTGACAAGTGATATTTCCCGTTTAATGTGATCAAAATAATGGGCGGACATCGGCAAAATGGGATCGATGAGCGCGTCTATATCCAAAGGATTGCTGTATTATAAACACCGTTAAAATACATAGTCACATCCGTATTTACAGTCTGTTCCAGCTTTGCTGTATTCATGTTATCATGAGATATTATTATAAACCACCGAGTATTCCAGAATTAATAGCGCGACTCTAACGCTTTATAATATTCATTACATAAAACTAGAATTATAAAAAAGGACTTTTGTTTCTTTAATTCGGGAAGTTGAGTTGATAGTTAGCCATAGACATTAACTCCAGCGATCGAGTACAGTGACGCTCAAAAATCGCGTACTTTGTTATAATTCTCATTCTTCCAACTTCGGGAAGAGTCATAGCTGTAAAGTATCAATATAAATATCAGTTACAGTTGTTTTATTACTCTCATGTCCACTATTATCGATTCATCACTATTGATGACTTGATCCAGGAAAAATTCATCGTCGTCGAGCAATACTTCGTTAGCATATAAATTATGATAATTACGCTCTAGACCCTGAATTGAAAATCATCACTAATTGTCCGAACCGAGTTCTTCGGCCTTTGCGTGAACTAATTCTTCTCTAACAAATTTTTGTCAAGTTCATGATGTATTTCATCCTTATAGATATCAAACATGCTCGGACCTTGATTAGAGATTATAAATGTATAAAAAACTTTCTTCCAATTTCGGAAGCTCTGTAATTTCATTCTATATCGCTTCCTCTTCACTTAATTTATCAAAAGTATTTTTCAGCAATGGTAAGACTGTTGGTCCAATAGTAAAGTACACAGAAAATATTTGCCGCGAGCTTCACAACTAATCACTGGTATTTGATTTTTTCTAATGTTAATTAAGAATAGTATCTTGTGGGTAATGTGATACATTCACTAGATAATTTACTTTTAGTTAAATCTGAATAATTTACTGATTAATATCTAAAATAAATCTTCCTGAAAAATGGGGTATCGATTTTCCAATGTTATATCTTATAATTACGTTGGGTAATTAATATTCAGTAACTAAGTTTTTTAGATTCGGGTAAAGAGCCATTTATCAGATAAATTGACATTTGGATACAATTTTAGGTTGAAAATTATTAGCACGAATAATTATTGAAGAGAGAATCACCGAGAATTGGTTCGATACAAACTCTATGATAATGACAACGATGTAATGAAATTTATTATAGACCTGCAGTTATAGCTTCAACTAATAGTAACAAAAAATGAATCAAAATATATAGTACATACCTTTCAAAAGATTAAGGAGCAGTACAAATTTTCTACAAACGACAAACTTAGAGTAAGATGATGTTAATAAAAATTAAGTTCACTCTCTTTTTTATTCAATTTAGAACTTAAAGGAATCAATACATAGAGTTAAATTGGACATGAAAATTCCGATAATAAAAATACGTAAAGCGGCATGATATGGGTTTACTGATATTCACTGAAAATGGTGCAAAAACTATGACTACACAACGACAGATGGCAGATGTTTCTACACTTATGGATGACGAATTCAACCAGATAGAAGCCGAGAAGTCCTAAAATACGGACACCTCTGTATACAAATTACAAAAATGTGGATTGAAAAAGTTCAAATAGTGCCAATTGCACTGGTAAACATTGTTTTTGTCATAAAACATCAAGAAATAAAAGAATTAGTATTATATATTAAGTGCCTTGAACTAATTGTTACGCTGTCTACATAGGGCAGACATCTCAGTGTTTAGAAAATAGACTAAGAGGTCATCAATACGATAAAAAATAGAACTGCATTAACGAACCATGAAAAATGAAAAAAAATTAAATTCTATTATGAAGATTCAAAAATTCTTGAAACGAAATCTAATAAACCTAAAAGAGACTTTTTGGAAATGATTCACATTCATAAGAAGGAAAAAGCTGTAAATGATAAAAAAGACCCAACTAATTTAATTCTAATAAAACTACAAATAATTTAATTGATTACTGCTATATATTTGAGTTATAAGGACCAAGGAAAAATTAACTAGTTAAAATTAAAAATTAATTAATTCTTATTAGAACAATGCTATAGTTTTTTTATTGTTATTTAGATATTCACTTACTATCATCTCCTGATGAAAAAATTATTGTTTTTGATATCGTTATGATGAAATAAATGAAAATATTGGGACAGTAGGGATAGAAAAAGTCAGACCATGAAAATGTTGAAAATGATCCTTTAGTTAACCGTGGTGACATTCTTTTACCACCGTTGCACATAAAGCTCGGCCTGATAAAAAATTTTGTAGCTATGCTTAAAGATTGCAGGTGGATTTATTTATCCGAAAGAGAAAAATCATAACTCAACGAAGCAAACATTGAAAGGGAGTATTTGTAGATCCACCACTGCGCCAACTGAGTTCAAGTTCCCAGTTATAAACATTTATTGAGGATTCAAAACTATCTTAAGAATATATCTCTCCTATTTCTTCACAGTTTTTTTCGTAATAAAGTCTTTTTTACCGGTTGCCACAAGACTATTACTACATACAGCTCTTTTATCAGGTATAGGTTTTAAGTATCCAATGCTTGTACATTGGAGGAGCACTACCAGTAACAACTTTTTTAGATTTGTCTCTCTTTAGTACGTTTCAATTTTCTTTAGTAATGACGTCGCCAAAAAATGTTTTCTTGTCTAATTCTTTTCTTTGATCAGGCTCGTTTTAACAATTTTAACGTCTATGTCTTAGGACTTAGACTTATAATATATACTGATATAAATCTGTGGGGTGTACTATGCCCCTTAAAATGTATATGCTGTACTCTCGTCTGGATTTTTTTTCCCGCAAATGTGGGTGCTGTAAGAACCGAATAACCGAATAGACAAGAACATTTATATAATATCTATGGGCTTTAAGAGTGTCGTCGGATTGGCTATCTATTCAATAGATTAGGTTATCTTCAATAGTATATGTTATAACAATCCTTTGAAGTACTAAATATAATTGAAAGAATACATGTACGGCCAAGTTAAAAGTTGTAGTTATTACAATAGGTTATTGCAATAATGATCTATATATTTAGAAAATTTTGAGCCGCCTATGGTTTCACACAAACCAGAACCAGCCATGTTTCACAGCACGTAATCATTAATAAAAGTTTATCAGAACGAGATGAAGGCACAATGGAGTCTTTAATTTAATGTAGCAGTCGTAAACATCTCCTTGGGGAGGGGTATTAGGCGAAGGCGGAGCCTATTCCACAGACAATCAAGAAATGTTAGTCTATTAACCTCATAGAGAATGTGTTTTGCTGTAACTAACAATGAGTCAATTGAATTCTTCTCATATTCTTGCAAAAACTATAGAAATATTTGAATCACAAAGTTTTATTATAATTACATGTTTATAGGAAAAAAGTTCATTGTTTACAATCAAAAAACAAAATAAATGTTATGGAAAAATATGTTCATCGATAAATTTATCAAATCGAATTACGACAGCTTTTTTATCCAAGAAGTACTTTTTTTGACTTTTCAGCTACTCCAAGGAAAATGTGTCAATGGACCTAACTATAAGATATAAAAAAGGTGGCAAAACAAATGCGGTGGGTGAATGATAGAAGAATAAATAGTCTATAAACGTAATGGAGGAAAAAGTAGAGCTATTGGCATTTTAAGAACTCTACATGCTCACATAAAATAAATATATGAAGTTTTATATTTTTCTTTCAACTTTTATTTCGATATTCTTCATCGTGCTTTTTTCGTATCACTTCAGTAATTTTATCTATTATTATTTACGATACCTTACTATTACGCCTGATCCTTGTTTCCTGAAGCTTACTATATGTAGGATCTTTCACTTTACGTACCATTTTTTGTTGCTTTTTCTAAATTGAGTTTAGAATTAGGTGTTCAAAATTGTGATAGAACATTATCTAATATTTTACTGACATAAATTTGGTACTTCACTATCTTCAGAATCATCATGTATTATTTTTATAGTCTAGTTTTATGTACGAGGAAGTAATAAGACCTACTTACTAATCTAAAACTTAGTATTGGCATTTTGAATATTATTACAAGATATTATCAAAATTTTTTATAAATGTACCTGAGCTAATACAAGTTTTCGGGCTTTTATTGGTCTTTTATAACCACAGTACAGAACAATAGTAAAGGTTTGAACTGTGTCTAAAGATTACATTGCCGTATCATAAGATTTATATTATTAATTAAGTATATATTAAGTACCTATTCGCCAAAGAAAAATTGTTTTATTCAAATTATCTTTCCGACTTTCCGAATTTCAGGTTTTTTCTTATAGTAGAGAGGTCCAGGTTTTGTATTCTTAACTGTTAAGACTCAACTGTGGTACTGTTAAGACTTACAGTTTAGTGACAACTTACAAGGTGCAGTAGGCAATCTACGAGTATTGTAAATTCTCCTGTGATAATGGAAAATTTTGAAAGGGCCGTGTAAAAGCCGAAAAATCGGTCCTTTAACAGTTAATTCAAATTGAAACATTATTATTTAATTGTTTTAAATCATTTACATGGTGTTGGGAAAACTCCGATTCACAGAGTTAATAAAAACGAGAAATAAATGTAGCGAAATTCAAAAAGCACGTGAAGCTTCACGAAAATCAAAATTTCAAATAGAAAATAATTTGAGAGAAAGTATTCAAACGGAAGTACATATGCGTTTTTGTGTAGAAAAGAATTTCCGACAGTAGACTTATGTTCTTATCGAGGCTCTAGATTATACGGATTATCCTGAACTAAGCTTTAGCACATTAAGGAAACTTTAAGAAGAAATAGGTTTTTGCTGGAAAACGCATTTCAGAAAGTCTATTTAAATAGAAGGAAACGATATTGCATTATGTATTATGGAAGAGAAATTATCTAAGGACTATAAAAAAATGAGAAACCAAAGAAGAAATATTTTATTCAGGTGAAATATGGATCAATAGGAGACATACAACAAATAAATTTTGTCAAGATGAAGGTTACAAGTCGAAAACAGGTATTTTCAAATAAATAATTTGTCTACTGGTTTAAATTCACCAAGAGACTTAGACTGATAATAGTACACATCGGCAGTTCAAACGGTTTTGTTAAAGGTGGTATTGACTTTTGAATCTACTCGTTCCGATAACTAGCATGAGAACATGAATGTTATGTTTTTAAAGAATGGTTGGAACAAATGCTGCATCTTCTTTCCCAGAACTGTAAAATACTATTGGATGAAGAAAGCTATAAATCGATGGAAAAAAATATTTACGGATTTATAGAATTGACTAAATTCAAAGATTTCGATTCTGTAAAAATAGAACTATATTCTTTGTGTTGTCACCATAAAGAGAAATTAAAAAAAAATGAAATTGTGAAAAATCGTGGAATGGTTAGATCTTTACCATACCATTGCGAATTAAACCTTATTGAACTGGTATAGGCAAAGAAAAAATGAGAAGTTTCATGAGAAAATCATTCTTCTAAAATGAATGATGTTAAATGGTTGTTTTTGCAGACTGTGATCAATGTGATTCCTGAAATCTGGGAAAAGGCAATTAATCTTACGATTAAAAAATAAGAGAAAATGTGTTGCACACTATTACTGATCAAATGATAGACACTCATCGTGAATATTGGTTGCAAAAGTTCATCTCCTGATTCCGATTTTGATTTGATATACCTCTACTTAAGTCTACTGGTGAGTTTTTATATTGAAATTATTCTTTATAAAAGTAAGGTTGCTCAGAAATCAAAGTTTAAACTCTCGTACATATATAACCAGTATGACACCTTGTGGAAAAATTTAAAATTTCAGGTTTCAGGTCAAGTTATAAACAGGTTAATTAGGTGAAAATATAATTGTATACTTGATATATCCATTATATTTATATAAATGTTATTTAACTATTGACTAAAAGTATTACGCCTTTGGATTACGAATGCTTCATCATTTGATTACTCATTCGTTCATAAAAATAGACTAGAATAAAAGCATCCTAATAAGGTTACTTTTTATACATTATATTCTAAATGACTACTACCATTTCTATTTTCATCAATCAAATAATCATATATATTTCAACAATTTCATCTTCAGTTTTACAGATTTTTTTACTTCTATTATCATTTTATCTTGCTTTGATCTACAATACAATAATACAACAATAAATTTCTATTATATCTTGGATTAACTAAAATTTATCATTTTTAGTTATAATTCTTCCTTTAGCAAAATTTTGTTTTCGCCATTAATCTCGTTTGATCATTGCGTCAAGAAATTTACTCAAGTAATTGTATTATGTTCTATGGAAAATTGAGAGATACGGATACGTGTAAAGAGAGATAGGGTTGATGTAGAAATCGAAATAAACAAGAAATAAGTATTGGAAATGAATAGAAACAGTTACCATTGCCTTAGCATAAAGAAAATAGATACTTTTGATTTTAGTTATAAGTAGTACTGTGCTTTAATTTTTTCAGAAAAAAGTCAAGTAATCAAATAATTTAGTGAAAATCATTCACATTTTATCATTCAATAATCATTTAATCAGTATCAGAAACTGCTTTATTCTGAGCAACAAAGTTGATCTATTTATCATCGAGTATCAGCTGTGTCTCAGTAAATAGCCAAAAAAGTGGATTGGTGGTGGAAGGTTTACAGCGCGGTTTTGTCGACAGTGTTGAAAACAAATTGGAAAAGAGTGTCCCTTAATTTTGTCGGTTAGGGGAGTGCAGAGATTGGAAAGGCAGAGGCAGAGGGTCGAAAAGGGGCATTCCGCAGCATATACAGCTAATTACGCAGTCACTTAGCGTTAATCGATTCGGTCGCCTTACGTTAACGGTTAACGACACACTAATGACCTGGCATTTACATAGAGATCGGTGGAGAGGATGGAATGGGGATTTTGCCGAAATGCCTGCTATTGCAATGCCGTGTTATTCATACAGATTTTAACTGAAATTATTAAAGTGGAATTGCTTATTCTATTTAGTTGGATTTGTCACAATATTTTCTTTTAATAAAACTAAAACAATTTTAAAAGCTCTTTATTTTAAATGAAAATTTATTAAAAATTTGAATGCATTTACAAAATCTGGATAATTGTTGAAAATTTAATATAATTACAATTACATTTGTAGGTACAATCAGAGCTAGAATAAATGATGTTGGTTTCCAATGTTCCAATGCTCCAATGTTTATTTAATAATCATATTTCACGGTTTTAACCCAATGTATATATATATATATATATATATATATATATATATATATATATATATATATATATATATAAATTCTTGTTTTTCATTCCATAATTAAAATCCCGAGCTGCCTGCATAATCTTCCGTCACGAGTTGTCTAATCTTTATGACAACCACGATCACGAGTTGGCATATTGTAACAGAAGTTGAAATTTTATGGCGGGTATTAAAATGATGATATGGCGCATACCCACTCGGTATTTCTCTTGAATCTCGGTTAATTAGTGTGGTAGGTGGTCCCATAATCGGTGAGTTATTAGGTTGGTTTTCTACTGCTTCCCTTGGTACCTCCATACCCCACTTAGGTGTACGATCTGAGTGCAAACGATCTTCAAGTATCACATCTCCTCTATTAAAACGAAAGCAATGATGTACCTTTTGCCCATTAGTTGTGTATTCCCCTTCATATTTATCGCACAGTTGATAATAATGAGATACGACAAATTTGAATTGAAGCGTTCGAATTTTAACACAGGAAAACTGATATTACTTGTGAAACTCCCTCTGCATTTATGCACAAACTATAGAAAATTGTAGTTATTATCCCTATTTTACACTTAAATTTTTGGTGAAATCGCACTGTTTTCTTATTATGAAAGTCTAACAAATTTTCTAACATACATTAGTTTGCTGTACCAGACATTGCACTCAAAAGCCTAGTCTCTGCAACCCAACAACAGTTGTTCCATTGAGTCTCAGATTTTCATTCACTAGTGATATGGTCTATTTTTATGAGTGGAAGTGTAGTAAAAAGATGGATCATACATAATTTTGACAGGTCAAAACTTTTCCTATTGCTTTGAAAGCTCGTATATTAAGATTTTCATGAAGGCTCTGTGCAATTCATCAAATTCTTGAATAGATTTTATTGTCGTTGCCGTCGTAGGGTTTATGTAAACTATATATTACACAACATCATGGCAAAAAACTGGCATGGCAAAAAGTCATTCAATATTGTTTACATCTCCATATTGCTCACTAGCTTAGAAAGTGTCAGTAATATAATAAAGATTGATAATAACAATTTTTAGCATTTATTATGTTCATTATATGTTTCAATCAGTAAATATATTAAAAAATCAGCAACTCAAAAGCGATTTGTTGTCAAGCGTTGTCGAGAAGAAGAAGGTCCCATTCAACATGTCTCTTTACATATCATTTTGCAAACGTCCCAGTACCCCCTTGTATATTTCTTTCCTCGAAATTATCCTTGATAACATTGATTGGTAACAAGCAACAAAAATTTGATTCCCCCTATTTGTTTATAATACCCCGTATGTGAATGAATGAAAAAAGAATTCACATACTCTAAGATGATCAACGACTTAAACCAAAATCGTTGTTATTCCAGACATTCTATTCTAGACATTCCTATGAAAAAGAATATGTGAACGATCCTTCACGTACCGGTTTCTGATATTCGAAGTATAACGATTTGGTTAAATATAATTGCCCCGTGTATAAATGCGATGTGTCCGGCGCTGTTTCAAGGGCGTCCGCGGTGTTGGTAGCGGCGAAATGGCCCCAGACGGGGACTGAATTGGTATTGGGGCTTGGGGATTGGGACGCCATTGCTGTCTGTCGTGCCCTCGATCCATCATTCCTATGACACATATATAGAAATTTATTTTGCGGTATCGATGCATTGGCTACGAATGTCAGTGATCCGGGGTCCAGGGATAGGGTCTAGGGCCCAGGGTTTCTCGCGGCGAAGTGACGCTTTGATTTATTGCTGACGTTGCTAATCTACGTGACATATATATATGTTTTTATTGTTCGTGGACCATTCTGTTTTAATAATTTCAGATAACGTTCCGATGAATTTTACGAGCAACCCTAGCTGTTAGTATGTAAATCAAAATATACTTCAAAACCATCATGATATTCACTAACTCGATCTGCCAAAACCATTACAACTTTTCATTCAACAATACTCAAATACAGTTAGTAATCGGTTTCAAGCTTCAATCATTACAAAAGTTTTGTAATATTTCAACTTATTGCTCTCGTTTATGAGCTCTTATTTGATAATTTCTTTCCAGTTTTTTATATTGCAATATCATTCTGATCTATAAAATAATTTTTTTATTTCAATCTAGTTTATTAAATATAATATTTGAGTGATGAGCCTTTATGGAACTTATTAATCTATTTTCCTATTTTCGTCCATTACGTAAAAAGAAACTCAATCCCAATATGGTAGCAATAAGGGGTGAGAATATAACAATATGCAAATGATGATGCACTGACTGCGCCATATGGGAATGGATTAAAACGGACCCTTCGGCCCTACTTGTTGGTTCACGAAAGAAGCTCGTTTGCCAATCAAATTGCGGCGTTATTAAAATTATCCTCCATACATTATAGGGCATCGGTTGAACTTGATGAGTTACAAATTTTGAGTCACCAAAATTTCTCTAAAATGTGAGTTTGTTATACAGGGTGTTTCAAAAAAGATGTCTCTAGTTGTCGTCTCTAGGTTAGATAGAAAACTGAAAAATATTTGAGGTTTGTTCAGTAAAAAATTTTCGTGACGCCATCCGTAATCAAGATAAACGGCAATATATAAATTATACACGTTTTTTACGTTTTTTACGCAACTACTAGCAACATTATTGAAATTTTATACGTATATGTTTTCCAATGAATTTGTTTTTATATCTGACAAATAGAGGGCACTAGTTACACGGTTCGTACCAAGAAGTATTGTACATAACTTTTTTAATATTCGATTTCTCAAGTAATATTTCAAATAAACATAAAGATCATTCAATTTTACACCAAAAAGGTACTCCTGATAAAATTCAATACTGTACCGTTTTCGGAATATTTTGGTTTCAAAATTATGAAGTAATAACCGATGCTGGGATGAAGTAATGATGAATGTATTTATACAGTTTCCCATGACAAACTTTGAGAAATTGCTATTATCGTGCAAAATTCAAAGTTAAATAATTATGGGTACTCAGCTGTTGGGGGCCTTAGTAGGACTTAGTAAAACAAACAACAGTTTGTGGCCCAGAACCGCAATACATGATCATCAAATTGTTTTTTCTTTCATACTAAGCCCTCCAATAGCTCAGTACCCATACTTATGCAACTTGAAAAACAAGATCCTATACTGATTAGGCTGGATTTTTCTCAAAAGTTACAAGAAACGAAAGCCCTCAGTCCTAATTTTTTTAAATGTATCCGTTTTATCGATGGGGTCTCATTTAAGCGACAAAAAATTTCCAATTCATATAATGCTTACTAATTAATAATAAAAATAATAATCATAATTAATACCTTCATCAATACCAGCATTGGTTATTACTTCATAATTTTGAATTCAAAATATTTCGAAAATTGTACACAATATCAAGTTTTATCAAGAGTAACTTCTTGATGTAAAATTAAATGATGTTTAGGTTATGTTAAATACTACTTGGTACAAAACGTGTAACTAGTGCCCTCTTAGAGTCAGACATAAAAACAAATTCATTGGATGTATCAACCAAAACATATTGGTATAAAATTTCAATACAATGTTGCTAGTAGCTGCAGCAAAATCGTAAAAAATGTGTTTATTTTTTTTCTTCACGCCCTTTATCTTCCATACGCATTGCATTCGAAAATCTTTTACTGAGTAAGGCCCAAATATTTTTCAGTTTTCTATTCGAGAGACGGGATCACCTTTTTTTCAAACATCCTGTAGATATAACGATGCTTTAAAATGCTATTAAAAGAATATAGTACATGACCTAATAGATCTGATTCATAAATGACAAATATGTAGGTTATTTATTATTACTTTCTTGGTATTTATAATTGAGTAAAATATACATAATTGCAACACTGGGCTGGAATATGCAACATCAATCATTCAGCCTTAGAGGTTTAAAAATAGAAAAAACTATTTAATTGCTTAAGACGTAAAAGGTTTGCTACTTGTCAATTTCATAGAAAATGACTACTACTTGATTACCTTAAAGAGAACAGTTTGTGATTTTTTTTAATTGTTGCTGTTTTTTATTTGATCGTGGACAGCCATTTAAAGTAATTAATTAGAGGATAACCTCTTCTATGAGGTACCCTCCAGTTTCACATAATCGGATTATGGAAAACCATGCAAATCTGATGTTATAACCTTCCTTATGAAACATAAAAAATGCAATGCTGTGGCATTATTATTATTTTAGATAAATGACTTTGCACGCTTATTTTTCATGTTATTCAAAATTCGAGAAAGGCAAAAAAAAGTATATTGTCGAAAGCTGATAGTTTGGTGAATAATAATATCCAGTCATCTTTTAATTGATGGTATTTCTCTGTTGTCCTCATATTTTGTTGCCGTTCGCGTTTGGTAAATATCGAGCTGAACAGCTACAGCGTTGCTTACGCCTGAATTAACTCCGAGACCCTATTTGCATGATTTATTGGCATAGAACGCCTCTAAATACCATGTAATTCGCAAATTTAACGTAAAATGGGCATGTTATACATAAATATTCGAAAACGTAGAACCTTTTACAAATATAAAACAAATATTATAGAAAATACGAATGTTTACATTGTTTCAAAAAGCAAAACGTGAACAATAATGTATTGTTGATGAATTTTTCAATATAATTTTTTTAATTCATCACAGGGTGATAATTCCACATAATCACTGTACTTATGTGATTGCCAATAACGTGCATGACACGCATTTTTCTTAAAAACAAAACAGATGAATTCTACTAGAAATTGGTTCGTTTTAGATTATGGAAGAATTATAATTTTGAGCTTTATCGCTCAAGATATAGTCAGAAAGAAATTTTCATATCACCGTATCAAAAACTTTAAGAAAAAATGTACTGTCTAGTGGCAAACTTCCTTCTATTTGTAGACGTTTGCTGTAGGCTTTATTGGTTGTAGGTGGACGTACCCTTGTGCTCTTTACTAATAGCTCCCCTTAAATTACAAACTCGATATAAGTTTATATCAGCATGTAGTCTTTTGAATGTAGACTATACAATCTTTGAAGTCGATAACACTGCTCACGAAATACACTCTGCTTGTTCTCTGAAGTATTTTGTTTTTTGTTCAAAAATATACAACACTGAATTTAGATTATGCGATCTTATTTAAGTCAAAACCCATTACGTGTCCACAACTCTTAAATTTGTTCCCTAACAAAAATTTTCTAAACAAACAAGAACTATATGAAGTGAAGTTATTAACAAATCTTCTTGTAATCGGTGGTCCTGGTCTAATAAAAGAATAGATGAATCACTCTTCGCGTAAAAAAATTTTGGTAGGGTAGGTACTGTGAAGGAGAGATCAGCTGTTTCACTAATGCCCATTATAACAGACAGCATTTCGTCGAACAAACCTGCGGAATTAGAAATTGAGACAACAAAACTGTCACCCACAGCCAAAACTTCATAGATCTGGCCCTTGTCGTACATACAAATACAGTTGAGCGAATATGAGGAATCGCTAAGTCCAGTTTCTGGCGTCGTTTCGGTAACCATTCCCAATTATTGGACAGTTATTTGTGCGAATTTATTTGGCATCAACGGCTCTCTCGACCAGCTAACATATTTAAAGCAATACTTACTAAACTATTACGGCTTTCTGCCCACCTCAGTAATCATATCTGTTTTTGTTTGTTTTTTTGGAAAATTTATATATTATGTGATTATACTTTTATATTTCTAATTATCCAGCACCTACAATTGATCATACAAGCCTATATAGAAAAATAGATTTGTTAGCACATTACGGATTTGACACAATACACCTGAGCTTGGAAGACTCAAATTATAGAATTTTTCACCATCTAAACTTATATCTTCGAAAAATTATAACTCTTTATAGTTTCTAACAATTGTTAAACATTGTAAATTTCGTGTGAATATATGTCACGTTCCCACAAAAAGTCTTGTATTTCATATTTTTTATTACTGGAACCTGGTATCTTATTCTTTTGGCAACTATGGTAGAATACATTATTCATCACAATATAGCTATTCGGTGATATATTCGGCATTAATTTATTCTGAAACGAATCTTCGAAAACGAAAATCTCATCTAGGTAGATTATCTTTCGGTATTTCGATCTAGCTATATTTATTTTCCACTTTGAGCTTTTGCGAGCGCTATGACTACCTTTTGTCCATTCTTCTGAATACATATCCCAAATGACATAGAGTATGCTACAAAGTAGTAGTGGAACAATTAATGCCACCATCAGTTTCCTAGTTTAACGTTGGCACTTTTTGTTCTTCATACATTCCATAAATATTGCAGCAAATTAAGTATACTTGAAAGAAATCACTTTGGTACACTATTGTCTTTTCGTATTTTTTTGGAGCTATAGAATTATTCACAATTTTCCAAACTGTACTTTCAGGGATACTCGTTAGAGTTGAGGTCTGTTTTATTGAAGCGTATTTTTCGTAGCCTCGCCTTACTATCTTTAAGTAAACACATTTGATTATAATTATTTGCCTCAACGCAAAAACATCTGCGTTATTTGGTAGACATTTTAAAAGACACTGTCCAACTTTATAATATATACTGTTTTATGGCTCTGAATGAACTGACAAAAAGGCGTAAGGACCATAGATAATTCGACCAGGTAAGGTTAGTCTATTCTATTGCATCGCATATATTAACTGTTAGCTAGTCACTTTCTTAGATCGTGAAAAATTCTTCCTCAGGATGAATCATTGTTAAGTGCCCCGTATATTCAGTTTTCCAAATAAAAAAAAATTAAGACAATATTCAATTAGATCATCATATTACTTTTGTATTACGTCAACAGTGTTATCTATTTATTAGGTAGATATGTTTGCTTACGTGTATGTTTGTCAACATGCGGTATCTTTGGTCATAATGTTTGTTAATAACCCCTTCATTTATTTTATGTCATGATGTTAGTGTTTAGTTAGGGCATTAATGAATGTTAATTAAATTTCATACCATTAATGTTTCGCTCTTAGAAAGAGTATATGAATGATATTCACAAGAAAAGTGGATAATTATGAATTAAAACAAGAAATCTGAAAATCATCTCAGAAATATAAATATCAGCTGAAAATTATCTATATTTAAATCTTTGTCAATTCCTTATGAAATCAAATATTCCTGAAATAATTATTGTACGTAATGGCATTCTTCTGTTATAGGTATGGTTCCAGAACCGAAGGACTAAATGGAGGAAAAAACACGCGGCGGAAATGGCAACCGCAAAGCGGAAACAGGAAGTGCTCGATAACCAAACAGATGAAAATAGCGACATATTATCAGATAATGAAGAAGAACATGTATCAAAACGGCAGAACTTACAATGAGAATTTTATAACTAATGTGAAGTTAAGACTTGTTTTGTAAATATAAATTAGTGATCTCAATGTTTTGTGACTCGTGCGGCGCGGACGTTATGCGCAATTTGTAAAAATGTTATATATAGCCAAACGATATGATTGTTTTAGTTCGTACAGCGTTTGTATCTTCTGTCTAACTTAATTTGAAATAAAATACAGTTAAAGACAAATAGAAATAAAAGCCGCATTAAACGAAACTTACATGTATGTAAGTATATTTAATGTCAATATAAAGAAAGATATTTTCAATTTTTAATGATAGCAGACGTCGCCCAAAAGCGCCAATATCTTTGATAAATTCGATTGTGGAGTGAGATTTTTGTTTCAAATATAGGTAGGTTAAAATTAGCAGTACATCTGTAAATAATGTTTAATTAGCCAGTTACCTTAAAATGTATTTGCCTTGCAGGAACTACGGGAAAATATGAGATTTTCTTACAAGTAAAAAAGATTCGATAAATCATGTTAGTAACAATATGTTTTTATTATTTTTGCCCAATAGTTTTAAGCATTTTTCGTTAGTTTCTTCAGTTTTTTTTTACTTTTTTTATCCAGTTTGAAAACAAATTTATTTGAAATCAATTTACTGCTGTATATATTCAAACTAAAATAAGTGATACTTATATATCTATAGTATATATAGTTTTACCAGTACAGTAAACAGCTTAAATAACTAACCGACTTGTGAATGCCTATTTTTATAGTGATTTGCAGAGTTATTTCAATTCAAATTCAAATTTTGAAAGCTTTATTGTTAACTAATAGATTGACGTCATGAACTGAAAGTTTACTAAATACAGGATAACAATTCTAATGTGAACTTTCTAATTTTGAAAAGTACATCTGACAAACTTGATTTTTAATTGACATTAGATATACTATACATAATCTGCCTAATGCGTATTTTTTTCGTAATTATAGATTTTAATAATATTAGTTTTTCTATCGATTTATTTTCCAATTCGCTGAAACAAAATTTTATTATCAATATCAATACGAGGGATGTTACTTAAGTTGTGAGACAAATAAAAACATATTCATAATTAGAAATTACTTCATTGTTTTTCAAAATATCTTCCATTAAGATCAATACACTTTTGCATTCGTTTGAACCATTTGTCGAAGCAAGTGATTTGAACGCATGAACCGCTTTTTTAGGTGTAAATAGCCTTGACCTTGCTATTTATTTTAGATCTGAGGGAATAAGAGCAAATTGGGTGCTAAACAAGGACTTTACGGCGGATGACCCATCATTTTTATGTTTTAACTTCAATTCGACGTTTTTGTTTGAATTGGTGTATGAGAGCTCGCACTGTGCTGGTGTACCATTCAGAATTGATCATTTGACGTTGCTCCAATGGAACGGTGGTGACATGTCCAGTTATTCCGAAAAAACAGGCGACCATTTGTTTTAAAGTCCTTCGTACGAGCGCAACTTTTGTTGGATTTGTCTCTTCTTAAAAGATCCATACAGTCGATTTTTGTTTAGATTCGGATTCGTATGTATAGATCCATGAATCGTCTCCGTCTCCATCACGATCTTATAGACGTCTTTTTAAGCACCACGATAGAATTTTTTCTGCACTTCTTCGCACCAACCGACACCAGTTGTTTTGGGCGATTGTCAAATTATTCAGTATCCAACGAGAACAAATCTTTTTAACAGACAAATGATCATGCAATGTTGAATGTATGCGAGAGGAAGAAATGCCCAAGTATTACGATATTGGACGACCTTCATGAAATCCATCTCGTAGCGAAGTGCTACCACTATTGAAAACGAAAAAACAACGAAATACGGTGACTCGAGATGGGGCTTCATCCCCAAAAGTCAACTGGTGGTGATGTAATCTAAGTACGTTTAAAACAATGTTTCAAGTATGTACAGAACTTCAAAAGCACTCGTAAGGCAACACGTTCTGAGTACGTTCACCATTGAAAATGTCCAACTTCATGATGGCAATGTCAGAGTTGCCATACCTCAAAATTTAAGTAGCAACTCTCATACAACGTAAACGGTATGTGAATATATTGAAGTGGATTTAATGGAGAAGATATTAATGTTTATAAAATGAAGCAGACACATCTCAATATAACTTTATAAACTAATTTTGTTACTTAATTTATTAATTTTTAGTATTTATAGAATTTTTGTATCCTTGGTTGGTAATTGCCAAAGAGTACGTAAACGGAGTAGTTGTGTCAAAATGTAATGATACATTTATTTTAATCTGTATGAATTATTTTCAAAAAATGTACAAAAATCCATACAATCGGTAAAATAAATCACCATGGATTTAGAGCTTCAGATTGTATATTTTAAAATAGCCAGCACTATGGTGTCGTTTTCAACAGCACTTGTTAATAAAATTCAAAAATCTGGAGCTATAAAAAAAGATAATATAATACATACACTCTTCAGTAGTCAATCTAAATTTTTTAGACTCATTATTTTTAAATTTGAATGGATATTTACTTGTATATGATAATAATTAATTTCATATGAATCACTTTCTTTTCCTAGCCGTGGCTTAGCAGAACTGCAAAAAATAAGAAAATTCAGGTAACTGAGAAGAATAACTTAGAAATGAATAAATATATATCTGGGTTAATACTGTAACATATATAGAAACTGAACTTTTGTAGTTGTTCTGTGTATAGTGCTCATTTTTTCCAAATTCTGATTTTATTTGCCTATAGCAAATCCATCAACCTGATTTTGCCTTGATTTATAATCAATTATTGAAACCTAAATTGTTTTTTAATAATGGGTGGGATGAATTTAGACACGAGGTGTATGTAACTTATATAATTTCTTTAAACACTAACTATTCACTAACACTAACCGTAAACTATTCATTAATATTCATGCACACAATTCACATCTAATTTATATAATTCCACTGTTAACTTTTATATTAACATGTCACTGTCCTGAGGTATTCACTACACTATCAATTTCTATTACTATCCTTCTAGAACCTTCGATCTTGAGATCTTGAGATTCATATATTCATATATATGTCTCTATAAAAAAAGTGAAGCTGAAGGTGAACAAACCATCTGAAAAAAAAGAGAAAACAATGCCTGGCGCACCCGCCAAACTTTAGTAACATATCAGAGCAGGGCCGGCTTCACGGGGCTTAACTATATAATAATAAAAATAACAGTTGAAGATTATCATTCTGTCTATGCCTTAAAAAAAAGAATTATTGTTTTCTTCGGCATATTGTGGGTGACATGTTCAAATGCTTTATTGAATATTACGCAATTTTCTTGTAATAATGAAATAGTAAAAATCCCTTTCCATTTCTTAGTTGTATGTTCGTATTCATAAAATAATGGAGAAGATAAATATGAGAATACAACAGTAAATGGTTACAGTACAATTTCAACTACCTACATAATAACAGTAAAAACAGATTTGTTGTTGAGAACACGTATTGCGTTCAATACCTCAGTCAACAAGATGGAGAATGAATGGTCTGATGCAGAATGGAATTTTGAAAGTAACGATTGAAAAATCAAAGTTGTGACTTTTAATAGAATAAACATTTAAAGACTTGCATAGCAAATAAAATTGAATCACACATTGACTTCACAAGCTTGTATCATCTCTACAAATTCATTGGTTTAATTTGAATTATTCAATGTAACTACAATTATTATAAAAATTTGGAGACTCCTGTTTTTTGTTCAATTAGATTGCAAAGTATCTACAATTCACTGTTTTATAGATAAATATATTGGTTTATATTCTGTTCGTGTGAAAATTTTCTCTATTTTCTCAAATTACAGTAAGAAAAACAGAAAAATCATTGAATTCAATTGATGAATTTAGAAATTTATGCAACCTCTCTCGCTCAACTATTTTTCTTAATTTATTTTATTTCAATCGGGTGATACTTTTCAGTTTCTAGTGATTCTGTATATTTCTGATTATTTAATAGTGAAAACCGCATATTGTATTATTTAATATAAGCTAATATAATTAATAAAGATCCAATTGTGTTAATTTTACTCTATTTTTTCAAAAATTGGCCGCTCTGATCTCTGATCTAATTATTGTTCTTACAAAATTGCAGTGATTCCCACTACTAATAAACATGAGAAAACATTTATTCTAATATTGATTCGTTAGGAACAACAGGGTAATTTTTAACAAAAGACCTATTATGTATATTTCATTTAAACATTCTGAATAATTGAAAAATGAGTTTGCTTTTTCCCAACAAGACCTGAATTTGTGTAGTAGTTATCAGTTGATGCCCTTTTAATTATAAATACCTCCCGAGAAAGATAATTCACTTTTCTAATATAAAAAACAGTAAATGTCTGTTATCTAACGCCATACTCAATAAATCGTTATCTTTATCGTAAATTACTTTAAAAAAATTAACGTTTCGACCTATTTCGTTCTTTATCAAAATATAACTTGACATTGATAGTTATATTGATCAATAGATCACCTGCAACTTGAATATCAAAATACTATTAAAAATAAAAAAAAAGATGTTCAGCTTTTCATAATGAAAAAACCGCATTTAAAGAAATCAATTGCCCTGAAAAATGATAAATAACATATCCAAGAAAAGGATAAAAATATATTATATTCAATTGAGAAAGGGGATAACACATTATCGAAATATTTTACTAAACTTAAATCTAAAACACCCAAAAACAAAAGAAGTATTATTATATGTATATCAAGTACCTTTAAATTTTATGTGACGCTATTTAGATAGTACAGAAAAGAATCATCAATACGATAAAAATAATATAAATTCATGTTGTAGATGATGTATTAATAATATAATTATGCAGCTTGTTAATGTCAAGTCATACTTTGATAAATAGCGATATAGGTCGAAACGTCAATTTTTACCTGTTTTTTTGAATTAATTTTCTATCAAAAGAGACAAAAAACGCCAACCATTCATTAAGACAAACATATAATCTAAGAAATAAACAGTTTCTATATATCCAGTTCGATCGTACACGATCATAAAAAAATCGAAATTGCTAATCCTTTTATCGTGTCGTTCACTTCTTGCAAACATTGTTCAGTGAAGATTATAAAACCAGTTTTTCAATAATGTAGCTTTTTGCTTTTCGTTATGATACAAATCTTTTATTCAGTTTTTTAGTATGACTTGTCGTTGGAATTCAATGAATTGTAAAATTATATTCTTTGGATCTTATTATACATTTAATTTCTAGATTCTAGAGAATTTTTAGATACCACTACTAATAATGTTATCACAACCCTCTATATTTCTACTCGACATCATGTTATACTTATTTTTCTTGTCTGATTTTAATTTAATTCTCTGTCTAAATGAGCCGCACACAAACTCGAAATCTCAATTAGTTTTACCACCTTAACAAAAATAGCAAATACTTGATCTTCCGTCTCCTCGAAACCCTTTAACATTTCGGAAAACGTCTGTCTGAAATCCGCGGAACACAGCTGTTTTTTTCCCTCGTCAAATATTTCATTTTTTGTGACCCTGTTTCATAAGTAGTCAATTTAAGATGACTCCCTAGAAAAAATCTAATCTAAAATGGTTCTGACGGATTTATTGAAATTTAAGTAGTTACATTTTTGTCAACTAAGAAAGTACCAATGATACTATTTCCAAGAATACCAGCCACTTCATACAAATTCTAGTATTTTCATCTTTGCAGTAACAACAATTTTGCTTGTTAAATGTTTTGGTTTCTAATTGCTTAACAAAATTAATTCTGCAGTCAATATCTGACTTTCCGGACTGTTTTCTTACACTTTTCTAGTTGGCGTTACTCACTGCAAAGGTGTGAAAGTTGCCTGAAACATCCCTTTCTCTTATTTCAGGCTTTTTTTTTGTTAGAAAACTCCCACTAATCGCATTGAGCATTGTGTACGTTCTTTTTGCGCACCTTCAATATTTCCCACGCGTAATAATGATTTCAGTTCTTGCTGGAGCGTAGAAAAAGGGTTTTTTTGGTAAATTACTTACAGGAAATAAATAAATAAAATAAATTACAGGAAATCTGATACATAAGGGACAACAAATCAATCTCAAGCTCAAAATTCATCTGATACATGGATGATTCTAAAATGGAGCAGGGTGCTGGATGAGATTTCTTGGATAGAGTACAAGCTTTCCATATTACACACTATTATTCAGAAGGAGCTTCTAGCAATATGCATATGTGCTTAGGAGTGTTTGAACAGAAACCTCGCTAAACAGCATATTTATATTTTTCAGATATCTAGTGGCCTTAAAGTCTATTACGTGCACGTCTAAGCTAGCGTGGTAGTGTAAACAAACCTCAAAAGCACTAGTTAATAGAAACAAAATAACCCTAATGTTACTACCAGGCCATCAGGGTGTATCGAGCAGTGAGGAAGCAGAAGAAGCCTTGCCAAAAATGGGGTAACGACTCCATATTTTGGCCCAGAGCCCACGAGATGTCAAATAAACAACGAACTGAATGGATAGGTAGAAGATCAGAAAGAGTCTCACTGGATAAACCCCCTTCAGGCTGAAGGCAATCCAGAATATCAATTACAATTTCTGAGGAACTGCTTGAGATGTCCATTAAACTAGTGGTTGCTCTTTTGTCCTGTCAAATATCACTTTGAGACAATAGACTTGGCAGAGGACTACAATTATAGAATTTGCAAGCAGCCTATAAAGGTGCGTATTTAAGCAAAAGGCTTGGGAACCCCGATTAAGTAGTGCTAACATCTTGAAAAAGTAGCCTCCTTTACGAAGGAGTGTTTGTATTCGAGAGTTATAGTCACGCCCAATATTTTTTTAGGTACAGGTGCAGATCGTCTCCAGTGTCAAAACGATTTCCCAGACAATCTAGAATCTAAAACTTGTTTTCACTTTTCACCAGATTTTTCCTAAAAAGACCAAGTAGTATATGATATTACTCAAAAGGATTTTTGAGGATATATTAATCTCCACTAGATGGTTGATGTAATTTAGTTCCAAACTAGCTTATAAATTGTCCTTTTAAAAAGAATTTTTCATAGGGGTCGAGATATACGGAGTGATATGTTGTCAACTTGAATTATTGTGAAAGCACCTTTTCATTATTATAAAAATATTTTGTGAAATTTAAGTGTTTAGTACGTCATCAAATGATAAAAATGGCATTCAATATTTATTAGTGGAAATCACTACAATTTGATGTACAATTTTTAGTTAGTAAAAGGGCTGCAAATTAAGATTTGTGTAAAATAATGTGCAATCTTTATTATAATAGTCCGTGGCAGTTTTGCAGCTACTTATGAATATAAAAAAATGTATTTGTAATATTCAAATAAATATGTTCAAGTGATTTCGTATTATTCTCTACCTACCTTAATTCTTTATCCTGTAAAATAGAACAGGTGAGTATTGAAATTTTGTTTTTCTTAATTCTGAATCTGAAACATCGTTCTGTTCCTTAACCAAAGGTTATTTGAGTATTGTAGTTCAAATGGTATTTTGATGATGATCTTCTCCTAAACTTCGATAAATAAAAATATAATGAAAACCATAATACTTTGGAATGTAGAAAGTAATAAAAAAAATTCCAAAAACCACTTTTTTGAAGATATCTCATATATGTATGATTTAAAATCACTTATGCCGTATTTGCAATAAAATTCGATAGATTTGCAATTAACAATTCAAATTTCTAGCTCAGTTGCTAAAAAATGAAAACTTTTAGGTTTTCTTGTAGATATATGGAATGTAACAAATATAATTATTTTTTTAACCATTTATTTAACAAAAATTTATTGCTTTGAAACCAAAAAACATATAGTACCTACTGTCAGCAGGTCCCATTTATTGATATTGTTTTTGAAATTACATAATAATGAATTTTTTGAAATATTCAAATCATATTAATTGCTAAAACTACATTCTATATCACAAGTAATTTTGTTTGTTTATGATTTGATGTTAGATTATAAGAGCCCCTCTGTAAATAAAAAACTAAAAGTATGCAAAAAACCTTCTTTTTGGTATTGAGTTCAAAATCGGCCATAACTTCAATTCCAAATGGTTCCGATAACATCGAAGAAGAATAAGAATTTACTGATCTAATTGTATAGGATTCAATCCGTAAAAAAGAAGGTAAAGAGCATGCTCTATTCCAGCTTCATCGCCTCCCGGAGTCCGCAAAAATATTAGGTACGGTGGCAATAACGTGGTTAATAATGGACCCTATGCAGAAACGCACCATGGTCGAAAATCGAATATCTCAACACTTTTCAACTGTCATTAATCGGCTTGAAAGACCGAGCGTCGTGAGATATGGCGCAACGTCGTCAAGGCAACAGCCTGGCGCCTGGCTACCTATTTCTCCACCCCTCGATACAATTTAGATAAATCAGCAACGTATCTTACACGAAAAACTTGGGATTTACATATGTAAACAACATGACAGAGATGGCTTCTCACATTTTTATTTACAAATAAAGCTAAAGCATAAACCTCGACGGGACGTTTTATTTTGTCATCGAGCGTACAATGTTTATTAAATTATATCATAAATACACGTCTTGAGAATTATTCAAACGAATTCAAAGAAGGGGCTTTAATATAATCAATAAAGGTTGGAAATTTTGTTTTATTCTAATTTCAAGAATCTTTTCCAGACAAATTTCATCGAAAATACGAGTTTTTCTATTTAATAAGGGCCAATTTGTGTATTCTTGACAGTTTAGTCTAGTTACAATTTGCAAGGTGCAGTGTGAATTCTAGAGTGATTATAGAAAATTTGGAAGGGCCACATAAACGCCGAAAAAAAAAAATACCTTCAACAGTAGAAGAAAAAATATTAATTGCTTCAAATCATTTATAGATAAATATTTATATTAAGTGTTGATCACACAGTGGAAATACTTAGTTAGTAGTGTGCATGGTTACAGTTATTAAAAATGAGAAATGTTGCGAGTTTCAAACAGTATGTAATGGAGCAGGAAAATCAAAATTGCAAACAAAAATCATTTAAAAGAAGGACTTCATGCGTTCTTCTTTGGAAAAGACAGAAGACAATGGTCTTGCCACGGTTCGAGATGATAAAAGGATTGCCTCGACATGAGTCGAGACACACTATGAACACTATCAAAACATATATGTTTTCGGTGGAAAAAGCATTCCAGAAAGTCTATTTCAATAGAAAGATGTGATATTGTATGGAAATGTAGTATGAAATAGTAGTAGTATGAAATACAACAAAAGAAATGAGAAACCAGAAGAGAAATGTATTTTATTTAGATTGTATTCTGGGTGAGACTGATCCTTGTCAACAATTCAATATTGGGTAGCAGAGCTTAAACGAGGCCGTACGACCTGCGAAGACTAGCATCCCAGTGATCGACCAAATGAGGTGACGACCAGAAATATTGAAGAAAATCCACAAAGTGGTATTGGATAATGGTCTACTGAAATTGCTCGAGCTGGCACATATAGTAGGCATTTAAAAAAGTGCGGTATATCGCATATTAACACAATGGAACAAAAACAGTGTTGTGAAGATGTTTCAATCGAGTGTTTGGCAATGTTTCACAGAAATAAAGCCGAATTTTTGCACCGTTTCATAACCATGAATAAAACGTGGGTCCATCACTTCACATTCAAAACAAAACAAAAAACAATGGACTGAAAAGAGAGAACCGGCTTGAAATAAGGCAAGGCTCTGGTTTTGAAAAGAAAAAACCATCAGCATCAAGTATTATGTGAACTTATTGCAACGTTTAAGCGGAGAAATCAAGCAAAAATGGCCGCAGAAAGTGTTGTTTATCAAGACAATGCACCAGTTCACGCATCCAAAATTGATGAATTTTGGATTATTTTCTGTTCCCAGACTTTAAAAAATGACCCGATGGTCGGAGATTTTCCAACAATGAAGGCCCAGGTATTTCCTGGATCTTCCTCGAATATAAGAAGTGTGGCACAATGTTCCATGAATAACTTTTTTTTTACAACTGTTTACTAAAAGAATTGAAACGCCTATGGATTACGAATGCCTTATTATTTGAATACTCCATGATTCATGAAAATAGATTATAACTTGTGTCTATAGTATTTGAAAAGTATATCTCCCATCTTTGATCAATACGCTGTTCGTAAGGTCAAAAAATCGCTACCTGAGGTCGGCAACCTGCGAATCGTGAGCCACATGCGGCTCTTTGGATATGAAGCTGCGGCTCTTTAGTTGTATACGCAAATATTATTGATTTTATAAAAAAGAATATCAAAAAATCGTTCTGAATGTATTAACGAGGATTAGGCATCGATTCTATCTCTCGGCGTCTTCTTTTTCTTGCCTCCTCCCCCAAGACACACATCACGGATTATTCATACGTGCATCTGAAGAACTGTGATTTCAAAAACATACCAGAAATCTTGAGAAAGATCAAAGATTTGCTATTATCTGCTAAAACAATACAAGATAGAATAGCTAAAATGTCTTCTAATGTGACATATTTGCAGTTGAAAGATACTCAACTTTCTACTGTCTTATCATTTGCTATCGACGAGTCATGTGACGTAAAATACATGGCACAAGTTGCTCTTTTTATTAGGTGTATATCTTCTTAAGGCCCAAAAGAAGAACTAAGATTGCTACCGCTCTCGGGACAAAATAGAGAGGGAGACAGCGAATGTCGTGCAAAAATGCCTTGAAGACAATGACATCAGTTTAAATAAAATCGTTTTAATAGCAACTGATAGAGCCAGAAGTATGACAGGGAAAAATAAAGGGACAACAACAAAATAAACCACGAAATTTCGAAGCTTCACTGGATAATAAACAAAGAAGCGCTTTGTTGAGGTTATAAATTTGGTAATTGTCATTTTATCAAAAGGACCATACCATCACCAGTTCAAATAATTGATAAACAAAGTGAAGACTCAGTATAATAATAAATACATATCTAAATGATAGGAAGCAATCACCTCAAATTAAAGAGCGACAAATAGTTTATAAAATCTTACTTTATGGTGGATAGTATAGTGAAATTAAATGATCTTAATCTAAAATTGCGAAGAAAGGGATACTTAGCCTATGTTTTGGTAGAAGAATTTGTTTGTTCCAAAGAAAAATTAATTCTGTTTGCAGAAAATATTTAAAGTGGTAAATTACTTCATTTCCAATTTTCAAAGTAATATCGTAATGAAAGCAGTTCAACTGTTAACACCAATTATTTTAGCACACTTATAAAAAAAATTGAAGATGAATTTGCTGTCAGAACAAAACTACTCTAGCATTCATAGTAAATCCTCTGAACACAAATAGTAACGAAATCTACATTGAGCCAATTAGCATTGAAAATGGATCACTAGATGTGCAATTGATCGATTTAAAAAGTAAAGGTTTGTGCAGTGAAAAATTTACAGATTAAAAAGCAGTTAGTTGAGTTGGAAGTCAAGAAATTTATGTAAGTAGTGCAACTAAAATGGACAGCTTTGAAAGAAAATCTCCCAGCTGATGCCCCTATAATGGTCAGGGAAGGAAAAGGAAGTTAGCATTTGGAGTGCTGACTATCTTCAGATCGACATTTTCGTACGAGTGAGCGTTCTCTAGCATGAATATAATTAAAAGTATAGTAAGAATCCATTCAACAAATAATAATTTAGATAATAGAGTCATGTTTGAAACTTAAAGCAACAAGTTTTGAGCAGATTTCCTAAAACCATACAAAGCTAATGCTTCCATTGAATTTGTTTGCTCAATTGTTTGTTATTGAGGGTACAAGCTGGGGTTGTGAGTAAATGTTTTATTTTTTTTCACTTAAATGATTAGTGATTATCGAATAATTTCATATAAATCTATTTGAAAAACATTATAAATATATGAATGATTTTTCTTATGAAAAATCTTTAAAACTTTGGAAATTTTGTAAATTGTAATTTTTGAACCTCCTGATTCAAAAGGTTGCCAAACTCTGAGTTAGATGTCCGTGTAAAGCTTAATGCACCAATATTTTTTTGCACAAGTATCAAGCAAGTTGTGATTTGTAATATATTGGCCGATAATATGACTACAGTTAGCTTTGAAAAGAAGTACGTATGATTAATTTTTTTAGAACACTTTCAAAAGAGTATCGCCCAAATTCATGGAGTATTAAACAAGATATGAAAATATACAGCTTATCATGTAAATAGGGAGTAATACATATATATAATAAAATATGAGAATATTCAGAGAGAATATCATAGAATTATTTTTTTGTATTCCCTAAAATTTGCACGTAACTGTAGTTGAGAACATATTCTAACAAAATTTAATCAAAAATACATTTTTAGTTAAATAAGGACATTAATCTCCAGGAATGAGAACTATGAACTATGTTTATCAAGAAATCGGTAATAATCTTCATTAAATATCAAGTTAATGAAATTTGTTAATAATTAATTTTGTTCACTCATCTTTCATAAACTAACATGCTAAACAATATATTGTCCAGTATAAAAAAGTGTAAAGCCGATGTCTACTTCATATTTATCATAAAAGATGCCGAATTGAATGGAGAGAGGAAATAACTGTCAAAATGTTCAATATAAATATTTCATTCTTAATCACTATACAGCCACTGAATTGATTCAGTAAAAAATTCATCATAAAGAAGCTGATGATTTCGGTAAATGTCAGACGGACTGACAATTGAATAATTAAAAATAAGTACCAAATACACTGAATTATTGAACAAACATTTTGAAATTTTTCAAAATATGTCAAATATCAATTTCTCAAAAAAAAATTGTTTGGAAATGCATCGGAAAGACTTCGTTTTATCTGGTAGTCTTTCCAGCGTTTTGATTATTTTTATCGTGTTAATTATTTGGTTCCATTATCATTCTAGTGTATTTGACAATTAACTGTATTTTATTTTAGAATATAACAAAATAAACCGTTTAAACAAACTGAACTGAACGCAACTTGTTATGTGGATGGAGGTACAGTGCTGGAATGTAAATGTAAAATATTTTATTATTAATTACTTCCCATTGTTTCAATAGAACTTCGCTTCCACTAGAATCTCTTTACACTCTTCTTATTTATTAGAATCGAAATCAATCAATATCAAAACCAGATAGGATTATTTGATTAGAGCACTTATGATTTTAAATGTAAATACAACAAAATAGATCTTTTAAGGTTAAATTCCTTCAAACTCAAATATTTTCGGCTGATTTTTAAAAATTCACTTACCTTTAACTTAGTTTTATGAATTAAATAAAATATTCTGAATAATTTTTATTTATTATAAAAATATGTTTGAATACGCTGACACTTTCTATACGTAACAATAATTCGACGTTTGTTATGCTCAATCTAGTTATTTTTCTTAGTTTTATTCATTATCTTTAACTTTGTTTCACTTTCTATAATATTTATCTCAACTTTTGATATATTTTCAAAATGTATTTCTTGTCTAGAATCCATAGCTCATTAAATCTCAACCATTATACAGTTATCAGATCAGCTGTTGAGTTGAATGTATGTGTGTGTTTATCTTGTAATCTTCAATATTCATCATTATCAAGCTTGTTCTACTGTCATTAAATAGTGGTGAATTCCATCACAACCTCTCATTACTTATGTCAAGTCGAATATCAATGATTTCACCACTTCTACAATCGACAAACAACGATAAATAGCCACATAAACGTATTCTTTTATCTTCGATTATGTACGAGGGTTGCTAGGGTTGATACTCAAGTTTTGTTAGGTTAGTCTACTCAAGTTTTGTTAGGTTAGGCTACTCAAGTTTTGTTAGGTTAGGCTACTCAAGTTTTGTTAGGTTAGGCTACTCAAGTTTTGAGACATGGCAATACTGATAATAAAATTCGACATTTTTAATGGTGCACGTACTCAGAATGTTATCATACTATTTGAGTTGTTTACAGATACTTGAAACATTCATCTTGATCAAAAAATGGAATTAACTTTCTCTTGTGATGATTTTCTATGACGTGGATTAACCTACAGCAATGTGTCGATCACTCCGACTTTTGGTTATGAAAAATCATCTCGAGCCACCGTGTTTCGCTGGTTTTCCGAAATTAATCATGGTCGCACTTCGCTACAGGATTGATTTTGTGAATTTTGTCCAAAATTGGCTGTTGTGTCAGAAAACATCGATGCTGTTCATAAACTGATATTGCAAGATCGTTATGTGACATACCGTGAGATTGAGGTATACTTGGGCGTTCCACTCGCATACATTTAATATTGCATGATCATTTGTTTGTTAAAAAGATTTGTTCGCGTTGGATATCGGATAATTTGACAATCGCTCAGAAAAAAGCCGGTGTCGATTGGTGCAAATAAATACTGAGAAAATTCAATCGCAGTCTTTCAAGACGAGCCAAATTCAATAAAAGTTGTTCACGTACGAAGCATTTTGAAGCAAATGGACTCCTGTTTTTTCCGAAGAATTGGACATTATAGCAACGTAGAATGGTCAATTCTGAATGGTACACCAGCCTTTGTTTTGGATGGATAAGGAAAGAAATGGTGGGTGAAAAAATCCAAACAAATTGATATGGGTATGCAGAAATGCAATGGATTAGTGAATAAGCTGAAAGATATGCGCATATATAACCTCAAATTCTGATATTTTTTAGTATTACTTGCAATCCTCTAAACACTTTGAATAAATGAACATTTATGGAAGTCTTAATAATTTGTCAAAAAATCCGGATCACATCATAATTCTTCTAAAATTCTTTCTTTTATAACTTGGTGATTCAACCATTGGATCCTTTTCATCCATTAATGCAAAGTCTCCAAATATTTTCTTCAATTCAGTATTCCATATCCTTGTTTCGGAAAATATAGTATCTCAATGATTTTTGATTACAAGGTTTTATATAATTTTTAATATATCTCTGTATATTGGTTGGCGACAAAGTAATTTCGGTTTTATAGTATAAAATAAAACAAATAATAGTTTTGAATCAATTACATATATTCCATTTTGCTCAATGATCTTTTGCCGTCTTTCTTTAAGTTTCATGATTCCGCGCTCATAAAATTTCTGTTCCTTATTAGCTAAAAATTGAACCTGGTGCGATTGAAGGTTGTCGTCATTCGTAAAAGTTTGACTATTCAAAGAATTATGCAAACTTCGAAATAAATGATAGTCAGATTGTACCAGATCAGGGCTGTATGAGGGATGTAGCTTCCCACCCAAGGTTCAGTAGTTTCCCACAATTCTAGCCGGTTGTTTTTAATCGCTTCATCCAGTTTCATTAATTGTTGACAGTATACATCAGAATTCATCATTTGGTTCCTTGGAAGCAGCTCAAAAAACACAACACATGCTTTGTAATCCCACCAAACTTACAGCATGAGCATATTTTCGAATCGTTTTCGAACTATGTTATCCAGCTTCTTAACTAGCCCAAGACATTTTTCAATTGTTTTGTGCGATACATGTAGCGTCTTCGCAACCTTTTGAACAGTTATATGACGATCCTCTTCAATTATGACTTCGATTTGGTCATCATCAACTTCAGTAGGCCGATTAGAACATTGCTCATATTTGAAGGAAAAATCTCCAAAACGGAATTTTTCGTTCTAATTCTGACACGTGCCCTCTGTTAAGTAATCAACACCGTACACTTCACATATTTCTTTGTGAGCCGCAGCAGCTTTCTCTCATTTACACGCACAGCTAATAGTTTTAATCATGCACTACTTGCTTATAAAGTTACGTCAATGTGACCAGTATCAAGTGACAAACGGCAAAGTACTGCTCTAACATAAGTTATTTAAAAAATACAGCGAAGCTCTCTATCAGTAAAAAGCGAAAGTACTTTGTTGTCAACTTTATAATATATATTTCGAGTAACCTCTTGTCTTTCTACAAACACATAAACTTTGTAAGTATAGAATGAAAGGGATGTTTAAATTTTCCACTTTCGAAGGCAGCCGCGCAAAAACGAGGGTGCGAAATAATTACTGATAAGACATCTTATCAAGATGATGTGGTTGAAATAGTGGGGTGTCGCTGTTATCGCAAATTTAACATGGTGTAGACGACTAGGATATAACATGAAGTTTTAATGGGAAATAAGGCTTTTTAGATATGAGATAAATGTTTGAAATGAACAGATCAGTTTCAATAGTTCTATCTTTAGATTTACATAATTGCTTACTGCAAACAATGGTCAAAATGAAGACCTAAGTTTCGAAATAAATAACGTGTGAAGATATGTCATCTGTATAGTTATATTCAGAAGGAGCAAAATGAAGAAAGTATGTAGAGAAATGTAATCAATGAAAAATAGAAATGAACGAAAGATGTAGAAAAGGTATAAATTAGATTAAGAAAAAGGAAAATAATTAATTATAACAAACTGTTCAGATAGTACAGTACGGGTTCGAATGTTTTATCGAGTCAAGAAAAATGTTCATATATTTAATTTATATGTTTTCATTCCTTTTGTGAATATGCTATTCGACAATTTTGTCGATTCGAATAAAACATTTCAATCCTTAGGGGAGTTTTGAAGGAACTGATTTTCTCGGTAATTCTATGTTATTATCTATAACTACTCGGAATATTCTAATATGGTTACCGTTACTCTAAAGTACAAACAACTCATATTAGAGGGATGAAATTTTGTGCAATTATGATAGAACATCAAATCAGGCACGAAATTTACAAAAAAACATGGATACGTCGTAAATATCTCCGGAAAAAGATAACGTTTAGACTGAGAATTTAGGAGACTCAATAATATCTCCTATATGGGTAAATGAAATTTACTGGGCTAGCAATGTATTTTTTTTCTTTTCATTTTTCTCTTCATAATAAACATTATTATCATATAATTAACTTTATTATTATCAAAATATATTGTTGTGTATAATGTTAAAGTGTTTATTATATAAGTAATATTCCCCTAAATTATCAGCAATGCAGTTATCAAAATTTATTAGCTAACATTGAATGATCATAAATTCTAACTACATTTTTACTAGACTTGTATAGGGCACAATATATGAAATTGGATATCAAAATTACCAGTAGCGTTCTATTATTCTTCATGTTTGAAATAGACCCCATCGTTTAGCGTTGCAAAGAAGTCAATTTTTATAATTGATCGAGACTAGGGGAAGACTTTTCCTTGTAATATTACTGCAATAAGAAAATGTTTGTTGCTAAAAATGTTTTGTTATTATATCTATTTTTCTTTTTGCTCTGTTGTTTGTTTCATTGTGAGTGAATATTAACACAAAATTGAGTTGAGGTACTTTCTATCCTTTTCAAATTAATAACACTTGAAATGAATGTATTTTGTTTCTCAATATTCTATTTTATTAAAAAAGCCTGACTATGGAAAAAATAAATTAGAAAGAATAATTATATATAAACAAAAGAAATAGATTTAATGTTTGACAATTTTTGACAATTTGGTTCTCAATTTGAAGCCATTTTCAACAGAGGAATGGAAGTAGAGTGGTTTGGTTATTCTTTCATTTGCAAGAATTATTCCGAATTGGTGGTCTCAATCTGCACACTTCAAGCAACGAATTTCTTAGACTTTTTGATATACTTATGTTTCTAAATGTTCTTGAGTTTAGGTCTCTTCTGTTGTGAAATTAGTTTGTTTTAATAATTTTTGAAAGATAAAAATTGATGCTTCGACTTCTATTACTTAATTTAACGGAAAAGTGAAGTTGATTTTAAACATGAATGATAAAAACTGCTCATTTTTGAGGCAGGACCAACTAAATGCACAACAGATTTGGTTCAAATAACTTTGAATGTTGCCTAGTAAAGTAAGTACCTACTCAGATATAATTACAGGTAAGTACGGTCGAAAAGAAGTATCTCGGAACGAACTATACATTTAACTTGTTAACAGCGCATAGGTAGTATGGAATTTGTGTAGGTTAGGAATATTGAAAATGATCCCAAACGCAACATTGCCAAACACTCGATGGAAACATCTTCACAGCGCTGTTTTTATTTCATTGTGAGCAAACGTGGCACCCATCTTGCGCACAGCTTTCTCATGTCCAAATTTTCAGTTTCTTCAATATTTCTAGAGTCGTCACCTCATTTGGTCCACCACTGCGTTGCTGGTTTTTGGCAGGTCGTACGGCCTCGTTTAAACTCTGTTATCCAATATTAAATTGTTGGCAACAAAGGATAAGTCTCACCCAGAGTAGGATCTGGCTCAGATTTATATTGGTTGGGCTAAGGCCCTTCAAATAAACGTATCGTACCACAAAACGATGACCAATTTTTTTCATGTTTACAAATTTACAAATTCACATACATGGAAACATTGACTATTAATGGCTGCCAAACAAATACAAAACAACGTGACGTCTTAAAATTTATGCTGTATTGATTGTGCACTTTCTGATATAGTGGTATTTTTCCAGCAACTACCGCCATCTCTAGGTCAGGCCAGATTATTTTTTAACTAATTAGGCTTACCCAATAACTGTTAACGACAGAAAATATTTGTATGAATATTAATATTACTGACATTAAAACGTTAAAAGATTCTAGATCAGGCCAGGTTCTTCTGGGACCATCCTCGTACCTAATATAGTGATATTCTTTAGCGAATGCCCGCCAAAACAAACATTAATTATTCGGTTACCAACTTTCACTTATTCTTTCCGTGAATTTTATTTGAAAATTATTAAAATAAGACACTAGAATAATTATGAAAAATATCCTCAGTTAATTTTTTTAATCTCGGGAACTGTAAATCAAGCTTTTATTTTCATTATTATCACAGTGTCAAACAAATGGTGGAGTCAAAATTTTACAGAATGTACACCACACACTTAAACTCTTGTAATTAAGTGAATTGCTTTGGGAGAGATGGCTCCAAAAATGACCATTTATATAAACTGTATGTGCTAAGTGAATTTATATGGGTCATTTCTTTTGCGATGACTTTTAAAGGGATCCAATTTACAAACCATAGTCGTACGCATGGAGTAATTAGAATCTGACTGATGAATTTACAATAAATTTTTGTTTTTTTTTTCATAAAAATTCTATCTATCAATCAGAAGTATAAAAATCATATTTTTCCTTGAGTTTTTACAATTGTAAGCAGTATCTTCGTCATCATACGTTCAGCCTTTCAATTCAAAAATCAGTGGTATCTTCTAACATTATCGTCCTGTTCCACTAAGATGCAAGTCAGTTGGGTACCTATAAACTGGTTAATAATCAATGTTATTTTACCTGATCTGGCCGTCCATCAATGTCTTTAAAAGGATTATAACACTCTAACGCACCACGAGAATAGCTATTTATATTTCGGGGCACTAATTAATACATACACTTCCGGTGTAAACTTTATATTGTTAAACATAATTTCCATTCCAACATTTTGCCATTTTAAGGTGAGTGTCAATCCCTGAACCAAATGCAATATAGATCAATGAAAGAGATGCCCACTACACTGTGAAATTCTGGTATAATCAATAGACGATGTTCACTCCAGGACGAAATCCGTGAAGGCTCTCCAAAATCGGCCGTTGTACTTGAAAACCCGGCCGCTGGTGCTTGAGCAAGATCGTCATGTAATTTACCATCAGATTGAGGTATCCTTTGGCATTAAAAAGATTCTAAATAATAATTGGGTAGTGTTTTTGTTAGTTCCCACAAAAAAGTCTCGCGTCAAGTAGTGCATTGAGATTTGGTATAATTGCATTATAAGCCGCGGATTACATTTACACAGAAAACTAATCATACATTTACATATAACTGTGTCAAATCCAATAAAAATTGTTCGATGAAATTGCTTGCTTCGCGTTGAAGGACCATCCACATTACAGCCCTGATTTGTCACTAATGACTTGTTTTGCTTCTCACACATCAAAATCAAACTGCATGGTCAACGAATTTTAACTAGAGAAAAAGTAGTTTTTTCTTTCAAAATTTGGAGCTACCTGAATCAGAGGAGAAAAATTTATTGAAAATTAATTCAAACGCGTGAGATAGTACATTAATTTCAATGAACGATCTTTCATAAAAAGTAGTTTCGTTTATGAATACCCTTTTTTTATTGTTGTATTGATAGATTACTAGATTACAGATAGCAGAATCAGTCAAGTAACATTGTTTGACCAATTGAATATGGCACGGAAGAAAATTATCCACCCCTTCAAGAAAATTGTCCGATACGGTATTGCAGCTTTGCAAAACGGTCCAATTAAATGTTCGTGTTGGTTTGGACCCTACGGAACATTCGGCAAAACTTTTATTTAAACAGATTCAGAACTCTAATGAACTTTAATTACACTAAGTTATCTCCAGTTGTTCTCTCATAAATCACATATATAATTAAATAGTTGGTCGCTAAGGCAAAACGTTAGAGTGTGTCACCCCAATTATATACTCATACAAACATAGACGGCACCATCTCCCATATTCAGAGGATCATAAGTACAAATTTAATTTTTTCACAATCCTTATTTCTTGATTGCGTGAGTTAGCAACATCAATCTGCACTAAAAATCAAAATGTCTTGATCAATTGGGGGGAGATATAATCAAATATACTACTTTATTTTTTATTGGAAAGAAACCAAGTAACAAACTTTTGGCAATAGCTTGTCCCTAAGAATACATTAACGTCAACTATTTTTATATTGATAAAAATTTCTCATTGTTTGATGTGTTCTCTGTTATATTCGGTCAAATTGAAGGCATATGAATGCCATGGATATCTATGCATTTATTTTATGCGCTATTAACTATCGAAGGAATTGGAGGTAGGGAATCTTTATAATTTTTTTTACACATGAAACTAATAAAACATTTCAAGGATCCATTCGTTATTCAATTATCATTCAGTAATGGTTTGCTAATATTATGTTTTTGATTGTTTTCAACTATTTTCCAAAGCAACAAACTTGGAAATAACATTGTTTTCAGCAGAAATTTATCTGCTTGTGACCGATTCTCATCATAATGATACTATATCTGGATTAACACACTTAGCTTTTGAACATGTACCCCTTTTCATTGGTACTAGTCTTGGGATGTAATTGTGACATATCACCCTTTCCCCTAAAATAATAATTAAGTTAAAAACCGGTTTAGATATACAAAAGGGGTTGACTTTTATAATAAAATAAATATTTAAATTTGGTATTACTAAAAGCGACCCATCATTTTGTAGTGGTTCTAGGAGGGATTACTTATGGAAAGTTAACTGACTCTATAGGGTGCCGCGAAACTAATATAATGTGAATATTATACAGGGCTGCACGTATACTTTAATCGACGGGGTTGAAAATGATATACTACGAGAGGTTATTGAATGTGTATTTTATGGGGTGTCAATATGTCCAATATAACTACAAATATATAAATTACGCTGATTAAAAACCGAACTTTCAGGGGTAGTACAATTAAGTAGAAAAATGAAAAAGTGGTATTTGTTAAAGGTAGAAATTTTTTTCGGTTTTTTTATTGGCAAATTGTTTGTTAAAATGTAATTTAACATTGGACTTGAGAAGAACGAAAATCTTAATCACCAAATAAATTTAGTTGAATATTGGACAAATTACCTAATAAATGTACTACGAAAAAAATCAGCTGAGAGTTGATTATTGGTACATTGCGTTCCTCTTCGAGAGAACATTGTGGGAAAAGCGCAGGCGAATACATCGGAATCAAATAAACGAATATATGTAAGCTTTTTCGCTCAGCCCAAAAAGTAGGTCTCCATTATCTGTACTCCAATTCATGATTTGCTGAGCATCCAGCGCAATCAGAGCTAAATTTCAATAAATTTACTAGTACAATGGTGCGATGGATATATGGTATAAGTTTAGTTGAATTCACCATCCCCAACAGACACATACAAGCGATTAAAGGAATTTACTTGTATGGATATATTTTTCCAAATTTTCTTCCAGTTCGATACAAATTTCGAGGCCATAACATTTTGGTCCTTTATTGGAAAATAATTTTACTGAATTCAGAAAGAACTTTCCCTTGTTTAATGAACATTCTGAAGAAAGTTCCACCGCTCTTCAATTAACACGAAGCCACATAGAGTGCGGTTCTTAATTATTAAATTACTGCTATACATATCTCACAAAGTTGAATCTCTTTTGAACTATGGTAGTTGTCTATTTCCGTTACCTACAAATATTTTAATTAATGTTTAAAGAAGTACACATAATAAAAAAAAATGATAAACATTAGACACTAAATTAAATTACAGGATTATGTTTGTGTAAAATAATAAATTTCTTAAGGAACTGAAAATATTATAACGTATTAACCAAATACAACATAACAATTTTGTCGTGTAATAAACTATGTAATTTACAATTTTTTTAATAGTTTTATAAAACAAAATTAATGTACGAGGAACGCCTAATCTATAAAAAACATTTCTCATGTCAGTTCATTAATTTTAATCCTTATAATTTATAGTACATAATTTGATCATCTTTAAACAATAAATTGTAAATAATAACCCGTGGAACATTAGAGAAGGGTCGGCAGAGGTAATTTTAATAATGAGACAGATTTGCAGGGTCACACAATAGACTAATATTTGTATCACGTATGACTTAACGATGCAGAAAATAAGCTGGGGATGCATCAATCCATAAAGGTGTAAAGTTAATATTGTAAAAAGACCTTTTAGCAGCCGGCATCGCACCTGGGTAAGAATGTGTGTACCCCTACTTAGGATCTAAGTCAGACCAACAATACAGGTATGGATTCTAAATAATTATCAAAGGGAAAAAGGAAGATGTAGTGTATATAATGGAGACGAAAAAACTGAGAGGTATTTACAAATCAAATCACTAAATAACAAACACCGAAGAACACCTCAGATTCGTCTCGACTGAATCAGTATTTAAAAAAAAAATGAAAATTATGAAAGCTCAATTAAAAATATGGAAGGGTGATAGGAATAGTTGAAATTTGTCAGCTTTTACAGTGTTATACAATTAGTAATTTTATCAGAAGATTGTTTACTCGTAAATGTTTCTCCAATTTATGCCTATACGATTTGGTATGTTTAGAAGATTTAATAATGATTTTCATTAATAGAGTAGTGAGATTCCCTATCTCCTATAGTAATTATAAAATTATTAAAAATTTTTACAAATTTGATATTCATATTGAACGATGGTATAATATGAATAGATTATAGAATTTTCTGATAATCCGGTCCTGTGCTCTGACAAGTTGAATGGAATAATGGGTCCGACTTAGTACAGGAATACATTGTGGCTCATAGAAAAGCGGCTAAAGTCACCTTTGGATGGATGGTTTTTACACCAACTTCCTGTTTTTGATGCAATTTGTCGTTCATGAATGAGTGCATTAACAATGACCTTTGAAAAGTGACTTTTACAGTCACATTAGATTTAATATGAGATTTCCATTGTGTTCTTTTCGGGGGCTATAGATACCTGGTACTGAAATAGATTATTTCGAACGTTAGATCTATTTTGTTACACTTCAGAGTGTTATTTAAAAAGTACTGGTTTTCACAAAAACGTTTTTCTTTTGTTGGTATAATGATCTGTCTTTCCTATTTTTGATGTACTCGCTGAAAGTCCTGCTTGTCATTTAAAAAAACATTTACGATACATTTCAACAGCTTAATAAAAAATATGATAATGAAAATCTATTGTTACTATTTCTATACTATTACTAGCTTCAATAAAACAATGGGAAAAATGAATAGATAAATATTAACTTCAACAAAATCGAATTTATATTCTAGTTTTGAAATATAAATATTGATATAAGAAGAAAATATGTGGGGTAAGAGCATAAGATTAGGAGCACCCCAAAATTATTTGAGAAATTGGTCCAGGACGAGGTAGGACTACAAAACTTAGAGCTAAATATTCCGCTTTTTCGTTTCTAGTACTTTGAGAAACCGAACGATCACGGAAGGTTCCCTTCGAAAACATCTGCAAGTGAGAAGTTTAAACATAAATGAGTGGAAACGACTTCGTGTTATAGATTGTCTTCTCGAACTAGAGCTACTGAACCGCCGCTTTCCCGTGAATACCAAATTGTCAGGCTAAATTTTGCTTAAACCAAAGCGGATTAGAGTCGCGTATTGTTTTCCGATGAATTTCGATTCTGGGCTCAGACGTGTAAGAGTGTGGCAACGATAAGGCTAGAGATGTGATTAAGCGTGTTTTGCCAAGCGGCCTCCGTTTGGTTGAGGATCAGTTATGGTATGTGGAGGCATAGACAAAGGTTCTAGAAGACCATTCATGGTTATTCTTAGACACGTTTATGTATGATAATGCACGCCCCTACTTTGCTCGACTAGATCCCGAGTATCTTGATGAGGTTCAAATAGGGCAGTTTGTTTGGCCTGCTGGCAGCCCAAACTTCAATCCAACATATTTGAGATGAGATAGGGAGACGTTTACGGAGACATGTGCCAGCCCCCAGAAATTCTAGAGAGCTTCGCTACATACTGGTGCAGGGATGGGGCAGTCTTCCGCAGAATGTGATCCAAAATCATTTCTAAAGCCTGCATCGTAATTTGCAAACTATAATCACTGTCAAAGGAGGGAATACTCGCTACTGAAGGCATTAAAATCCATTTAGTTTTAAAAGTATCTAATCGATTCAGGGGGATTCCCAACCAATTGGAACAAATTTTAAGGAATATTTTCATGGAATAAAGCTCAGTTTTGCAGAACATAGATGGAAAACTAGAGAAAACAAGACAAATAGTTAAAGTAATAGGGTTTTTTATCTCTTTTGTATTGATAATGTGTTTTGAGATTAATATCTCACTGTATTCAACTCCCTATTGATACGATTAAACATATGCTTGTACCAGCTGTAGTTTTTTCTCATTTGGTTTTAATCTGTGATTATTTATTGTACGCCAATGATGGTGTCTCAAAAACCCCTCTAACTTAAGCAAATTTAGCATTACTCCCTAAGCCCAATTCCTTAAATAAATATTTTTATAGAAAGAAATATTGATTCAATTTATCATGCAAATTGGCTGGAAGTCAAATCATTTATATTTCTGTCGTCGAGTTATATGATTATTCTAGATTTAGAAGAAATGACAGCTCATCAGGAGCTTAGAGCTAAATAGCACTTAATAAGATGCAACCGTAATTTCATACTTAAATCGAATTTTAGATTTTTTGGATCTTTCACACCTGGGTATCTCATTATTTTTTATTTGCTAAAATTTGATGTAGGCTCTAACATTATTCACACAATTTCATCATGGTTTCGTAATTTTATTTTTATACAATTTCATATTTGATTTCAGAATTTAATTGAGGCAGTTTTATGTATGATTGAATTTAATAATTTATTGGATATACCAAAATCTATTCTCAATCTTCCAAAAGAGTTATAATATAACAAAGTACAGATATATAAGTATTAATATATACCGAGGTTTGATACTCACATGCTTACATTCATTGCAATCTTAAATATTACAATTACATTAAAACGATAATGGCTGTAATTTCTTCATTACCTCTTTCAGCCATTTTCTCAAAAAGCACATATGCAAAAAATTTTGTCAATAAACCAACTTTACCTACGGTACAGTACAGTACATATATACTGTATTGATTTAGCAAATAATAAGGAGGTATTTAGTTGCGTCTATCAACCAAATAATCTTTCTTGTGTCTTTCAAATCTAGATCAATCTCGAAAACATCGATTTGCTCATTTCAACTTTTCAATCTTTTGTTGATTAGGTTTCCATTGCCGAATGGAGTTATCGGATTCCCTCGTACATTTCAGTTATTTGGCTCCAGTTTGTCTGGCGTAAAATTTGAACGTATCTACCTGGGTACAGGTCTTTTTAATTGTTCCATTTTACTTCCAGTCATTCATTCTTTCTTGTGGGATCGGTCATTTTAAAATATAATATGGTAGTAATTCATAGGCTCGCTAAAAAGGATAAATAGCTGATCTAATAGGATTAATCGAATTGAATATTTGCTCTCGTTTAGGAAACTTTATATAATATAACAAATGTTTATAACAAACTTAGAGTAAGTCATTTCTAATGAAAACTGTAAAAATGTAAAAAATAATGAATGAAAATATTTCTCTCTAAACTGATTCAAATTATACTAGATTATATTTGAATCTTCCAAAAAATTACAGTCTTCCCTAATTTATAATTGAAATGTTGAAAGTGTTATAGTATGTTTCTGGAATCTACTTTTCCAAGGTTATTGAAAATTATAAAGAAAAAAAATTAGTAAAGATTCCAAAACAGAAATGGTTGTTTCTAATGTTGATATTTTTTCCAACTTTAATTAATTTCAAATATGTAAATAAATGACACATATTTCTAAATACGTTTATAGTATTGGAACAAGTTTTCCAAAGTTTATGGGTCTCCACCCTTTATGAGTTCTTTGTAACTTTCGTCCATATCCCTGTCATGAAAATTATTCGATATCGTAGGCGTCCACTTCGTGAGGAGTTATCATAATATATTTTAAAATTATTTAGTTGGGTAATAATATAATAGAAAATTCAGTCGCATGTTTCTATCCTGCCCGTATTTTGACAAATTCTAACTATAAACATTCAATTAATATTCAATAGTTTTCATAGTGCTCCCCAAATAGTTTTTGCATTTTCATATTTGGAAATAATCCCTGATTCTACAAATATAGAAAATAGCTGATGTTAATCTTAGATAATCAAGTTTCATGAACGAATCTACAACAAACATACAAGTTTCTTTTATGAAACTTTCCTTTTTTACCATAAATAACGGCTTAGTAACTGAAACAGTTAATAACTGTTAATGCTCTTCAGCTAGGCGTAATTTTCTCATTAAGACTTGGACGAATTGATGTACAAAATCAACTAATTTGGTCAGGCAGTTGTTAATATACCTTTCAGAATGTACAGCTTCCCCACAAAAAAAACGTGATTCGACAATGCATCCGAGAATCAAATTCATATCTATTACGAATATTTATGGCATAATAAACTTCATAATATACCGAATTTCTATTTAATACATTATATTGTTATCTGCACCCTTTTTAGAAACTAGTTGAAACGGCAGTGACTGAATTTATTAACTATATCCGGTGAATTGTAAAGTTCTCGCACCTGCGATGAATAAGGCAGATCGTGCCTTTGGTTGGTTATTGTGATTAGATATTTTATAATCTCCTTTAAAACATCAATAATGTCTTTATGCCAGAATTTGGGCTGTAGTTAATGATGGTGTTAATTCTGGTACCCTATACCATAAATTAAGCCTCAATAAAAATTAGCCAAACATAATTGTAGGCTTAGAACTATTTTATACATACAATAAGACTTTACTTTTTTTATATAAAAGATTTGGAGACAATAAAAGCATAAACAGAACATTATAGTCCATTCGCTTAGCGTGCGAAGCAAATTAACTTTAGTGAAAGCAGTAGAAATAAGATTAATCTTTCTAAATTACAATATGAATTGATTTATTGTCCATATCAATTACTTTCCGGAAAACACAGTTTTTGATTAGATAGGTAGGAAAATGATTTAATTTCTTACTAAACACCTAGGAGCTAGAACAAGAGAAGTAAACAACGAGATTATCTCCGCATTAGTATCATGGGATGAAGCCAAAAGTCGCAAGGAGCTAGACGGGAATGCACGGAGGCTGTTGAAGCTTTGTCCGCATTTTGTCATGGAGAAGCAGCCAATCACCGCTTATTGAAAGATGTGGCCGTTTACTTCTGACAATGTCCAGCAGTCTCAACTTAAATCTTCTACACACTAATCTACTCATTTGAAACTAATTACTGGTGGTACTAGTTACTAACTGGTAGAATCGTTACTTATGTTCCATTAAATAACGACGACTAATAAGTGATTCGCGTAAGTAATTAGTTTCAAATGTGTCGTTCCGTGTGTAGAAGGCCTTAGAATTATTTAGTGGTCATATAACCTCTAGGAGCATATATATTTACACCTTCATAATCAAAGAAAATCTTTATGTGGCACCAACGTTGACGTGTTTGTTAGTCTCTTGCTAGTTTTCTCGAGGTCGAAGCAAATTTGATGCAAAGCCAGTTCGTGGATTAAAAAGAAGGTGTAACCTGTAACTGCTGGAATTTCCTAAACAATTGTCAATATTCATACTGAACACTATTTATGGCTACTACTAAACCAACACTCACAGATATATCGCTTGGCGCGCGATTCAATTACCTAGTTACTGTCTTCAGAGACTGAAGGTAAACTCTCCCAACCGGAGAGCTACTTTACAGGTTACATCTTTTATAGACTGCAGACTTAAAATAGCTTATAGTGCTGCTTGTGTAGTTCTTATTATGGCCCTGGTTATTTCCAATGCTGCTATTTTCTGCACTTTCGTAATATATTTGTTTCTTTTCCAATAGATTTTCCTAGCTGTAGATTATGATTGCCGTATACAATCAATATATTACCTTTGACTGTAGTCCTAATTTTTTACCACATGCTAATGAAAGTGTTTGATGGAAAAGAGGATGGGATGAATTGATTAGTTCCTTGAATTTGAGGAATACCTCATACCTAGACGTATTTTATGATCTTTTCGACCAGAGGAGCCTCATTTTTCACGGAAACTTTCAATTCATCTGTTTTGAAATTGGGTTTAATGGAATAACTTTTCCTTCAAGCACTTCATTTTTTGTAGAAAAAAATTTCTTACACTATCGATTTCCCCAAATGTTCATCTAGCAAATAGCTTCCATTTTAGTTTAAATTCTTGTAGGTGCATGCTTTATTTATTATCTTGGTAGTCGTAATTCCAGTTACATTAAAGACAATCCAGTGAATATACGATTGTTATAAATCTTTTTTCTCTCAAGACACTTTGAGATCGTCTAAAAAGCTTTTCTATTGTGTTATCAGGGACCGTTGTCCACTCGACCCCAATTTGTTAAACTTGCGGTTCGAATCTATACGGCCTATCGGCTCTTACGAACTACCTATCGTTTTTATTTCAATTGGTTTTTGTAGATAACTACTGGGAGAATCCACAGGCTGCTATAATCAGATACAGAAAATTGAATAAAGTTGATCCTGCAATGATGAGTACGTAGAAATATTCATCATTTAAAAATATTAATCTGATTTCATAGAAAAACTATAATTTTCCATTAGTTTCATTCATTTGATCAAATGTTACACGTCCGTAACTTAAAAGCAATAAAAACTAAATTAATTTACAGAAATCATAACATAGAGGCAAAAGTAATACATTTCCTTACCATTCATGACATTGCCAGCATTTGCGCGTTGATTACTGAAGAAAGGACTGAAAATTATTGAAGTTAACTCAATTGATGCTCGTTATGTAACTGTAGCCCTGTGATTGATTTTAATCAGGTAATGGAATGTATTGAGCTAACTAATAATTAAGGATAAAAATTTTTAACATATTGTTTGAAATAATAGGAAGCTCTAGTGGCTGCTGTTCATAAATTAGTGGACTACGAATTATTAATGTGAAATTCCATAGGTTCTATCAAGATAGCAAATAATGCAGACTTTTCAACAATTAAGCAAAATAATTCCAGTACATTACATTGATATATTTTTGAGCTATATGGTTGATTAGAAGCGGTACTGATTACCTATACTGGAGCCGCTCATTACAGAGAGTAATCACGTGCATAGTGCGTGAGAGAAATTGTAAGCCTGAATCTGAATTTTAAATACTTTATTTTAATATCATATCATTTAAATAATACTTTTATTTATCAATTGCATAGCATTCATACATTAAATTCTTCGTTCACTTAGTTAACTACTAAATGTTATACCTACATATTTCACACGTTGCCTTGATTTTTTTAAAAGTATCCATAAATATACATAATTATTATTTTAATCGTAATTTTGTTTTCCCTAACCTAAATAGCTAGACGGTTTTTCAAATTTATGGTATATTAAATAAAAATGTAAGGGTACCTAATACTGTAAAGTAATATCTAAGAAAGAAATGTCGTGCTATATGTTTTATTCAAATACGTATCAAAGGTTATAAAGTAAATTCATACAAAACGATATAAATAATAATAATAATAATAATAATAATAATAATAATCTTTATAAACAACACAAGGTCCTTTTCTGAATAAATTCTTTGTTTTCAAAAAAGGTGGTTGAGAGGGATATAAGGGCGGATGAATTTTTATTTATCTAAATCGGAATCTGATTCCGCGAAGGACGAATCAGCTCTTAAATTTATTATTAGAGGTTCCACTTGTTTTCCCATTAAATTATCAATGTCCCACATTTTATTTCGAAAAAAGCGGACATGTTGGATTGCCTTACTCCAATTTGTTTGGGTAACATTATTTAAAGCTTTAGTAAATAGTTTGGACATCACTAATTTTAAATGTTGTGTTTTTCCTTGCCACCTCACCCTTGATTTGTTCCCATATGAGTTCAATTGGGTTGAATTCACAATGGTAAGGTGGCAATCGTAAAACAATTTTATTTTTCTCTTTGGCCATCTCATCAACGACATATCTTTGGACTAATGGCCGATTCTCTTTAACCAATGCCAATAGTTCTGCCTGTTTTCAAAATTAATATTTCGTTCCCTTAACCACTGTTGTATGTCCGCTTTTCTTGTGGAACTTGTGGGACACTGGTCTAATTTTCTGGAATGGTAGGATGTATTTTTTATTGTGCATTACAATGACTGATCCGTCCTCAAGTTCCTCAAGTCCCCGAAGGTAGTGCAAGATCGTGATGTGAAGGAACTTATCGGTATTTTTCGGGATGGAAATGACCTAACCGTAATTGTTGACCACCGGATGATCAAATTCCATTGTCATTGTGACTCTTGTCGTCTTAGCGTTTTATTGGTGGAATTTAAAAACAGTGCCACTTTTATCCAATATGTAAACATTATAGTCTTGGAATATTTTTTTACCCACACTAACCAAAAGATTGCAACTACAATAAAAACAATAACTTGGTTGCAATTAGGAAAATCGCTCCAGTTTTTATAAATAATAAATATTTATTATGCTTTGTATCCTCAGATGCATTTTGTCAAAATTCTAAAAGTATTAAAGCAATGACGCGTTTAGAAATGATTGTTCTTCAGATTGAATAACGTAAATAGACAGTTTAAATTTAGTTCCATGAATATCACAGCCACTTTTAACAATAAAATTTATTTTAAAATAAAGGATAGTCAATGTATAACATAACTATAATACCACATATTAAAGAATAATAAAAATTAAAGTACATGTTTAACATGCGCTATTATACAGTCACATAATTCTTACTGTAAAAGCGCATGTTAGAAATGTAGTTTAATTTTTAATTTTTATCAAAGTAAATAAATAACATAATAAAACAAAAGCTTAAAATAATTATTAATATAAAATTTTTAGAATATAATAATAATAAATTAATGTAACGTGCAACTTTGTGAACTTGACTTTCTCAGACATTGCTTCAGCCAATACGAATCGTTATAAAAGGTACCACTAGCATCCCATGAGCCGATCACGCGTTTTTATTGCTCTCACTACCGACCGGCCAGATTATAGTATTTGTTGAAGTAAGTATTTTTCGTTAGTCTCTGGAGATATTTCTTCTGAGAACTGGGCTAACCAATATTTTACTTTTTCCTTATTTGAAATCCTCTGTGGGAATAAATTCAAAATTTAGGGCGATACCCTTTGCAACTCAATATATTTTTTCTAGGACATTTAATACAAAACACATTTTTACACCTCAGGATAGCTTTATTTAGATAATGCAGTTCTTACAAATATTCCTAAATGTAAGCTTTCTAATCTCATGTCAAGTCTAAAATTACAATGTGTTGTATAATTTCATGAAATTATTATATAAAATCAAAATATATTTCAGGGGACTACATCGTATGTCCATTCTGGGTTTAACTTAAATAAATATTTGGAATTTCTACGAAATCACATAATATCTCTTAACTTTAGGTTGAGATATGGCTCTGGCAAGACAATGAAATGTATAAAATGATTTGTAAAATATTTTTAAAATAATTTATTCACATTGTTCCTTCCTCGATCATCAGATTTATCCCCAAATGATTATGGGTTATTTATAACGAAATTTTATCATTAATATACAGCACTTTTGCAATCTACTCGATAAGCAGAGTAATAAGTAGATTGTCTATAAGTCACTAAAATGAGTCGGTACTTTCAGAGTATTTATTATGAGAGATCTTCTGGTCACATTCTCTTCAAACTTCTCTTTGCAAGTAGCTGGTTGAATAGATTATTTATTAATCCATTGTTGTGGTCATTGGATCGATTTTTGTATCTTGTGGAATAGTTCTTTATCGCATCTTTGATTAGTGGGAAGTTCAGATCGTTAGAAATTGTTTGGTTAGTAGCGTAGCAGGGGACTCAACATACAGAGTGTTTTGGATTGGAATGTTTGGAGTATCTTCGTATTTGAAGGTTTACTGCAGCTTCATAGTTCTATTCCATACGATCAAATTGGTATGACTATAGTTTTGTAGATGAGTAATCTATTTTCGAGTCTTAGTTGAGACCTTTTGTTAAGAACCCAGTGCATATTTTTTAGTTTCAAATCTAACTGTTTCCTCTTGCTCTGGATATGTGTTTTGCCTGTAAGTTTTCCATTTAAATGCAAACCTAAATACTTGACAACTGGTTGTATCGGAATTGGGAATGTTATAGATGAAAATTTGCAAACAAAAAGATTTTCTTGTTGTAAATGTTATTTGCACTGGCATTGACGTGAATTTTCTGTTAATGGAGCCAGTTTTGTAACAAATTTAAATAATTTCATACTTTTCCGTTGGGTCTATATCTGTTACCATGATTGCCGTGACGTCTGCAAAGGTTGCTATGAAGGTATCGTCTATATTTAGAACGTCTGCTGTAAATATCAGAATATCAGAATTGGGCCTAGAATGCCGCCCTGAGTTACTTAAGATTCTATCATATGGTAATTTGAGTAAGTATCTTCAATTTTGACTTGAAAGTAGCAGTCGGATATATAAGATTTCAAAATAGTATAGTTGTTCCGTTAAATGTAGTTTCAGTTTGTAGGCAAGACCATCATCAATCGAACACCTGTTGTATGTCGAATTCTCCAGCACACACTTTCGAGGGTTGTGGAGTGTTTTGAAAGCGAAAAGGTGCTGTGGAATGAGTTCGTTTATGAAAACAACACTGTTTGTAGGCTTATTGGGCCATATGAACTAGCTTCTCTTACGAGTTTGCCAGGTTTTGAATCATAATAATCTGGGCATACTTCCATTGTATTGGATAGTATCGTAGACGTAATATACTATTACACCTAACTAGTAACTATACCACTGCTCGATAGCTTCTGTAGTAGTTCCCCGGCTATCAGATCATTTCTAGGATTTAGAAGTTTTATTTGTTGTCGAGCTTCTGACGGGGTAAATGTCGTCAAATGTAGATATAATTTGCATGGTGCCAAGATAACTTTTTATATTTTCATCGTATTATCTGGAGCTAAGAATACATTTGCCAGGTGTTCTGTAAAAACTGTTATTTTCTAAGTTTGCCAACTGTAGGTCGTTAAAGTTTTTTGTAGCTTCCCAAAGAGAGTGTTATTCCCGAGGAAGGCTCGAAACATGACTCTAGAAGGACTCATTCCTTGTTTCATATAGTTCTCTATTTAGTATTTGGTTTATTTTGTTGAAGTATGTTTTATTTAGAGGATTTTTAGTTATTTAGAATAGTAAGAGGATTGGTTGAGTTTATATAATCTAAGGTAACAATCTATTGAAATTCACACTTTTAGATTTAGAGTCAGTTGATAATGATTACATTGAAATCCCTATGTCCATAACATTTTTTCAGTACCGTCTACTTATTGAAAATGTATCAAAAACTTTTGTCGTATCTAAAGAAGGGAGCCCTGAGGGGCATGCCCCTAGAGCTCCGAATAATGATATTGGCTCAACAACGAAAGTCTAAATATGCAACTAAATCTTTTTTGTTTTTTAACAAGAAGAAAACAATCGTTATATAAACAAGCCAAGAATCTTTTCTCGAGAAATTAAATATTCTACATCCACTAAATATTAATATGATTCATTCATGATTCAATATAAACTAAAAAACAAATATTTTTTATGTAGTTCGAATATATGCCAAAAAACAAAGGCAGCTAAATTAAAAAGTGGTAAAACGATAATATACAGGGAAAATAACTATTTTTGGAGTATGTTCACTACAGACATCACTAGAACAAATTCTTAGTTTTAGTGATGAAACAACCAGTTTGTTCAATTTGAACATTATAATACTCACGAAATATTTTAGAAATTTTTTCATAAATATTTGGAGGTTCTGACCACAGAATTAAAATGCAAATTGGTTTTGGTAGACGAAGGGGGTGAAAAATTCCTATTCTAGTGTTAACTTTGAAAAGATCATTTTTATTACACTTCCTATCAATATATACTGCGATCTACAATTTTCTCAATTATCTGAACCATTTATACAATAAATAATAATATATAAAAATATTACTTCAGTGTCAATACCTTATTAAAAAGTATGAAATTATTTTTTAGTAATTACCACGTTATTATCATAATTATTGGTTGTGAAGATACCAAACATGAAAAATTCTACAGAAATCTAAATCTGGATAGTTTTTAGGTATGACGTGAGCAAATTTGTATTTCGAAGGAAAGATCGTTAGATAATTAAATTCCCCTAGAATTTTGTCATGCACTAAGCTGGACTGATTTAATTCAAAAACGCCTAATTCCTAGAGGAAGATTCCGGGAATGTTGTGCAAATGGTTTATGCTAGCATATTACACGCAGTTACACATTTCTACATAACTACAAAGCTCTCAGAGTAAAACCCTTTTTAATCCTATTCAGCCGCGATTTAACCCCTATATAGAAAATTAATTTATACATTCATCTAATGCTACCACTCTGACTTCATATTATCTTACAGTGATTAAATTGGAATTACGTCGAACACAGTCATCATTAATATATTAAAACCAAAGTCGGGAATTCTGGTTCTAATTACAAATTTAGATATTTCCATTATTGTGCGGCAACTTGACATTATATGAAATTAATATTTATTAATAAAATGGTAATGAGCATTTATGCTAGGTAACTATAATTTTTCCAAACAATGCATTCTATTTACGAGGCATATCCACAACGTAAGCTTCGTTTCTATTTCTATCAGCGGCAGCAAGTTCCGAGCATGCGTGGCAATTACTCAGCGACGATGTACGCTATTTTCAGATTGCTGTTGCAGACATGTTCTTTGTAGTGCTTCTTGATGATGTCAGCATTAACTGAAAACGCTGTCGCTTGTAAAATTAGATTTAAGATTCGTTTTCTACAGGTACAAAATTTTAAACTAAGTGAAAGTTATCGGCAAATATGCAAGGCTTACGGATTATGAGTGATTTAATGATTAGAAGATAGGTCAGACAGTTCAATGGGGGACTCGATCAAGTGCACGATGAAGAACGATGTGGACGTTACATAAAACACGCAACAATGAAGACCGTGATGATTTTCTTTTTCAGATAATCGCGGGGGAGAAATATGAGTATCCTACGGAGCCCCAGAAATTAAGTGGCATATAGTGGAATTAAGGCAGATTCCCTCCCTAACGGAAGTTTCTCTTTGGACGAGAAAAGAAGTTACTTAATTAATCTCTTATTATGAGACCAAACAATGTTACGCCAAGAGCATTCTCATAGAAAAATATATAATACAGGTACATTTTCGTTCACGACATTTTTCATCTCTCCTTGGATGACCGATATCTACTTTCTATTGGCAATTCCAAATCACATTTCTTTTATAAGCTTTCTCATGTCCTAATAGCATGCAATTAACTTAATCTTCACTGATATACCTGGTATATGTTTTATAAAAACCAACATATCCACGTCCTTTTACCTCCTACATTGTTTCATGGCACCCCCTTCTATTCCTTACTTTCACGAACCTAGGCCACACGTTTTGGATCGGATAGTTAAGGTCACTCTTACAGGGGGCAGTATATATATATATATATATATATATGAATTGAAACGAAGTATGTGCAAACTATTTTATGGGCGTTTTCGTAGTGGGATTGTCGCAAAATTAAACACCAAAGTGTACTATTTCTAATATATTTTTCAGCTTTGAATAACTTATGTATTCATAATCAGGTACTGACGTTATGGTCAAATTACAATGTAAAAATATCTACAAAGGCATAATAATAATAAAAATAAATTACTTAATTGTGGAATTGCTAGGAGCACTTTCTGTAGTTTTACCCTTGCCACAATTCTCTATAATTGATGCCCAATTACGAGGCATGTAGTGTTGTTGATAGTTGGGAAGGTTTTTGCTATTTAGCTGTTCTGGAAACGCTTAGATCTGAGAGCATCTCGTATTGTCCCATATTAAAATAGCAGCTAAAAACCGTAGTTCTATCGGACGACCGGTAAATCTAAATAATTTAAACAGTGGTTCATTGTTTTTGAGAAGAAAGTGGATTTTGAATATATATATATATATAGATGGATGACTTTTATGCCACTTGTTGTATTTGGATATTTGAATTTTATGGAATAATATTTAAAATATTGGTGTAAGTTAAATCACGCACTCGCCATTTTTTTTTAAATTTGTATATCAAATTTTCACTTAACCTTTATATATTTCCTCATCCAGCTTATTCCCTCTCTCCTTCCGACGATTTCCTTGCCGAAATAAACTTTAGCAACAATTATATATCTATCAAAAAATTTCAGCAACGACTTTCATTATTATTAAGTTCGAGTTGGTTCCAACCTATTTATAAAACAAGAAAAGTGCATCTACCATCTCTTTCAGTAATCAATTGATGGTACTTTTTTGACCGTTTATATCGACTCAATTAATATTTTTAGTACCATCCGGAGAATAAGTCTGAATAGATTGTATTATTTCTCTAACGATTTTCTAAATCCACATGACAATAATCTCAGTTTCAATATTTTCAACAGTGTAAGGTTATGGTGGCGTAAAAATTATTGCCACCACATAATTTCCAATTCATTAAACGTCTACATATATTACCAAAACGAATGTAGACTGATTTTATATTTAATCGTATCGAACCCAAAAAGGATACTACAATGTAAACAATATTTAAGAGCAAGCATAAGCAATTCATTTCTCATCCAATTGGCAAATTTACTTTTCTTGCATGTCGAATATTTCATTTTACGAGTTCCATTGCTGCAGACTGTGACGTTGAAAAAACTATAAAAACGAGAAGCTAGTTCTATATCTGATAATAAAAATATTGTCTTTGATACAATCGCTTTATTTGTCCTTCAACTCTGAGCTTTTTTGAAAAACATCATCGAGAATATTGGAGGTCGACTGTTGGCTTGCATATAAAATTAAACTAATACAAGTGCTTCCCCCTATCAAACACAAAATAAAATTATTTTTATTAAGGTGAAAATTACAAAAAAGCTACCTCTTACAGTGTCATTTACTGATTTTTAGAATATACGTTTTCAGAACTTTTTTTACATTGACTGACGAAATTTAATTAGCTAAGTATTTGTAACGTCACCTATCAAAATACAACAATATTATGTTAACTGCGATGAAAATCGTTAGGGTGACTCAACTCTATGCAGAAGATTTCTATTAAAGGGTCATAGAAAGTGATTTCGTATATTATAGCTTCAGCTATCACCCACTAGATGTCGTAAAGTTATTAAAAAATCGATAAAAATTAAAAGGGGATTCTTCTTAAATATATTTTAGTTGATTAGTCTAATGGAAGGTAGCACTGTTCGTATTTTAATATATTTATTGTAATGTTTTTTTGTATCAAACTTTATTTTATGGATAAATTACATGTTATTCTAAGAAATATAGTATTCTAATAAAAGTAGTATTCATTTTACTATCGTACACATACAATTTAGAAAGAATTTTCTATACAGGACGTTCCTAATAAACTTGGCAAATAAACGTTAAATTTGTTTGAATCTCAAGTAAGAAATACTGTTTGGTAATAATGAATAGGATATTGTTAGATGGCATTAAAGCGTATTTTGTTTGGAAATTGTTATATTGAAGAACTTTTCATTTTCTGATATTATCTGTTATTGTGCTGTATTCAATCTACGGCGAGTTAGTAAATAAAAATTTTTTTCTTGTTAATATTATCATTATATAAAACCGTATTGTCAATTGTTGTACATCACAATGATAAACATGTAATGCAATAGTTTATTGACTCTAAAAAGTATTAATGATGCAGAATTACGTTAACTAAAGTTACACACTTAAGATTCTTGGAAATACTTTTAAATATGTTGACTGAGCCGTTTGCATTGCCAGATATGTTAATGTAATTAATAGCCACTTGAGGATGTTTAAAATAAGTGTAAAATGATTTTTGTTTTGAAATATTGGATGAAATTTATAGATACGTAGCGGAAATGATATATATGACTTAATTCTTTGAAATTGTTTAATGAAGCAGCAGTAATTATATGATATAATTTTTGTGTTTGAAGATATTAAAATATAGTTATAAATAACAATATTTGACTCCTTTTTTTGATTGATAACACTTGTAAACAATGTCACTCAAACTTTGTGATGATGATTTTTATTCATGTTGGTGTATCCTCATCAACAACATAAAATAATTTTATTTCAATCACGTCCAGTTTTTATGTGACACCTTCACATTTATTTCTCACCTTATATACGTCTTTTTTTGAATAACATGATGTTTACAATGTAATGAACTTATTTGAGGTGTAGTTTGACTGCAATAGTAATAAAGTCGTTTAAATGAAAACAACCCAACACAGACAGTTTTTGTTGTTTGCGGAGAATTAACATTTACAGCTCAGCGTCGAAATTTCACATCAATAATTATTCAGTACTTATTATACTATTTTGGAATTCTTGTGAGGAATCAGGATATATCCTAGATTCCACATAAATGTTGTATAACGTGATGTGACTCCTATTAGGTTGGTCTAAACAAGATGCATGCCATTTGCTAGACCAATGATTTGGAACAAACCGAAGGTTCATGTAAGTGATTGTTACTGAAACAAAAGAACTACAATCGAGTTCAAATACACGAACCTGTATCCAAAATTGTCTTCGGCCAACAAAACCATCCTACATAATAATAATTGTCTGTGTCTGAAACTTGTTCTTAGTCAGCACGATAAGGTATCTAAAGATAATGACCCAAGTTATGAACTTTAAATTCAAAATAACCGCACTTATCGACACAAAATAATTTAAACGATTTAGTACGTGATTCGAATCGACATCGTCACAAATTCGAAAATTTGTGGTGATTTTAAAGTCATTGCACTTTAGCTTGGACTACAACTGGCTTACACAAAATTTAGCTGTTTAATTTGCGAATAGGACATTAAGGACAGAAAAAATTACTATTCAAAGATAATGTTGCCCAAGCGTGAATCGCTCACTTGTTAAAACTGATCCTTTAGTGAACCCTGATGACATTCTTTTACCACCGTTGCACATAAAGCTCGGCCTGTTAAAAAAATTGTAAAAGCAGTGGATTTGTATATATCTGAAAGAGAAATTCCCCAAACTCAACGAGGCAAAAATTAAAGAGGGAATATCTGTAGGTCCACAAATACGGCAACTGATAAAGGATAAGCGCTTTGAAGAAAAACTGAATGAACAGGAAACATTCTCCTGGAAATTTTTTGTAAACGTTGTCCAAGATTTTCTAGAAAACCAAAAATTGGAAAATTACAAAGATAATGATAAATGAACATATAATTTCCTACACAGCTTTGGGTACAAATACGTATGTTGGACTCTTATCTGTATTTGTTTCTGCCATATATGAATGCTGCGGAACAAATAGGGCGAGAGGTTATTCTTATTCTGATAGCGGTTTGATTATATAGATTCAGGAATTGATGGTGGGAGCTTTATCCCTCAAAATTATCACTTTTGGGAGATACGATGACATAAATTGAAATTTTAACATCTTGAGGTTCATTTTAGTTTTGTATACAACTCTATTTCTACATTATTGTTGATTATACCTGTCATTTCAGATGTTTTAACTTTCAGAAGTTGCTATAAGAAAATAAATTTTTCAAAAATTTTTTCGGTCACGCAATCTAACTGCATTATTAATAATTTACCCGACTTGACATCTGTCAAGTGCGAATGTCATAATAGCAGAGGCATGAATTATTTACAATACATGTTTATTTTTATCTGAAGTATAGGTGCATACATATTATTTACTGGTAACATCAATTAAAAATTCTCAAAATTGTTTCCATATTATTGATTTTGATTTCCTCGTATTGGACGGTTTTGAGTTATCTACCTCAACATTTTTTATACAAATTTTCTTATTCGAAACTCAATATTTTCTTCTCACAAATAAAACTTTAATAACTTGTCAAGAAAAGGTCAAAAGAAAAGGTCATGTCACAACCATCTTAATTTATTAAGCCGCCAAATATCAAACCAAAATAAACGCTTCTTAATATGTCAAATTCTATTTTTTATTTATTATTGTTAGTACAAAATTCTTGTTCTGAATCTCCCACAATTTTGGATTAATCTCCCTAAATGATTTCTCGGTTGCAAATATTTAATTTTCCAAAAATTAGCACCTCGAAAAAAATTTCGGAAATAATTCAAGCTCTAGAATGATTGTAAGTGATATATTCGGTAGGAAGTTTTTATTAAATTTTTCCCATTTTCTCTTTGGAATTTCATGTATTTTTGATTTAACAATTATTTTTAAATAAGATATTATTAAAGATAATATTTAAATAGAGAGTCGTTTTTCTCAAAATCGATTATAACTTCATACTACAGAAAAGACGTGTTTAATTAGTTACCGCATGCTCTAGCTCACCAACACAAATGAAATTTTGAGCAAACGTTATACAACTTTGGAAGGAAGTATTAATATAGAAGCACTGTTGGGCGTTATAAGACATCGAATCATTTTGAATGATTCAATCCTACGTTCGTTCGCCTTGAAGTTTGATTTAATTCGTAGTATAATATCTATTATGAATTATTTGGGTATCGATTGGTAAAGTAAAAATTTGTTATTAAAAAGCTGATCCAAATCACCGTATTGTTCAATGATTCCACATTTTTTCCATGTCAATCGGCTTATATTATATTTCAATAATTTCTTATATAGATTAAAATACACGTAGAAATTTCTAGATTTTCTCTTCCTTTCTCTTCAATAGCTCAACAAGGACCTACGACAAGTTATGAACGGTTTTTTTAGCAGATGCATAAGCATCGAATTTCAAAATTTTAGACTTTAGTAATTTGACATCCTTTGAACATCTTCTGTTTAATATTCTAGTCTTCACAGTGGCGGATTTACAGACGGGCTCCCCATAAACATCGCCATATGTACTGATTCTCAACATTCACGACATATACCAAACTCTCATTACTCTTGATATAAGAGTCTCTCTCATCTGACTTCCATCACATACTGGAATCACTGGAAACGAATCTGCAGATCGCCACGCCAAAGAAACCAAGAAGGATCCTCCTGAAATTCCACTTCATCTTGCCAATAACCTGAAGACTAATTTTAGAAACGAAATTTAAGAATTTTGGCGCGATATAAAAAGACTCCGCATCAACCACACAAAACCTACTCACGGCTATTTGATGTCGTTAGAAAGTCGTTCCTGTCTGCCAAAGTTGTCACGTTCCTGTGTCTCTATTTTTGAGAGCCTTATATGAGGGCGGTTCAAATATAAACCGGACTTTTGCTATAAAACATTTCATTATTAAGTTTCAGAGCTAAAATTATTTACATTTTTTCTTGATAGTCTCAGTCATATTCTACACACTTTAGCACCTTTCCAGAAGCCTTTTTACTAGAAATCTCTCTGGATCAAATAAATAATAGTCCCATTGCGATAAATCGAGTCTATAAGGAGGATATTTCCAGTGTTTCCCAATCCAATTATCGTAGACAGGTGTCACCATGATTTTTAGGATGTTCGCATATTAACAGTTCGTTTTCAGTGAGAAAATTCTCTCTCATGTCCCAAAACGCGGTACTCAACACCTTTCTCGCTGACAGCGTAACCTTCGCTTTAACTGGCGCGTCTTCGTATTTCTTCCTCCACTCCATAGACTCGCTTTTACTATCCGGACTATAGTGGTATACCCAAGTTTCGTATTTGGTGATTATTCTGTGCAATACATTTTCTCTTTCTTCTTTAAACTGCTACAGGAGACGCATGCAAACTTTGCAGCATGTTAATTTCTGATCAGAATTTAGAAAGCTTGGCACCCACCTGAAATTTTACGGTAACGGAGCCGCTTATGAATTATTTGGTCAATACCATCTACGCTGATGCGGAGTTATTCATCCTTATCGTGACAGTACTGTGTCGGTTTTCCAAAATGAGTTTTTCTATAGCGTTGACGTTCTCATCGATAACACTTGCTCTGGCTCGACTTTTTTGGAAAGCGGAACACAATTCATGAACTTGAGTCTTAGAGAGGCACTCATCCCCGAATCGAGTAATTTTTGATAAAGTTCCGCTGATTTTACGATATCTTTGACCAAAAAACGAATAATGATGCGCTGCACAACAGACACTAGTAAATTCTTCTCGCGCTTGACTGAAGTACCCTAAAAAGCGAGATTACGCGGTTCCAACTGTTCTCAACGCTGCGTAACAGACTTTTCTAATGTCCCGTGCATTCACTTTAACGACACTAAATTCTGCGCGCGTTTATTCAAAAATTCAGGTTTATATATGAACCACCCTCGTATTTTGGAACAAGACGTATTTCTTATTGTAAAAATCTAGGTGCGGTAGTATTTGGATTGGTTATTCGTTAATTCCTTGACTTTGGTTGTTTACCATTTACCATAAATTTCAATTTTTCTTATACAATTGTGTACATATTATTTTTATGCTTGAATCTATAATTATCTTTCATGCAAAAAATACAGCATCCAAGAAGGTACAAAGCAGAGTATGATAGAAGGATGGATTGAAAGGATCGACGAAGGGGTTCTAGGATGTCATAAATAAAACAACTGTTATACTGAAACAACGTCATTTTTCGTCCATACATGAATTTGGATTGATATGAACATTACAAAATATTTTATAAATTAGGTATAGAAAGGTAATTACATATAATTAATTTTTATTAAAAATATTTTTCTAACATTTGGTAAATTTGTGCAACTAAAACATTGTACTTTTGTGGTTATACAATCTCAACTATTCAAAATATCCATTGTTTTCAGAATATTTTCCATAAAAGATAATCACCTGTTTTCAACTAGAATCAATTTTCAAAAATATTTCTTTATAATGTTAATAAAAAACTATAAACACTGTATTAATATTATTGGCTCCTTTATATATTGATTTACACCTTTTAGGTACATTATTACCCAAATATATAGTTTACAACAGTTAACCATTAATAGAAACATACACTTCTCTATTTTACTTTATTATATTATTAAGTACTCGTACATCAATGGACGAAGTTATTTATTTTAGTGATATTATAAATACGATCATCTTGTGAATGTGAATTTTCTATTATTTATTTTGCAATTCACAGCCAAAAATTAATATACCGGTTGTCCCAAGTTATCGTATACACGCAATATCAAATTCATTTGATAAGATAATGAAAAAAATAGAAATACTGTTTTTAAGCGCATTAAAATGATCACGTATATAAATTTATTGCATTTGACGTAACCACTCTCCACTTTTTAATTTCATATTGCAATTTATTTTTGAAAATATCGTTTCATTACATTGAACTTGAAAATTTTGTGAAGTTACAAAATAGGTGTATAATAGTAATAATTGTTTGGGTGAATTTCGACGTGGATGAACCAACGTGATGATGATAATTTGAAAATCGCTCAAAAAAAGATCGTGTCGATTGGTGCAAAGAAATGATGAAAAAATTCAAAAGACGTCTATAAGATGGTGAAAGGCGACGAATTATGGACTACATATGAACTCGAAACTGTCTCAGTTTTTCAAGACGAGCCAAATGGTCATCAGTTCGGTATAACTGAACATATCGTCACTGTTTCATTAGAGCAACGTAGAACGGTCTATTCTGAATGGTACACTAGCGTTTGTTGCCAGACGAATCATTCATCACCCATCAGTTTAAACAAAAACGTTTTTAAACAGTGACATCCAATGGTTCCTTCTTATTCCCCCAGATCAAAAATAAATTGCTAGGTCAACGTTTTTCTACACCTGAAGAAGCGGTTGATGCGTTTAAATCACTATCTTTGGATATACCTCAATCAGAATCAAAAAATTCTTCAGGAATTTAGAGCCATATCCAATTATAAATATTTGTTTTTATTTGTCTATATCAAAACTTGAGTAGCAATCCTTGCAGATAATAAGGAAAATGCTCGACGATGGGCCCATTTATACCAAAAATATGTTTGTCAACGTTGTCTCATAGCACAATATGGTGTTCTCTAGATTCTTTCACAAACAAAATCCATGCCCCACACTTAACTTCCTGTAGAAAATAATATTAATAATACAGCTCCATACATAAGAGTTAAACACCATACATTCCATAGAAAAATAGCTAGAGAAATTGAAGTAATCAAAAGCATCGTAACGAGAATTATGAAGACACAAATATCACCATACCTCTAACGATGTTATGATTGGCGAAAATTCCTTTGAATGTACGTAATAATAGTAGTTTTCATAACAAAATGTTATAGTGAATAATAATATCCGTTATTAGTTGAGGAAAAACTCATATTGGGGTTCTTCAACTCGTTTCTAAACAGGTTGAAATACAAAATGTTTATTTATTGGACCATGATGACTTTAGAGTATTCACAATTTCTTGTATATGAAATGCCTAAACTTATGGAAGACATTCCTTTGGAACAACAAAAAAATTTAGGATGTTGGAGAAGCATTTTGTTAAACTTTTCCCAACGGTTGTATTCATAATACTTCACACAACAATTTATAGATTCAGATGATCTTAAAGTCGTAGAGTTACACCAGCAATGATTTTGGTGGCCTGCATAAGAGCGCTTTTAACGAAGTTTCCAACATATTTCACAAGTTTTATTCTATATCTTTAAATAAGACGTCGGAACAAAAATTCTTGCCGTTTACACATTTCCTAAGATATCTCTGGATAGAAAAAAGATATCGACATGCGGTTTTCGCTATTTTAATTTTAATGTGGTTTAATTTTCAAAGACCTTCTTAAACTCTTACGCTTCAATTTAAATTTGTTAAATGAAATCATAATATGATAATAAAAATAATAATATGTCGTATTACTGGACAAAACCTTTTTCAATTAACATGTTTATAGAAATCAGCTAAGCAGAACCGGATTTACAGGTTTTTATAACAAGCTTCCCGCTTCCCACTCTTTTGTTGGAAGTATAGACTAAAAGTTAAGTGATAAAAAATGCGCCGAATTTGTTGACGAATTCGATTATTGTATATAAAGTGCCACTTAAATGGGTGAATTTTAAAAAATTTTGTTCTTTTAATTGTTTTATTTTCAAATACGCCCTCGAATGGTAGACCTAAAGTTCTGGAAGTAATTTCCACATGTTTCTTGGAACCACTTATTATATATTTTTCCTTGAAGGTGAAGCTGTAATATAATCCGTTCCTGAGATATGGCCATGGCCGACGGGCGTTCTCAGTTGCTCACCCGGTACAAGACCATATATGAACGAATATTGCTACCAGTTGAAATGTGTCATCTATATCTGAAGTATGAGATTTTTGACAGTATACATACGTTGATATGCAAAAATACTTCTGTTGTGTTACTATCATTATCGTTAACATTTCACGGCTAGGTTATGCATTTCTTCTATACGGAAATCATAAAAAGCCGAAATACCATTTTTTTGGTTCGGCTGCAACATTTTTTATAAATATCCAAAAAATGTGAAATTTCTGTCAAATTATTTAAATAATAAGAATATTTTATACCGAAGATTACATAATTCTTATCCAAATCATTCTTAGAATCAGAACAAGATTATTTGCTCAATATTTCTGAAAACAATGGCTTTCAATATCTATTAAAAAGAAAAGAGTAAAAGACACGTAAGTACCTACACATTAAACACTCTTAAGATTTTTCTTGACTAACGAACGAAGAATTCAATGAAACATCCCTTGTCGCGTTTATCTGATTGTGTTGACTGGGTAATTGCGGATTAGGAGAATGCGGAAGATTCGTTTTGAGAATATCTTTGAAGTTTTTATCTGGAGGGTAATCCATAATGGCGGATGCTACCGAACTCTTCGTATCACTTTCAATACTGGAATTCGAACTTTGGCTGTGGTTTATGTTGGATTTTGTTCTTGTACGAAGTTCTTCAGGTTTCGAGGTTATGTTTTTATGCTCTGCAACTTCAATATTAGAAACATTGTCATTCTTTTTCCATTTAGTTCGACGATTTTGAAACCATATTTTTACCTGTAACAACAGAAAATACTTAGATATGTTCAATTTTTATAATGTTCTAATTCAAATTTAATTAGAAATATTGGTTAATTTTGCATTGTTACTTAATTGAATACATTCTACTCCATCTCGAAATTGTAAAATACCAGTTTCATAGAATCGGCATTTGCGAATCTTTACAGATCAGTGAACTGTCTAATTCGATGTTGAGCTAATGATGATCCACATAATTCAGCAATATGCCGTTGGCAACATTAAAGGGCTTCAACTATTTGTAATTATCCGTAACCACTGTCATAACGAAAAATATATAATTACATTAAGTTTATATGAAACAAATTTTGAATACAAATTTCACGGAAACTAATACTAATACCCTATAATTGTTTCACGTATCATCAGGATTGAAAAAAATGCCACGTTATGTTCGAATACATCAATAATTATATAATAAGTAGAATAAACAGACTTCTAGCTTCAAAGCTCAATTCTCTGATCGATTGCTTCAATTTCCCAACCAAAAACTAATCATCCCAACCACCATAACCACTAGGGTCGTCAATGTGGACAGCCAAAGAGTCGATTTTCGTATAATATTGAAAATTTTTGATCAAAGACCAACAATAAAAGAGAGAAAATGAGAATGTCGAAGACATATTGCCATGCAGAATACAAGAAAACTATATCACTATATTGGAAAATGTTTTAATTTTATCTTAATCACCATCATCATATCAATATACGTTCGTATATTAAACTATAATTAAATATATGTTCGTATCCTAAAACTTGAATCCAGGCATAAATTAGAATGCTTTCAAAAAATTGAGAACCTGAAATTACACATGGCAAAATTAGGCGAATAAGGTTGATGTTCAATGAATAATTTTCACATAAGGGATAAAATGGGAGTCAGACACACATCAATCGTTGACATCAAAACCAAACAACTAATTTGGTATGGTCATGTAAAAAGAATGTCAGAGAATAGGATACCTAAATAGGTACTAAAGAGGACACCACAAAGGAAAAGGAAAAGAGGAAGACCACGAAGAAGCTGGAGAGGGGGCATAGATACGGAGAGAGAATTAGTAAAAGATTTATAGGCCTATGGCAGGATAGAAAAATATGGCGGTTATAGCTCGGAAGAAGTCGGAGCAATAATAGACTTGTAGTAGTTTGGTTAATGAATAAATCTGTTTAAGGTTCCCATGTAAGTATATATTTGAGATTTCAATCTCAAATAATAAATTTTACTTTATTTTGTGGATATTAAAACATGCTCTCATTTTCAACTTTTTAAGTTTCCACCATTAACGAAATATTTAATTGTTTTTATGTGATATAACACAAACCAACCCGATTTAATTAAGACGGTACCTACGTTGAACTGAAAATTGAATGTAATACTTTAAACAAAGCCAGAGCTGTAGCAGCGGCAACCACATCAATATGTTAATGTCAATTAGAAGGCAAATGCCGCCTCGCACAATACCACCGTCAACCAACATAATATACGAGTGGATAATAATTTGGTATAATAATTAGCGCAACCCGAATATGAAAGCCTGGACAGAGGCATTGCATAGACGTTTTGTTAATGGAAAGGTGAAATATGTCAAATTAAAAAGATCAACAAACTTGAAATTTTCGACTAAATTTAGATACTACATTAGTTTCCTAATTTCCTAAATTAAGAAAAACTTGGTAGGAAAAGTTATGTGGATTTCCAATGTTTTCCATTTTGTTTATTAAATAATCATACAAAAAGAAAGCCCTCTTATTCTAAATACTGCCGATTATATTATATAGTTTTAACGTTCAGTAAACTATTTGAGACTTTTGTCTTTAGACTAAGATGCAAAAACTGTCGCATTGCACTTTCAAAATCATCTTTGGATTAAAATTTTTCCCAAAGATCTGTGAAAATAGTTATCTAACGGTGCAATCTAAGTCCGCAATAAATGTAGGATGTGGTAGAAATTCAATACCACCAAGTTCTACGGTCTTATTCCGTGTAACTTTCGTATTGATAGCTGGACCATCTGAAAGAATTTTAAAATACACTAAACCTTGATGATTTCACCAGACCCACAAATCGACCCCGGATTTTATTAGTTTTAATTTTGGGAGGTCCAAGAAATGTTCACATATGAAAGCCGGCATTACTTATGAGACACCTTCTGTCTTTTATCATCTACAACGTTATATCCTTTATACAATTGATAGAAAACATTTTCCAATTTACGCTGATTGATGCGAAACCATAGATAAATATTTGATGGTGATAAAAAATTCATTCATTAAATCTATGAAATCCTTGATGTCTTCTTATTACATTCTTCTCCTTTCAAGCTCTTTTGTTTCTTTGTTAGTTTGTGAGTGAATCTGCACTCTCGCGACACAATTTTAATTTCGAGGTACTCATACAACTTAAATCCTTTCTAAATTGAGAACACTTAAAATAGATCTATTTGGTGTTCTTAATATTGATTGATGACGCTCACTTTAGTCACAATAGTTAATCAATGTGATTTTTACTTGAAAACTTTTTCAAAATACTCAAGATTTGATATTAATTCTTTTACATTTGATACTTGAACAGTTATACTGCTTGACTATGACCAGATTTATTCTCTTTAATTTTTCTTTTCTTTTTTAAAAAACAATTATTCTAATATGGTTTTAAAAATGTAATTGTTTTGAATCATTTATCAATAGAATTTACATGAAACATATCACGATAGAAGAATTTATTAGAATATGATTTAAGTTGTCGGGTAATGTTTTCCGTTTAATTAAATAATTAAAATAGGAAAAATTAATGCAAATATTCACAAAATCACATATTAAGATATTTTTGTTGAATCTCTGTACTATAACAGACATTTAGCAATCCATAAAATTAATCGCATTCCGTAAACCATCCCTAAAGCACCGCTGCTGGGTATGGGGGTGGTAATTGATCAATAGTGCATCATCAAGGGATGCCAGTTTTGAACAGCCCTTGGAGTGTTTATCACTCGTTATGCATCGCTTGCATTACTAATGTCGCTTAAGTATTGATTTGATTCATGCGTTCATCCCGATGTTTGTTTATTAAATAGCAATTTAGGCATATTAATTGCGAAAATTGTTTAACCTCTTTATATGTAATATCGTACATACCGTTTGATTACATAGACTGCTCTAAATATTGACTGAACGGCTTCAGAATATTGGAAAAGTTATACATTTATATCTTCATAATTACTATAAGGATTATTTCTGATTACAATTTTAGAAGCACAATCAGTATCCCTAATCTGGTAGCGTGTTGCTCATTCTATATATAAGTAAAATAAAATACATACGCCTTCATAGCATAAAAATTTTATGTAGGAGAATCCATTAGCTCAAGAATGCTCAATACATAAGGAAATGTTCCGCATTTCGAAGTTATGTTGGTAACGTCGCTGCATGTACCATGTAATACATGTACATGTAATTATTTGTTTATCTCACAGTTTCAGGTCACTCTTTTCTATTGTGGTAGTTATATATTGTTTTCGTTTGTACAGACTTTTGAACTTATAACTTAGTAGCTGTTTAGAGCTTTACGTCAATTAGCATCATTAGGCGTGAAAAGGCGGAAATCCTAACGTAGGTAGATCAACTATCAGCTGATACGTTTTGCCCCTCCCCCCTCACACGGATTTTGCACTAACCTTCAATACTAATAAGCTAGTTTTATACTGAAATGCCGAAAAATTTAAGAACTGCAAATATCACTAATCTACCATTGACCCCGTGGGGTGCCAGGATGGCAAGGATCATATCATATAAATATGTCCCGATTAACTTCATCAGTTTCGGAACAACATCGTGTTCTGGGTCAGTGTCCGAACATTCAAATCATGATCTGGTTACGCATTTTTTCTGAAAATTCTATAGGCAGCAAATTTATCTTCCAATTACCTAATTTTTTTACAAATTGAGTCAATTCATCCGTCGTCATGCTGGTGAACATTTGAACTGATTTGAAGATAGCAGGAAAGTATTAAACATCAGTACTTGATAAGGTAAAGGGATAAATTACATAAAAGCAACCGTGTTTGAAAAAAAAAGGGATTCTCCATCAGAACAACGCACCATGTCACATCTTGGTGGTCTCCATGACTAAAATACTTCGAATTAGTTAACCTCCCATCGTATTCACCAGATCTGGTCTCAACAACGTTTTACTGTTTCCTAGCCTTAAAAGTTTACGTCCAGGACACAGATTTTAATTAGACGAGGAACTACATACCTAAACTACATACCTGCATACCTAAACTTATTAAAAAGTTTATGGACTGATTGTATACACTTAAAAGGAGAAAATTTATATGAATGGATAATACACGCAGTTTGTCGAATATTATTCTATTAATGTGAAAATTTCTGCATGATAATCGATTTAAATAAAATTTAGTTACTTATTTACACCAAACGGAGAAAGGAGTTTCCTTGAGAAACGTTAGAGGCATAAAAAAGTAAAACTGCTGGGATATCATTTCTGCAGAATCAATAAATATCAACACTTGGAAAACAAAACCCTTTTAAAATTTATTGTCTCGACTTATATCTCTGATTCAGAAATCTCTTTCGAAAGTCATTCTTTAAAAAGTCATAAATTTAAATGTCAAGCTTATTTTCTCTCAAGATATGCAGCAACATCGCACGTGGTCAGTGAAAAAATTTGTTCGTTTATATAGTATTTCAGAATGAATTAAGAATAATAATTACTAATTTTACAATTGAACACAAGATTGAGGACGAAAAAAGACGTATTTATAAAACTAAATAAGATTACGTTATTTGTATGTACTTGAAGAGAGAAGACCCACTGCAGTTAAATGAACAATATCACTTTTAAGTTTTGAATAAACAAACCTTCAATGAAAACTAATTCTCTATTTTTATTTTCAATTGCAATAATCGGTAATCTCCTTTGTTCACTGTAAAATTACATTAATATTGTGGTGAAGTTAGATTTAGCTTAAATATTATTTGTCGTAAATTCAATTTTTCTTCAAAGTTGGTCGATTCGCGTCTTTAACAACATCAAACGTTCAAACATCACTCGAAGTCACTTCAAAAAAGAAAGTTCGAACAACAAAGCAACATCAAGTAATTAATTTTCCAAATATTTGTTCAGTATAGTAATTAATATCAATAACGATGACAGTTATAATGATATTTGTAATTTTATAATGTATATTTTGTTTAAATCCTTCTTAGCTAGATCATTAAAACCTGCCTCATCACTAAACGCCATTTAATCATTTTTATAAAAACATTTAGATGCGGCCCTGTTTAAGTAGCTGAATTAACTTTATGTTAAATACGTGTTGACAAATCACCACTCGTTGCGATTTACGTCGGTGTGAAGAATGGCTCGTTTACGACTAGATCCAAAAATAGGAAGCGGTAGTCATGCTTTATAGAAAATTAGGTAGGATAGTTTGTAGCATTTTAACTCAAATGTTTTTAATTAAACTGAAGCAGTAGATATGCAAAGGAGATAAGCAATGTCAATTTGATTTGTACGCTAGCTACAAAGCCAATAATTTCATTTTCCTTATCATAATTAACTGGTTATATGAGGATCAAGCTATATATTTTCAGATAGAAGAATACTACAATTCTTTTCAGGAAAACTGACAAATTGTTTTACCTATTCCATTTTACGTCACATAAATGTAACCAGAAATCACACATAACCAAATAAGGCGAATAGGCTAGATATACAAAAACTAGCTTATTTTCGCTCACAACATTATCCCGTGAATCTCGATAGATGCAAGAACATTTTGGTGGTGTAACTGTACATTTACCTTCAAGCTTCTACTATACGATATGAAACTGCCTCCAGGGGCTACCAGCATTTATCTCTTGACATAAGCTATATCCGTCCTGTTAAATTCAATATATCAATGAAAAATAGTTGCTTGTGAAGAACTTTTACAACCAAATGCACATTACAACCGTTCAATATTTTACTGTTCACTTATTCAGGATCTGGTAGATCGTAGCACACACAAATTTGTTATAGTAGTTATCATTGCCACCTAAATGTATTATTTTAATTTCAGCGGAGATAACGCAAATATAGCTATATCTACTAAATTTTGGCATTTAGATATAGGAAACATTAGATGAAAAATAATAAATATTTCTTAAGGATTGCGAAAAGCGAAAAATATACAGTATCTATTTGAAATAACAGAGTTCATTATTTTTCCGAAAAAAGGAAAGATCTGACATTAATGTAAATACCACTATAATACCGGCCGTATCACAAGACTCTTGTTCACAAAAATTCATCGAAATCGTACTATCCGTTTCCGAGATCAAAAATATATTCCAATATTTATTTTTATGATTGGAGAATTGTATCTCGTAACTTAGGGCCAATTGTACAACCTATGGTAGAACTATGGTTTGACCTCTAGTTTAAACCAAAAATAAACAAGATTGCTCTATTTTATAGGTCAAAATTAAACATAGATTTTTCTGCCAGATGTCATAAATATAATCAAAATTTGTCCGATATTCGTTATAAAGTTGAAGAAAGTTGTATGAACAAACAACAAAAACTCGTTAAAAAAAGTGATACGGTAACCAGGAAGGAAAAATAAATTTAATAGTGAAAATAAGAAAAACTGACATGACAATTTAAATAATCGCTCTAGATCGAATAACTTTTCTAGGTGTGTCGACATTGTTAATAAATATAGAATGAGAATCTTCAATCAATGTACCAAAACCCTTCATAATATTGTGAAAATGTGAACAATTTGAAAAAGTTAGGTTCAGATCCTCCGTTTCATGTTGAATTGAAATTTAAACTATCCCCACACCACCGGTAACGTTTAAACCAAGGTGTTAGTAAACGTCATCTATAAAACGTGACCGATGCTTGAGGTTCAAACTTCACTTGTGAAATTGGGCCTTATTCTATTTGAAAACCGAATTAAAAATGTTATATTTATTATTAGCATGGTGTTTTTAAATGCAGCGTCACTAGAAAAAAGGTTAAAAGTTATATACAGTACAATATACCAAAACTATTCCACTAGAATAATAGAATTCTTTGGAATTACTTTATAAATTGAAAGGACAAAAAAATGAATGTCCACTATCTAATAAAGATCTATTAACGATTTTAAAATACGTTCCTCAAATAGTTTGAAAAATATGCGCGCTATGTGATATTATATGAAACGTACAACAGATGAAACATATTTCCCTGTCAGCCTACATTCTTTCCATGAAAGAATACCCCGTGATTTAATTATAACGAAGGAAAGAGAAAGCGAGCTACGGTAGACAAGATTAAATTAGATGATATTCAAAGGCACATTCCATATATCAGCATTTCTATGAGGACACATAATTTGATAGAGAGACGATGATATAGGAAAGAGGGAATCAGGTGAAACGGAGCACACTAGGTTCAAACGGTTCTAGTAGCCACTTCCAGCTGAAACATTAATCGATGTATTCAGTGTCGTCGCCACACCAATAGGGTTTTACTACACATAAGCGGACATTTGATTATTAACAAGAGGGAAACAATTCAAACAAAGTACTTCTAATATATGAAAAATTAATCAGGTGAAAACGATGAAAAAATTGTTGGACGATTATCATAAATTGTTAGTCTCATCCAATATTTATCTGGAAATGCAAGAATGCATCAATTTACTGAAAACTGTTGAATCATTTTATTGACAAAAGTGGAAAGTTCAGGTTAAATCAATCTCCTTCAAAGTACTTGGCTAGCAATGCACAGAAAATAATTCTGAAGTGACTTACATCTGTTCTGTCGAATAGTGTCGAAACATTTTCCTTCAACAACTTCCTTTTTTTTCGTAACGAAACAAAAATGGCTCTGTAATAAATCTGGTAGGTGATGTGTATGTTGACGTACAGAAAAACTTTTAGCGGTCAAAAACTCGGAAATCAAAAGGTATTTATGTTAAAATGGTGAGAAAACAGCTATTGTTCTACTTTTCAAGTTTATTTCGTTGCTTATTGTTTCGCAAAATATCCCAATATCCCCTTTGAGAATTCAGAGATAACAGATTATACCCACTTTCATCATTCTCGTCCTTAACTGATTCGTTCCTCACATAATTAATAGACAGAATTGATTTCTGTTACGAAAATTCATTCACCGCATTATTTGATCACCTCTCGTATACAGTAGCATCCAAATCATTAGATGGTTGAAAGCATAAATAACAGAACTGCAATTTTATAACTAAGAACTCCAGCACCTGATGCTACAGATATTATTGTTTTCCAAAGTTTAGAAAGACAATAGAGCTTTGTCGTTGTAGAATTAATAAAATAGGTGCGGTGGCTATGGTTACAATATTATGACTTTAGCTATTCCTTTGACATTTATCGCCTTTTTAATGAAATTTTTATAATTCCAGTATAAAGACCTGTTTCTATTAATTCTAGTTTCACATCACAATTTCGTCGCATCTATTGATAATTTTTACAATTGGAATATTTTTATTAACTTCCTAGTGTATCACAATCTATCTATACAATCTAAATAATGTTGGGTAGATATTAAGTAATAGATATGACAATTCAGGACATGTAGAGGAGACATCCTGACATGCATTTTTTTCAAAGTTGTACTACTACTGCAGTATTGACTATTTTTATCACATTATGAGTTTCTGAGAATTCTTAGCACTAAATAACTAAATGTAACGGGACTTCTCGTTTCAACTTTCGTACTACGCGTGGTTTATTCACTATACTTTTTGCGAATACATTTGGATGCACTTTTAGTTTTTCTGTACTTTATTTCTTCTTTGACTTATACACTTGCACTCTGGTAAATTTCTCCAATGGTTATAAACCCTGTGACTCTCAGTATCTTCTTCTCTGTACGTTCAATATTTGAAATTGCACCTGTTCACCATAAATCTAGTCTATAGGTCCAGACTGTTATGAAATGGTTTTGTAACTGAATATTCCATTTTCAATTAACTATTCTGATTTTTTACTTATGGCCCAGTGGTACCCAAATATTTGACTTCGTCAACTTGAGAGATTTCTTTGCCTTTCATTACAAATGTTTTATGTTGTGAATTGTTCTCATTTATTTCAATTTTTATTTTGTTATCCATTGTTGTATTTTGATCAGGATATTTTGTAGGATTTCGGAAGCTATTATGGGAGTTTTTCAGATACAAAGATTGCTGTGTCATCAGCAAATGTGGCCGCGGTTATGTTTGTGTCTGTTGACAGGTCAACTGTAAATATTAAATATAGTATAGGGCTTTCTAAGGGGAAGCCACCGTGGATTGCTATTTTTATCCTTTTTTTGGCAAGTTCTGTTTTAGTTCGTATAGGAGGACTTTTACTTTCAAAGTTTTCATTGATTCGCTCCACATCTCTATGCACTTTTTGTATTGTTGAATGTGGCTGCTTGAATACAGATTGGTGCGATGTATTGGTTCCTTGTTTTCTAGTAATGTTTCCTAGTAAGGGCCAAAGTTTGCTGACTTCTTGAAAACTTTGACTACTGGCTACTGAGAGAAAACTAATAGGTCGATAGAAACTTATGCATTCAGGTTTTTTTCTGGCTTATAAATCATTATTATTTATGATTATTCCAAATTTTTGTCAATCAAATATCTACGTCAGAAATAGAAACCCTTTTTATGGAAGTTGCTGAAGGATTTCTCCTGTAATAAAGTCGAATCCTGGAGCTTTTTTACACCAATTTTGTGTGGTAGAATATTCTTGACATCGTTTCTTATAAATTTTTTTCTAGCAGTTTCTGTTGATAAAGCTGATCACGAACAGATGCAACTGCTTCTTCATCTTGTAGTGGATATTCTTCATTATTGAGTTTACCATATTTGTTATACACAAGCTTCTGATTTTTCTAAAGGACTTGAAGGCCACTTTCCCATTTTCGTTTTGACAGGTGGTTTTGAATAGTTTGACCACTTTCGTAAAGTATTTATTGCCTTTAATGACTTTGGTTGCATCCAATCGTTGCAAGTTGTTACAATTATAATGTTCACCTAAGGTTTGTACGATTCTATTATTGTGAATATTATTGTGGTTTATATCTAAGTCATTTTCGACTAGAGCAATACTTGACCTTAGCCTTGTTTTAATATTTTTTTATATTGAATCTTTTGCTATTAATCAATATTACATGTGTAATAATATACGGATTCTATGAAAAAGAGTGTTTTTAATGTTTTGTTTACGCGAAATTGTACAACTGATAAATATTTTGTATTTGAACATGTATGTTTTGAATATTTGAAATAGAACAAGCAAATAATGCAACACAATGTAGCATGAGACATTAAATAATCATTTCAATTATTAATAAATAATTTTTCAGTCAGTCTAGTTAATTACGCAAAACGTATGTCAACACTTTCAACATATTTATTGGGATTAAAATCACTTCATTACAGAATGTATTAAAATTTGTCATTTTATATATTAAATTTGATCATAATTCAAAAGAATGAACATTCCTTAAAGTAAAATTAGGGATTCAATTAGAAATACAATTACTTTTGTTTATATATATATATATATATATATATATATATATATATATATATATATATATATATACTTATCGTATATTGAGAGAACTTCAACGATTTATTAATTACATAGATTAAAGACTTTCCAAAAAGTTTCCAAAGAATATTTTTCATTACTTCATAATACCTACCACCGAATGTATTTGCTCTGGAAATTATTCAAAACACTTAAAACACTTTTAACTTATTAATGATACAAGGTGTCATAAAAAATAGAGTGGATCATTTTATTAAAAACATAATATTACGTACCCTTGGCTTTGTATAGGTACTAAGTGGCAATGTCAACCTACCCCACCACATCCTTAGAGGCGCTACTGAACCTGCCTCTTCTTCACCTTATGGTGAAGAAAGAGGTATTTAGCGACGCCCATAGGCTATTCCAGATAGTAAAACCATTGTATAAAGAATAGGATAGTAGGTTAACCTTATGGAGATATCATTTGACAAGGTGGAAGTCACCAATAGATGGCAGTGGAGATTTGGCGTCCACAGCACGTTTTTTCTTACTGTAGGTCGTAGCTTGAATTACGTGTTTTCTTAGATTTGGTTGCCAAATTACCCCAATAACAGATGGCGGCAAAATTATTTAAAATATTATATTCAACCCTTAAGCTGTGTTGTAAAGTTTCTTATTTTGGGTGCCTATAGCAAAGTTGCAATTTGAGTTCATTATTGTATTGTGTTCGTTGTGTTATTGTTGAGTTTCGTTGGTTGAATCTTTGAATTTGGATATATATTTCATTTTTAAGGTAAGTGGATATTATTACAATTAATATACATCACTACTCTCTTAGTTAATATATTCAAATTATAAGAGGCGCTAGATGTATAAATGCTACAGCTTACAATTTAAAAAAAACTGTATATTTAGCGAACTACTTACCAAAATGTATTTATATAACAAATAATCACTTCTTCTTTTCAATTTTTTAGAAATGGCTGAAAATAAGTGTGTTTATTTCAAGTGTGGACTAAGTAAGAGATCAGATCCTACAATTAAAATGTACCGATTTCCTGTGAATGACCCTACCAGATGTCAAAAATGGATCATACACTCGGGTGAGTTATTCTTAAGACAATTATTTTTCATAAAGGGATAAAAAATAGTGAATGTGAATAAATCACTGTTTACAAATGTTCAATATTATTCATAAGTAGGTATTTAATTATCGTCAAATAAAAGATAATTTGTCCAATAGTTTTTTCTGATAATGAGTTTATTTGTATTATGGTCGCATTGCATATTATACGACTACAATGATATATGTACTACAAATTCCAAATCCATTCTATCTTATAAACTTATCAAAAATACTTGAATCATACCTAAATTTTAACTTAGAAGCCACCTTTATAGTAAAGACAAACATAGTAGAATAAAACATTTTTGAAAATATTTCAAACTTCTACATAAACACAACTCAATACAAAGGACTGAACTTTAATATTTCACAAAAATTGAGATAGTATTTTTTGTTATTTTTTTATGTTTATGAACTAAGCACATATAATATGGTTATAATACTATATTCTATGCCATAACAGATTGACAAAATAGTAACAATCAGGAAGAAAATTATAATTTCCTCCATTCTCAAGTTATACATGAAAATTATGCTTTTGTTTTATCCAGCATAGAATGTTTGAATGGAATAATATCAAATACTAGTTTTATTTGAATACAAATTTACTATAGACATGTAGCGACAAATCTTCGATACGACGTTTCGTGCCTTCAAGAGGCAAACATATAGGTTTTTAATGAGGATATGCTTATTTATTATAATTATTAATCAATTTAAGCGATATAGCACACTTTTATCTCGAATAACTAACGTCATTCTTAAATACGTTTCTGTCGTAGATACACGGTTTGATTTTGTCAAAAAATGTGCTGAGAGCTTTACATTAAACATTACCTGGTGTTTTCGATATAAAAAAGAACTTTTTTAACCAATGTAATGTCCCTCCATAATATAATCACCATTTTTGTTCATTGCTCCTTTTTATCCTCGTATCTATTAAGGGTTAGAATATAGTAATGCCATATACCATCTTACGATTGTTGAATACTTTCAATTAAAATGAAGTTTAGTTTCAATTTTATTATATATATTGCAAAAAACACATTTAAAAAGAGATAATTTTATTTGCTAGTAAGTACCCGCTTTTATGACCATACATAGTTGGTTCAGATAAGTAGACCTTTTGCCTGCTTTTATTATACCATTAAATAAACAGATGGTTTTGTAAGTATTTATGGTCTCATTGTAAAATATAATTTCTGAAAGTTGAAGGTAGCAACAAGCTCCTCAAGTATATTTTTCCAGTCGCACATTATGAATGAATTTATCACCCCAACAAATATTGATGTTATTTATTTCACGATTTACCTACCCAAAACTTCCTACAGTAATAATAGAAACAGCCTATATAAAACTATGGAACAAATTAATTATTATTAAAAAGTGTTACGTAAAAAAATCCTGGAGAAGAGCAATTTATATTTTCAACTGTAGTAGTTGGTGTCTTTTTTGTTACGTTATAACTATATCAAATATGACGCCTTGGATATATTTTTTTAATGGTATATATTTTTTGTATTGCACTTTAATAGATTATAATTTCAAAAGTATATGACTCATGCTTGATTTACCTATAACAGATTTGTGAATAAAATCATTTTGTTACATTAGTACCAGTTGTAATATAAATATATTTAACTTAACAATGAGCTCAGTTTTAACATTTCTATATTATTTTGTGGTCAATACAAAAAGTATAAATAGATAATACAATAAATAATATTTTCGATTATTATAATTTTTGGCTCTCCAATGTGAAACCAAGACCGGTCCTGGGTTAGTTGGTACACTTATCGGTAAGGATGAGGCCATTGTATAAATATCTTTACACAATGATAAAACTGACAAAACGATTATAAGTAGGTATTTTAGTAGTAGTTGATAGGACAATTTTTTTTTTATTAGAAAGAGTTTTTTTATTTATTGGTCTTATCCAAATTTTAGCATTGATCCGTAACTTTCAATAAAAAGCCAATGAATATAATATTTATATTAAAATCAGATTATTTAAATATCTGTGGTACATATATACTTATTTGTATATTTTTTATTTCTGGTTTTGTTACAATTCTTTTGAATGGTCTTTTTTGTTTGATTTTAAAAACCCTTATTAAAGATAAGTATGAGAGTGTTTTTGCCGTTGTTGTGAGCTTACCAAGAAATTTCAATGATGTGTAGTTGTTTTTGAGAATGATACACAGGTTTGGAATTATCTTTACACAATTCGGGAAAATTCTGTCATTCCGACGATGATAGAAGATACAAATAGGGAAATTCCAAATAAGGGTACTACTAGTCGTTATTCCATTTATGCCCGTTATTGAAATGAAATAAATTCAAGTTTTTGAACATAAAAAATACTACTTTACCATAACCATTACAATAAATATGTATGTTAGCATTGATGTTCCTTATTACAGATAATGCTTTTTTGGCAAAATCACTAAGAAATAAGCTGACCTGCAGCAAACATTTCAGTGAAAATATTAGTTAATCTAAAAGATTGCTTACTACTGCTGTACCATTCCGCTACAAAAATGATAAAAGTTCAGAAAGTGAATCGGAGAGGGGAAAATTTGGATGAACAAATAATCTAATTGAATGTTTCTTCATATCCACAAACATATTCAATAGTGATTTTATTGCCCCGATTCATTCCAGAAACATTGACATGACAGATAGTTCTATCAGTAACCATGAAGATGAAGAGTGGTTGAAAGTGTTACTCAGAACCTTCCATCTTGTTCTATGAGAATTGGAGGTAGGAAGCAGTCATTGCAAGAAGAAAATGAACGGTTGAGAAAGGAACTAACTAATGCTAGGAAAAAAGTCAATAACCTGAATACTCAATTGAGAGCTACAAAAAACAGGATTATGAAAACGCAACTCTCTGCGAACGTTTTTTATGGAGAAGGAACTCTCACGAATTTTACAAAATCTCTTGTGAATGAATATGCAATTACGACATAAGATGAAATCCCCATAGTTACTATCTGAAATGAAAACTGCCCTGTCAGTATTTTATAAAGGACCTAAGACATGCAGATATTTACGACAAAAAGGGTTTATTTTGCCAGCAATATCAATAGTGAAATCATGGGTTGCCAATTTCCGTTGCAAACCTGGATTCAATAAAAAAATTTTTATGCACCTTACTTTAAAGGCGGATACGATGCTGCCTTGCGAGATGAAATGTATTCTGATTTTCGACGAAATGTCTATTAAGAGGAATCTGGAGTACAACATGAAAACAGATTTAATTGAGGGTTTCGAAGATCTGGGCGAGTTTGGATGAAAGCCTTTCCGTGCCAGTGAAGCTCTAGTTCTCATGATCAGAGGAATCTATAGCAATTGGAAAATTCCTATTACCTACTTTGTATCGAATGGCGGGGTGTCATATGCTTCTTTATGGTGTATAATTACCAAGGCATTGGAAAAACTTATTAAGACAAAACTAGACACTATACGCATAGTATGTGATTTATCAACTACCAACCAAAACTCATAAAGCATTTGGGGGTTAACAAAAACCAACCTTATTTTTTTCATAATGAAAAAACATATTATGTCGAAATGCGTTAGAAACAATTTTTTTAACAATAGTTTCATATTTAATGGGCAGTTCATATGTTTTTCTGACATTCGAAAAGTTTATGATCTTGATAAAAGGAGCAAAACAGGAAAGGCCTTATTGAAACTAACTGATAACCATATCAATCCGAATTCTTTCGAAAAAATTAAGGTTAAATTAGCTGCCCAATTGTTGAGTCACAGTGTTTATTCTGCCATAATGACATCTTTGGAAACTGGTGAACTTATTTCAAGTACAGCTAAAAACACGGCTAACTTTGTTCCAACCATGGACAATTTATTTAATGACCTGAATAGTACACGTTTACATTCAATCGTGTTTTGAGCGAAACGAATCCAGCTAGCAGCTTTAAGCTCAGGATATGATTTATTGGAAAATCTATACAAAGCTGGAAAAAGGGGAAATTTGACCAGACCTGATAACTTTGACGGTTTTCTTCTCACCATAAACTCGTTAAACCATTTGCAAGTGATCAAAAAAATGAAGGTTTCAATTATTTATTCACAGGCAGACTAATTCAAGATCCACTTGAAAATCAATTTTCTGTTTATCGTCAAAGAGGAGGGTATAACAGAAACCCAACAGTGAAAGTATTTCGAACTGCATTTAAAATAAATATTGTCGCCAATTTAATGAGGCCAGCAACCTAGACGTGCTAATGCAGGCAGTCAACTGAATGATGATGATAATATACAGCTTTTACCAACAGATGACAATGAAGCACTCCCTTCATTAAATGTTGAAGAATCATCATCCGAACAAACGGATTCATCCAACAATTCAATTTCTTCCGAAGTACATTCGAATGATATTGCGACGTTAGAAAATTGTTCTGTAGTATATTTTGGGGGTTATTTAATTAAAAAATGTTTAGATCGCTTCAATTGCAAAGAATGTAAAGTCAGTTTAGAAGCTTCTGATGACATAAACAGTGGCCAAGAGCTTCTTATATTCTATAAGAATTATTATTTAAATGATAAGTGTGCATTGAAAATTCCAACAATTATTATTGACAAATTTCACCATGATAGTACTTAATAGTTTCGACAAAAATATAGGGAAAATTTCAGATAATAAAATAATATTAAATTCGAAAAATAAAATTGTTGGAAAAATAGAAAAAATTCTTCCCGAGTGGGAATCAATAATATTACATATTATTATATATAATAAGATGGTTTAAGATTGATGCGAAAAATTGTCATACATTTTTCAAGGTCCATTCACAGTAAATTATATTTTCGATAAAAGGTGAATATTGAAATATTTGTGTGGATTGTGATTTGATTTCCAATATTTAAAAACAAAAAGAATAATGAATAACCAATAATAATCAACGTTTTTATTTATAGTACTACTAATACTATAGTATAGTATTGTACTACATTTTTGGGGTTTTACAGTCTTCTTAACGGAGATTCAGGTTGTTAAGTGGATTTGTTCATTTCTTTCTGTGGTCAAAATTAAGAGCTACTTTGTATATATTTTCTTGATAACACATAGTCTGAATGGATCGGGTACTGGTTATAAAAAAAAATAATTTCCAAAAAACAAAAATATTAAAATGTGAATAATGTTCCGAAGCAACTCATACTTTTTAACAAACATTTTGAGAGTTTGAAAAAGTTTTAAAATTACAATAAATTTACTTAATTTGTTGGCCATTCGAATTTCCCACTAACAATGTTGTAGCTGTAAAATGCACAAGGAACATATACAGGACCGTACTACTCGTAGTTTCTGATAATTTTTTCAAACGCTATATAATTATTATAATTTTATATCAACAATTTCATAAAAAGTGTAGTTATTATTGTTACTTTATTTAATATTTCTGTTCAATATTTTCTAATAAATTCTTTTACTAAAACTTTGAGTGTTTTATTTAGTTATCAAATATGAAGGATGTAATTACCTCAGAGCAAAAATCCGTGATTCCTGACGTTTATGCCAAAATCTGACATTTTTTTATGTACATTAATTTTTTTCAATTTATTCATAATGTACTTCATAACTTCACATTGTATTGAAAATACAAAATTTTAACTCATCCTACTCTATTTATATTGAAATCCGTCTGTTTACAATTTAACTGAAAGTTCAAGCATTAGGTAATGCCATAAGATGTTTATTGCCTAACCGACCTCTGGCCTGTTAGAACCTTCATGCAAAAAAATTATCATCTAGGTATCTTTAGAATTATAAGCAACAAATAGATTTAATAAGTTCCGAATATCGACGACGGCATTTCTTCAAGAAAGGACATATTGCACTATTGAAGAATTCTACAATGTCATTAACTGAATTATTAGTACGATATTGTATTATGAAACAGTTAGTATATTTCATCTCGTTACGTTTAAAATACTAGTATAGCTAGAACTTTTTACAAGTTATTGTTTTTGATTTTATCAAATATATTAATACAGTACGAAAACGGAACAAAATACAAAAATATTTTTCCCAGGAAGAAAATGGATAAATCACATAAATCAACTGAAAGTTAAAAAAGCATACAAAATAGCCAGGACTTATTTTTTCGCCTCTTCAAAATATCATCAAAATATGAATGTTTCAAAAATATATTCATGACCGAGGTTTTGAAATCGCAAATTCATATTATTTCAGTCACCAAAGGAAAGTATATAGTATATTTTATATACCTTTGTGCAAGGATCCTTCTTTCTGTCCCAAATTTAAGTGATTAAGAGATTAATGAAAAATTATTTGTTTCATTTGCTAGTGCTACACGAATTCATTACAAAAATATTTTTTTATACATTGAAATTGGTAACTAATAATTAGTACTGAGATTAAATTTACTTTCGGTTCGAGATGAATACATGCTATAACATTAGAAACTTGATATTTCAAAATGCGCCCTATCTATCTATTGTAAAGATTCATATCGAATAGGTAATTTGTGTCACTTTCGTAATAAAAAGTAAAATCGGTAACAATGTACTGTCGGTTCGAATTTCTAAAATAAAGAAAACTTCACATTTAGTTGGGATCTTTCCAAAAAAATTTTGTTGTTGAAAATAGTGCTGTTTATTTCAAATGGCACTAGGCTACAGGTCATTTTTATGAAGATCGAGCGTAAAAGTTACGAGATGGAGTGCAAAATTGCCTCAAATGGTTTTAACATTGTCACTGTTCTACTATTCTATTCTTTATAAAATGGTAAAACTAATGCAAGAAAATCTGACAGTTTATCTAAGAATTCTAGAGCTAGAAAACGTGACCAACCAATGGACCAAATGCATGGGATGATAGACAAATATATCTCGTTAGAAGTGGTAATTATAGGTCAATAAAAATATTATTTGGTATATGTGACCCAAATACCACTAGGAACATCACTCATTATTTTCCAGGTAGAGTTGCTAGCAATAAACATATGTGCTGAAGAGTGTTTGGATAGAAATCTTTTTAAAAAACACTTTAACATTCTCTCAGATAACTAGTCGGCCTTGAAGGTCCTGAAAGCTATTGTGTGCATGTCCAAACTAGTGTGGGAGTGCAAACAAACTCTAAAAGCACTAGCTAATAAAAAAAGTAATTCCAATGTAGCTACCAGGCCACCAAGGTATATAGGACCAGAATCCTACTGTAACCACAATAATAATGTACTCAATGGACTACTAAAAAATCAGATGGAATCTTGCTCCGGAAAAACTTGGAGGTCTTATCCCGATGATTCATAACCATATCATCTAAGAAGTCTGAATAACGTCTTGTGATGATCAGGAATGACAACAAACCGGTGTTCTTCTGACAGGTCATTGCTTCATCAAACATCACCATAAGACGATAAGTATCTCAGAGGACCACAACTGTGAGTAAGGCATGAAAACGGCAAAGCCTATAGTCTACGAATGCTCTGCCCATTTCGTTAATAACTTAGGAAGTGGGACACATAAACCTCCCAAAATAGCTTTATTTGGGAGAAAACTACGTTTTTTGGGAGCAGAAACATAAGATTTGGGGTCTTGCACAATAGTTATTTATAAATCAAGGCACTAAAGGCATACTTTTTGTCACAAGTGGCGAGTGACCAAAAGAGATTTTTTTCGAAATCGCCCAAAAAAATACTTGGAAAATATTTGGAATTGAGGCAAGCAGAATAGGTTTGCCTCAATTCCGCATTTAGTTATACAGCCGCATTTAGTTATACAGCCGCATTTAGTTATACAGCTAAACAATATGATTATTTCTTCAAATTGGCATGCAAATCTTGTCTTTACATTTATTTATATAAATGATTATAAAACCGTTATTAATAATTATTCATAATGTGCGCCTTGTTTCCCAATGTCAGTAATGGGGTCACAACTCTCCTCTTTTAGCACATTTATTTGTGATAAGAGCTAAAAATCACAAGGCGCTAAATCGGGTGACTGAGGCGAATATGCATAGACCAAAATCGAAGGCAATTTGGGGCACGACGTGATATCATGATGAAAAGCTGTTGGATCATTCTTCAGGTCTCCTCTAATTACAATACTTACTTTAAAACGAAGAAAACAATTAGCATTACCTCGATGTTTTTCTATGGTTGACAGATCTTTGTAGGCGAGTTGGTTTTCTCTAATTATTTTGAATTTTCGTTTCAAAGTCATAGCCATAGATCCATGACGATTGAAACACGATTTTCCTTTTGATTAATGAAACGTCTCAAAATAAATTTTATACTCGCGAAAGTAATCGGTTAAAATAGTTCGTACAGCTTACACAACATTTCAAGTTCTTAATCGCCTATTTGAAAATGCAAGTTTGTCCACTTTTTGTTTATCATCTGTTTTTGAAGTACTAATCGTTACTCGTTTTTAACGCACATATCCACATTTAAATCAATCATACCAAACAGTCTTCATTATCAACAGAAATAAAGTTTAACATTTCGTAGGTCTTTTTGATACTTTCACTCTATTTAAAATATGTTTCTCAAGACGCATGTTTTACAATGGACAATGCAAACACGATCTGCTTAAAGTGGATGTGATTGTAGACTGACGAGCTTGGCTAAAGCTTGTTACTGCTTGTCTCAAGACATACGGGTATGAGATAGTTTAGTGATAATATGTATAGCATAAGTAATTGCAGCTATGACGAAAAATATGCAGTATTTTTCTCTCTTATACGAAACGGCAATAACAGACTATTTTTAGGCAATTTGACAATGTTATGCAATGGATTATTTCATAAATTTTATAAATCTTAGCGTAAAAATGTTGCCTTAAACTAAAACAGAGCCATTCACCCATTTTAAAAATTTTCTCATTAGTGTAATTTCTACGGCAACTGAAGAAGAAATGAAATTTAGTAAAGGACAATTGGGTAGAATCTAATAATTAGAAATATGTTTTTTGAATTGTGAATACAAAATTCACTTTTATACGTGACCGATTACTGGAATAAACATAATACAATCACAAATAGTTTATTTATATTGGTAAATCTTTGAGATCATGAATTGCTGCTTTATTATTTCGTTTTCAAGCTGAAGTCCATGATTACTTCTGCAAATACACATCAAAGAACTTTGCAATGATATATAAACAGTTATTTTCTTGAAGTATATCTGTTGGAATGTTGTAACTTATGAAATTAATTAGTTCTTAAAATTTACATCCTTAAACAGGGTGTCCAAAAGCACTTCTATTACATGCAAACATCTGATAATATACGCAGTAATTTGAAATTAAGTAACACTTCAGTAAGATTTGGTTTTTCCTTCAGGAGATTTGCAGACAACAATCTACGATTTGATAAAAACTGCACTAGGGCAGATAACAACAAAAATGCTGCTTATCGCTAAAATCTTAGTGCACTTATGTATCTATAATAAGTTTACATTTCATCAACCTTTCCATGTTTTGAAAACCCATGACGTGCTATTATTTTGTCGATGAGATGTCGATAGTTATACTACCACTACACCAACTGTCTGATGCTCGTGTCGATGACCATCGTCTTCAGAGACTTGTCCTACCAGCGTCATCTTCGTAGGGCGCTAGCTCCGTTACGTTGGGAGGAACTTATATTAGATTAGATGGATATCAAATTCCATTTCAAATCGAAAGTTCGTGTTATTTATAAACGTATACCAATAAATCAAATATAATATTTAAGAAAATGTTTAGCAAAAGAAAATTTCAATTATGGAAACAGTATCTGTACACCTATTGCTTTTCTATGGCAATTGAATTGATGAAAAATAAACAAACATAACATAAAGCATTTCCGTGTTTTAAAAGTCTCGACCAGACGTTATTTGCACCCCAAACCACTTTTGAAGAGTACATGTATGCCTATATAGCGTTTATTGCAAATTAGCTTGTTTACCGTTTAATTACTCTACCCTCTTCAATCACAACAGAAGGGGATATAGAACGGTGTATGGGATGTCTCGATACTGCTGAATAATCAATCCTTTTATTAACGGTTATGAATAGTACAATAATTGGCAATGATATTTACAAATTAAGAAATATCTATTTCATTATCTTTCTTTTCATCTTAGATATGTATTTTATCCACTTCTGCCAGTTATTTGTTTTCATAACATTCATTATCCCTAATATTTTAGGAATTATATTTTTTCCAGTAGTTTCTCTCCATCCTTAAGTCTCCTCATATCTTACAACGTCTCAATATCTATGTTAAGGCATATAAAAAAAATCCTCTTTGATTAAGATAAACACTTAACTAACTTGAAATTTCTATTAAAATAATATTTTTCGCAGATTATCCTTGTACATCACAATGTAATATCAAACTTTCGCTACTCAGAATCTATAGCTCTGTTATTAGCGTCTTAGTAGCTCTCTCCTTTCTCAGAAATGTGTGTACGAGCTAAAATTGGAAATATCCAATTCCGATTTAGAATTGACAAATTTAAAAAATTCGAGACACTCTGTATTTATAACATGACTCAACTCATCATCAAATTGTTCTTGTCTGCTGCATATTTCACTTTTGTAATCAATAGACAGGCAGAAGCACCCCAAGCCAAATGAGGATCACTCCTCTAATCTACTGAAAAAGTATGAATTCAGCTTCCTGCAGTTTACAGGAATACAGGATTGTATCTAGGAGTTAATTTAGAGAAAAAGAGTTTTAAAATAAACGACACTTAATATATTAAATACAACTATTATTAGAAGAGTTGCGGTTACAATATTTTGTTTTTCATTTACTTACAGCATCCCAAAGCCACAATGGGAAACCAGACAAAAAAATTAACAATTTAACTGGATGGGAAGGTACAAATAAATATTAACATACTTATGTAATTGTATTATTATTAGTAATAATTAATTCTACATAAAGATTTGAGGATTAGTATGTTTTCTTAAAAGACCTAGCAATTTTAGATAGTGTTATTTGTTACAAATTTGTAAAGGAATATCAAGGAAGAACAACTACATCTGGTCGCTAGATCATTTAAGTTAAAACGTCGTAATACATTGTGGTAACCAAATGTCAGATTTTCTACAACTTTTTATCTTTTAGACCTTTTTATAAGTTTTTTCTCAATAATTTTCTATCAAAGGAAACCAAAAATCAAATTTTCTCACCATGAAACTTGTTTATGAAACTCAAATAGTACAGATATTGTTACTTGTTGCGAGTTCGTCTAGTTTTGTTTCGTTCTAAGCCAAAATTATAACGTTGTCGGTGATTGTGACCTGTCAAACTGTTGGTTTATCCTATGGAGAAATTGCTTGTCTTGTAAATTATACCACAATGAGTAATTATAGCATAGGAGGTGTTACGTATGGATAAATGGAGGTAGAGGAATACAAAGAAGACCAACTAATAAATCGAGTCGTACCGCAAGTAGCTCTGTGAGATCGCTTTGCTATTACAATGAGAAAATGGTTGGGTGAGAAATGTAGACCACTGTTACTATATGTTCAATATATCCCCACATTAAAGCTTTTGGTTTCTTTTTTACTGTCCAAGATTAGTATTTTTCTAAGTGCAGATCATTGCCATCATCCTTTGAGCTGGTACAGAAAAAGGCAGAACTGGGATGTAGAATAGCATAAGTCAGTGACGAATCGCTGGTGTTTCAAGAAATTCAGTAACACACAACATTTTTATCAATTTAACAGTACTCTACTCTATCTAGATCAAAACATATCTACTTCGTTACATTATTTTCTCCACTTTCGTTGTTTATTTGTGAGTAAATTCGGAATCTCACAATTTTAATTTGAATTCTGAGATACTTTAACATCTCAAATCCTCTTCAAACTTGAATACATAGCTGTTTTTTGTAATATCCTATTTATGGAGGGTGCTACAGAAAGTGTCCATCAAATTCTTTACGTTAGGGAGGCGCTACTATCGCATGAGTGTAAATTTTAAATAAAGCGCTAAAAATTTAAGAATAAGGACAGAGAAAGAAAGAAGTAATAATTGACACTTTCTTTCTTACAAATTCACAATAATTAATTAACATTCAGCGTTATCTCACAGTAGTTTTTCTAGGTTATATTTATAAAATTATTTTATACTACGTGAATAGTTTAGATTTTGTATACCAATATTTAATTAACGACTTTAGTCATTTGAAATATAAAATTGCAGCATACTTCACTCTATCTAAAATAACTAAGTTCATATAATATCTCGTCCGACAGGAGCGCCATTCTGGTCAAATTTTAAATTATAATTTACCACCTACAAGCGGATAGTTTTTAAGCTAAGCTTCTGCATGAGATGGTCCTCCTTACCTCTATCCTCCATAATTCTCTTGAAAGAGCATATATTCTGACATTGATGCCAACCTGGAATTAACCTACTTGCATTCAAAACAAAAACTGATTGCACAAGTTTATTGCATATATATAAATCTTTCATTAGTTTTTAACATGACTGCGGAATGATAGTCTACAACTATTCTAGAAAAACTCCTAGAAGTTATTCTGAACACAGTACTACGTAATTGTTTGGGTGCTCATCGCACAAGTTGTATCCAAAGTTAATATGGAGAGACTGAAGAACCACCACTTTCTTATTGAAGACAATATCTGAGCATCTCGTACACTGCCTCTTTATTATTGAATACAAAAGCCAGTTTTTCGCAATGTCGTATCTAATCGTTTTAAAAAGAAATTTTCAACCAGCTCAACTACTTCTTTATGATATATCATCAATAGATTCTCCCCCAAAATAGCTCTCCCTATTACAGAGCTACGTTTTGCGCACTTCAATAAATCAGAGAATCCATCTAAACAATAAAACAAAAATTTATTAGAATCTTAAATGAATACGATAGCTTTTATCAGGTATGTAAAGATTCTTCAAAAAACCAAGATGAAATTGGTGGCGCCTTCAACTATGAGAACTTGTCAAAAAACGATTCCCAAACTTCTCTAACGGCAATCTACCAGTAAAATTCCAACCAACTTTTAGCAATTGTTATCAAGAAAGAGCCACCCATTTGCAGCAACATGAATGTTTATTTGGGTCCTATGCCAGATCGAAAATGAGAAAGTAGATTAAATAGCAAAAAATGCATACAGCAACAAACAATTGAAAAAGAATTATTACATGAGAACAAAATCCAAGAAAAATGGCAAGAAGCAGCAAAGCATAACCAACACAAATCTCACGAAGTCGATAAGAGTTATTACGACTGTATGTATGTATGTATGTACTGTCTTACTGCAATATTGGAGAACCCAGTGTTTACATCCCATCCATCAATTCCACTCCTTTTAAAAACTCTAGAATGTGGGATGGCTTTAATTGCCAGAAATCTTCGTCTTCTATTTCATACGCACCCAGGTGTAGTGCTCTAGAGTTCTTTAGTGTATCACATTTCGAGAGAATGTGAATAGATGTTTCGTCCTCTGTGCAACAAAATCTGCACGCCGCATTATCTGCTAGGTCTAGCGTATTCAGGTGTGTGTTGAGGCGACAGTGCCCCAATAGAACTCATGCTAGTATTCGTAGATTGTTCTCATTTAGATTGATTCATTCAGCAGTTCTACTCTGGTTGTAGCTTTTCAGAAGAGTCTTTACCTGTCTGAGGCCCTGTAGGTTGTCCCAATAATTGGTTTTGCTCCTATCTTATCTCCCATCTTTTCCAGTGCTTTTACCATTGTTCTATAGCTGATACCATAGAAGGGTTCAGGCCCCATGAAGGGCTTGTCTGCCACCGTGTGTATCGGAATCCATTGTAGGGTAATTTACGACTGTAACTCCAATAACATAAGTACAAGTCAACAAGTGATATACCTTTTAATTGACGGTACTCCAAGATAACAAAAAGAGCCTTATGAACTATCTGGAAAACTGCAAATTAACAAATAAAATCTAGAGACTAATTTGCCAACATCCCCGAACTAACCTTAACTACTCGAAAATAATGCTGCATGCAAAAAAAATGTCAGTACTGTAATTTCCATGTTTCCACTTTAATTGATTTAACTGACGTATTTAAAGAAAATAATGTTTAAGACTTAAGTTTCATGATGTTCATGATGGGCAAAATTATTATTATTTTTACATCGAGTATTTCCCGAAACTGTGTCACTAGTTTGCTTCAGCTACAAGTTTTTTTGTTAAAATTAAAGGTAATCAATTCAGTTTACTTTCGGTAAATATTTTTTACAGTATAGTTTCGGCTATACTGTAAATTATCAAAATTCAGTCGTCCACACATAATATTTATTAAATATAAAGCAAAGGTATTCAGTATATATTTAAAATGATGAAACCTATTGGATGGGAGAACGGAGGATTGATTTGGATTGGATACCTAACAGTTCGTTATTGATTATTCAACTGCAGATCTGTCTTAAACACTAATTTATCATCGCGGTGAAGCAACCCAATCAAACTTAGCAAGTGGAATTAATGTTAGTTAATGTTATATTGATTTATATCTTCTAGCAATAATCTGTTTTTTAATAAATTCAATTCGCAATGATCTTATTTTGTAATGAATTGACTTATATTTATATTGTTTCATTGATTTGAAAATATTTAATGAACAGAGATAAATCTGGGAAATGTATTAGAACTAGTAAACACATAGCATGTTCCGAATGAAAAATAGAATAAAATAGTTACTAATACCTTTAAAATGAATTTAATTGAATTATATGGAAACGTGCGTTTTAATTGGGGCAATAAGTAAACATAGATTTTATGTAAACCAGCAACAACAACGTAAATAATCATTTTTATTTATTTTAAAACAAATAATTTCTAGAGTGATTATTGTACATGCAGGGTCTGATTAGAAAAATGTGTTCGTTGTTGTAATTCTTATGCGTATATTCTATATTAAGTTGAAAATATTTCTTATGAACAATCTATAGTTAGGTATAATCAATTTATATTAAATCGGGTATCGGATGCTCCAATATTATTATAATAATAACGATAATATTTTCATATCATCAATTGAAAGCAAATAACAAAAATATATATAAGCGATTCAATGCATAAGAATGTTTGGGGAGAAATATTGGGATTATTGGTACAAAAATTATGCAAGAAGCAACATACTCAGAAATGAGCTTAACAGGAAAGAACAGCTAGTATAAAAAGAAAATTGAACAATTTTGCTTTAGAATTATTTATATACTACTTAAATCTTTTTCTTAGCATCTGTATATCTTTTGTTTGAATATTATTTTTGATTTTAATAATTTCCACTTCTCGTTCATTATAACTATAAATCCTTCTATATTATAATAATGGATTAACACTTCTAATAGGGTAGCGCCGCAAACATGCTTTCTAGATCCTCTTGTTGGTGTAGATCAGTCCTCATAGTTCATGTCTACATTTTGTCGCTTATTTCCCGCCACAAATTTCTATTTCCTGTCTTTGCTCTCTCTGCTTCCCATTGCATCATATTGAATGCTATAGATTTTGTTCTTTCTCTCCATACATGCCCCAACCACTTAGCACTTCTAAATTTTTCTATATATATATATATATATATATATATATATTGATCATTATTGATCATAACACCGAGGTTTTTTCTACTTCCATAAATTCATAATCGCCAAAGGTTAAAACTCCCTTGACAGAGCTTTTCAAATATTATTATTTTCTTTTGTTTCCATAGATTTTTAAGCCCATCCGTTTTCCCTCTGTAACTACCTCAATTAACATTGTCTCTATTATAGATCTTCATCTGGTTACAAGTACTATATTATTATTCCTTTGTTAATCACAAACTCATCAGATTCTCCTTTAGGTGTTAGTATGCTGACCCTTGTTCTTTTAGTGGTGTCAATAAAATATTTCTTTTCATTGAGTCCAAGGACTATTTAAAATCGATGAAGAGCATTCCTATGTCTATTCGATACACATGTGGTTTTCCTATTATTTGTTTCATTGTATCTACTGCGTCTGTTGTTGACCTACCCCCTGTAAAGCCGCATTGATATTGTCTCACTATTTCTTGAGTACTACTAGCTAGTCGTTTTTGGATTACTATTGATAGAATCTTATAATAGGGTGATGTCCCTATAGTTGCTGCACTGGTGTTGATCACCTTTCTTGTGTACAGTGATAATTTGTCCTAGTTCCTATTCTTTTGGCATCCCTCCGTCAAACTATATTTTCCTAATTAGTCTGTATATATTTTTTTTCAAGTGTGTTTCCTCCATACTTTATCAGCTCTATGCCTATTTCATCTTCACCCGGTGTTTTTTCATTTTTCATTTTATTTTTAATTTCCTCAACTTCTTCTATTATTATTTCTTCTGATAAAGTTCCTTGATCATTCTCCTCCTTTTGCTCGTCCTCTTCTGTGCTTGGTACAGTTAGCAAACCCTTAAAGTAATTTACCCATATTTGTTTATATTGATGGTCTTTTTCTGCCAGCCTGCCGTCTTTATCCTTTATTCCTTTGTAGAAACTCTTTGTATTTCTAGTTTCGCTTTCCTTTTTTATTTATCTAATAATATTATCTATCCACTAACGTTTACTTTTCCTTATTGGCTTATCGCCCTCCTTTCTAATCATTTCGTATTGTTTTCTGCCTCCAACTTCAATATTCGTTTTCATCCATTTTTTAGTCTTGCTCTAACTTTCATTTTTACTACGCTTCCTATACAGCGTTCATTGAACCATTCTTTTTTCTTGCAGGTCTTTGTTCCACCCAAATAATTGTTGGCTGCAGTTTGCAAAATACTCTTTAAATTGTTCCAATCCTTCTCGATCCTTCTATATTAGTTATAATATATTTAGATTTTATCTTAGCTTTTGTTATAATTTTGCTCTTTTTTCTCTTTTACCTTTTGATATATTTCAAGAGCTCGTAATTTTTTTTGTTGTTTTCAATTGCATTTCCTTGTCCCCTATTGTTTTGTAAATGTTTAGTGATTACCAGATCTCGTGACTATTTTCATAAGCTATCTGGTAACATCTAAATCATCAGCTTTTTGTATGTACTCTCTCCAGCAACGCTGTAAGCTTGTTTTGGGATAGATAGAGCTGATGACTAAGCTGTAATTGGCGATTACAGAAGAGGAGGTCGTTCAACTTGTAGATTAATACTTAAAAATGACAAATTTTACTGTAACTCATAGAGTTCAAATAAAATTATTATGTAGAATTTGACGCTTAATTGAAAATATTAAGGTAACAAATCGTAATGTAAAATTCTCCTATTCTCATTCTATATTTCAGGTTTCTGATGAGGGTTCCGCCTTTTCTTGTAGTCTTGTAATTGGGTCTTTTTTTGTTATTTATCTTATCTTTTCATTTAATACCCTTAATTGTACCCATTACTCTTCTCAAATGGGTTCATCTAGATTTCATTTTTTCATATCAATTTTTCTATGCTCCCCCGTGTCTTATCCTTGTATTTCATTCCATGAGTATATGGTAGCTGTTGTTTCGATCTATAGTCAACATTTTATTTTTATTATTTTAATGTTTTCTATTTCTTCAGTCAATATAAAGCTTATATGATATTCGCCATCATCGGCATCAACATATTCGTTTCATGCGCTTGTTCATAATTAGCTATTCTTCATTAACACCTCTTCTTATTTTATATTCGGTAATAGTTCTTTGATCTTTACGTTTTGATATGTGCCTCTTATAGTACCTTCTAGTACTCTTAATATTTTGATCTCACCCTAGTATCTTTATATTTCTGTTATTCCACTGTATCTAATGCTACTCTTAGATTCCCGAAATATATCTTCTAGAATTCTAGTATATAGTAGTAGCGTATAGCTCAAAGTCCGTTTACTAAGAAATTATTTTCCTAACCTTCTGATATTCTTTGTTTTTTCCATAATTCTTTGCATACCACCCAAATTCATTCTGTTCCTTATTGTGTCAACCTGTTTATCATCTCTAGAGCTATGCAAGTTACTTAACTTTCACTTCTTGTATTTATTTTGTGTGTAGAAATAGCTATCTTCTATTTCTCTTCCTTCCTAAGCTATTCAAGCTGAGCTATTGAAAATTTGACAATTTTTGGTTCTAGTCCTAACAAAAATCTGCGTATTCAATATCATCACCAAACAGGTTATGTATGCAATAGTGGAAAGCACTTTTACTATAATTGGAAATGTCTATAATCTTTCAGATTACATATATCCGTAATTTACATAATCATTCATTCCAGTTGAATTCATTGGAATTTTAAATTATTATTGAATTAATAATATTTACTTAACATTAAATAAAATATTTCCAATGTGATCCTAACACCGATAGTTATTCAACGTGAATTAATGAACCCTTTCAAATAAATCGGCACGTTTTATACTACAATTTGTTCAAATTATTACCATTTTATATTATCTCTAGCCACGTTTACATTGTGTGCTATTTCTCTATAACGAATAATAAACAAAAATATTTTTCTACGGATATTATAAAATGATCTAATTTTCTCACTCCTCACTCCGTGAAGCCGGTCCTGTCTAATATATTAATCGAAGTTAAAGTTTGGTGGATGCACCGATTATTGTTTGAATTTTTTTTGACCAATCAACACATATATGTCTTTGTAACCTGTTTTTATAGAGACGGTTTCTAGGAACGCCTTTTTCTGTTCAAAGAAAATTAGGGAAATTTCAGGAAACGAAGATTCTGGAAAGTGATGATAGTATATAAAACGAGTCTTTAGCATTTGAAAACGAAAACTGTTTAAATAAATAAGATCATTACATTATGATAGCTCAAGTCATCCATGAATTATAACATAAAATTGACGACCATTAGCGCTCAATATCTACTAATGCGATGAAAATATTGGCATAACAATACGATCGAAATGCTGTACAATTATTATTGCTGTAAACTTTTCAAATGAGCATAGTTTCCTTTTTTTATACTAAAAGAGTTCAGATTTGTTTAATAATTATTATAATGGAATACAGTTTGAAAATAAACCACCAAATATTTCTTAAAAAGTATCTGTTGTTTGTAACGCTATATGCTACCAGACACATCCCGACAAAAATGTAAAATCGCTTACAGTAACTGGCTAATGGAGGCCAAGGTGAATTCTTTTTATGAAAGTACCTGTAACTTTATTTCAAGAACTCTAAAAAGTACCATAGGTAGTAATTAAAAACTGTATTTATATGTGAAAATACGCAAAATACTTTTTTAACTAAAATTGACACATTTGTTCAGTGATGATTTTCAAGATAAATGAGAAACTATTCTATTAAATATAAGGAAAATAGTTATTTATGTATCAAAGTCAAACTTTCTGTCATGAGACGAGTGACAAAAGAGACTTTAGTGCCGCGTTATATATTATATAAAAATCGAAATTAATGTATCACTTTACTGCCGATTTCGCAAACAAGGATGTTGCTTTATAGAATATAATAGTATTCAATAGGAAAAATGCAAACATAATTTTATTATTTTAAAAATAAGTGATAGGATTTCTCGCTTGTTCAACAATTTGTTGAAGGAGAGATTTCAACAATCCTAGAATGATTTCGTACAATACAGTTCAATTTCCTTCCCACGATACCCACGAATATTTTCCATCTATTATGCCCCTTTGATTGAGTTCGATCCGACTTGTTTATTTAGTTGTGGGTAAATAATGCAATGGATTATCTTGTCATCCAGCTTACTTAAAATATATTATTAACCCACTATTAAGTACTATAAAATCAACTATTCTGGCGGAGAGCCCACAACAGATGTACGTTTATTTCTACTTACTTTTGTGCAACCAACTGTAGTGAGAATGCTTCTACTATTAGATTAATAATTTGCAACTATGTTGAGTTTTAATGGCGTCGGTAATATGTAACTATTAGACTTCAATTAAACTTCATGAGCGTTACAATCGTTTTCACACTAAATCAAGTTTGTAATAAATGAAAGCATTTGTGAAGAAAATTGTTTGTTTGCTCAATACGTTTTTATTACTCATTATTACGAGTGTAAAACAATAATTTCTCTTTTGAAATTGAGATCTATGGAAATAAGTAAAATGGGGTGAAAGTCCAGTTATAAAAAGAAATTTCATGAATAACCATTTGCAAATGACACATATTGTTTCTGTTGGGACTCATAACCCCTGGTGTTGACATAAGCAGTAACAAGTTTGAACCCGTCTCAGCTTTTTAATCAGCTACTATAATTTATTGAAGGGACGATAGCCAGAGATTACCGTCAACCTGTGAACATCTTCTTCATCTCTCCGATGCCACCTACTCCAATGCCAACAATAATCTTTCCTCTAAAACCACCCATACATTTATTACTTCTCCCACCAATAATATACTTCAACGCCCGCAAAAAGGACAAAAAATACCAACAGGTCCCCTTTATTTACAAGGTCCAGATGGCGAGCTGACCAGTCAGCTTAAGAACAGCAGTGGTGTGAACGATGTTTTCGCATTCTTTATTTTTGTTTCAGCTTATCATATTCTCGATGAAATTCCAAGAAGTAGGCAAATTGAGACAATGGAATCACTTTATGCCATGAACGAATAATCACCCTACCCCCTAAAGTTCTTGTCCAACTTGTAAGCATCGTGTTTCTTGAGATAGTGAGTCTTCCAATTTTGTGCCCAAACTTTCAAAGGGTCTTCCAAACTCTTATTTTGGCAACTTTATAGATTAACGAATAACTAACGGTGACAATTTTTTCATCTTCACTTATATTCACTTATTCATTGAGAAAAACATCAAAATGAAGAATGATTAAAATGATCTTATTATCTAATTTTCTTACTTCTATCAATGTGTCAATTTGTGAGGTCTTATCAAATTGTCCCAATTTCAATATCAAACTAAATTCACAATAAATCCAACATTCCCTGGTATTTATATAATAATGGAAAATATTTTCAAAAAATTTTACAAGTTATGTAACTAAGTGTGGAAATTTGTATATATAACTGAATTAGATATGAACAGATTCAAGAATTTGAATCGTAAAATTGAGTATCTCACATAAGTAATAATTTAATAGAATTTCTATAAAGTAAAATATTCTAAACTTGCAATAAAAGCTGGCCACATTATGTGTTTTTATTGATTCCCTAAATATTTTATGTTGGCAAGGAAATCAAAAACTTAATAAGCAATTAAATATTACAAATATAACTGAATTCTGTATGTGTGGGCTGTTGAAAATTAAAAAAAAAACTATATTGGCATCTGGATCATATTGGCAACTGTAAGTGCCAATAACTAAATAGATTCTTTCTTGTAATGCATTTTATACTGAAATACTTATCTAATTGCTTTTAAATCTTCTTGAGCATATTTTGAATTGAAGTGTTGTCATTTATATATATTCATCGAGATACTTAATGATAAAATTTAATTCAATGAAATCTACCAAAATTTAGTTTGTATTGATTCATTATGTGTGTGTACATAATTCTCATATTTTTAAGAGACGCTTGCTTAATCAAAAAATTCTACCCCTATCCTCAAAACTAATATTACTTATAGTAGTAATGAAATAACACTATAGAAAACACTATTTTCTTTCAACACGCCAGTTAAATTGATTAAATTCTTCTTTACATTGTTAGAAAAATCATTGATGATTTTTTATTATTAAACAGAATAGTACAACTAAAATTACTGATGGAAGGATGTCCTATTCAAATTAAAATATCTGGTAATCAGTGAGGAATTACAAATAACTTAATTGTGTATTTTATATAAAAATTATTAGTCTGCTTCGTTATTGACGCATGCCGAAAGAGTATCTAACCAAAGGAACTGGGAAGAATCAGCAACTTGCACATTCAATATAAATATAAATAAAGTTGATTGTTGAGTGAGAGCATGAAGGTGTAGAAGTACCTGGTGCCCGTACATCATCATTTCCGAGATTTCCGAACACGAATGTCAGGATAGAAAAAGTGTACGAATTTCTATTATCGAGGATTGCAAGTATAACTTTGAGTAACTACTTCATATTTCATTATAACAATTAGTTTTTCTAGGAATTCAATAAAGCTTATTAAAACGATATCGGTACCTCGCAGGTTATCGTCATGATTATTATTAACCAGCCGCCCTGGGCACGAGGTGCCTCGCAGGTCGCCATCGTCGTCATATTCGTATTCAGCGACCTCTAAAACCACCGGGATATTTATTTTCGTAAAGAATTTCCATTGGATTCCACTAGACGACGAAGATGTCGACCACTTTGGCAACAGATACCATGTACCCATTTTGTGTTGTGATATTCATGTTCAGTTACTTTGGAAACCCCCGAATAGTAAAATTGAGTTAATTTTTTTCATTTTTAACCATTCGAGATGCACTTTTCAAAATGTATTTTACTCTACTCAAATGCAATTTTCATTTCTTACTAATAAATTTATTTTACAAAGTTTTCTGAGGCTCTCCCGAATCGAATGCTGTTGCATCTTGATCCGTCTTACTGTTGTATTGTACTAAATAATGTAGTAAATATAACCTAAAAGATATATACCCTGATGCTATGATATTAATTTTAAAACTAGGAAAATTTGGTGCTATAGAGTTTCGTGACCTTAATAACTTCTTTTATTCAGTTCAAAAACATCTATATACGAGAAATATGCGAAGCCTTGCGAATGCGTGTTTTCTCCCTTGTATTGATATCGCCCCTCGGCCTAAGAATGATCCAAAGGGTTTTCAATGAACGGATATTTGCCTTTTCCATGTATGTGATAAAATACGTGAAGTAAACAAGAAAACGCTAAACCGATCTTTATCGTACCTCTGTGTGAAAAGGGTCATAAAATTTTCGATCATTTTGTTTTCACTGGACCGCTTAAAAATGGTAATTTACGATATTTCGGTGTTTATCTTTATAGCAAAATTAACATGTAAACAGTTATACCAATAAAATTGGGTATAATTTCGTTTTTTTCTTACAGTATTAAGATTAGATTTTCCAGCAATTGGAAATCATGAAAGGCTACTACGACATTAAATGGTATTGTCATTAAATCTTTTAGAGTTTTTCGTGGACCAATCCAGCAAGATTGATAGATAAATTAGATAGATGATTTCTATCTAATTTATCAAAAAATAGACAAAATATCAAAAATATTTATTTTGGAGAATACAGTTCTTGCTTGCTCATTTCAAATACATCTTTTTCGTCGTATACTGTCTTTTAGACCAACCCATACGTGTTCTATCGGGTTCATATATGTGTTATTGGTGGCCAATCTAATATTTGAATCTTGGCAGTAATCAAATTATTCAAGTTGGATGCTGACAAATGCTCCAATGAAGGCTCGTGAATAAAATATGCCGACGATGCATCAATAAAGGATGTGTATAACATATATACAATTATGGATCTATGAATGACTCAAAACTAAAAAATAAAATGTGTGGTTCTCACTCTACTAAATTAAGTTAAAAAGTTATCTACCATATAGTCCTGATTTGACATTAAGAGAGTTTTTTTGCAGGCTACTAAAGTCGCTTTTTAGTTTAACACAAAAATTTGTGAAAATGCTTGGAAAAGCCTTTTAATCTTGATTGAGAATATTTCGAAGACAAATTACACTATCGTCGATAATAAACACCTGTTTTTTTTATTGTTATGAATAGGGACCTTTGTATTGTTAACATTACAAAAGTTAAAGGAGATAATATGAAATTATTGCGGATAAAAATGATAGTAAATTCGATAATTATGTGTATATATAATATATTTAAAACCATAAGAGAAACATAATAACAGGGTAACGACGAAAAATAAAGGAAAACGCACCCAACGTAAACCTAACGCCTTTCATTTGTTCTAATTCAGCAATTATGTCGTACGGGAAACCAATTAATTTCGCCTTTTAACTCGGAACTGGTAGAGATACGAAGTGTTCCGCTTTTCAGCAATGATGATACATACATGCATAGCTTACTAAGTGGTCTGTTGGTATTGTGTCAACGCAGTTACTCGTTTGGCCGTCAGAGTGCACGATTTATCGCTCAATAAATTACAGACCATCCTTGTCTAACTCACGTGCTTTCACCTACTCTGTTACGCGCGGGGCGGTGTCGATTTACTGAAGTAATGTACATATCATAGACAGGACCGTATCTTTCATCGTTAAATCATTCAAATTATATTTAATATTACAGTCAATTTTTTCTGAATAATCTGAATTTATTTCTTTTGTTTTATTTTCAACTAACTTTATAATTATGTAATATAGTGACAGAGGGAAATGAAAAACTGCTAAGAAACAAAAAATAGTGAATGAAAAGACTCTGTCTTTAATTTATTAGACGACATTAAGTCAATACTCTAAATCTGTTTTTAGATTAGTTAAAAGATGAATAACCTGTTAAATCACCGAGGAATCATTCTAATTATATTTATATAATCCAAACTTGCTGATCTTTTCCTTGTGAGAAGATATTATACAATGACAAGTATATGTACTAATACAAAATATGAAAGAACTTTGGGCTCATGCTTGCCAGCTTCTATATTCAAAATATTGCTGAAATCATTCTAATAATCCCCTCTAATGAAGTTTAACATTTTTAATGGTGAACGTATTCAGAATGTGATGTCATACGATTACTATTTGAGTTGAAGCATTTATCTTGGTAAAAAAATTGAATCGAATCGTGAATATTTTCGTGCGATGATTTTCTATCACTTTCGACGTGGATTAAGCACCATCTCGAGCCACTTTGTTTCCCTGATTTTCCTAATTCAATCGAGGTCGTACTTCGCTACACGGTTAATTGCAAGATCGTCGTGTGACATATGGCGAGATTAAGACATACTTGGTCATTGGTTTCACTCGCATACATTCAATATTCCATGAGCATTTAACTGTCAAAAAGATTTATTCGCATCGGATACTGCTTAATTTGTGACAATCGTTCATAAAAGATCGTGTCGATTGGTGTAAAGAAATGGTGAAAAAATTCGTTCTCGGTGCTTCAAAAGACGACTATAAGATCGTGATAGGCGACGAATCATGAATCTATGCATATGATCCCGAAACTACACAACAATCGACTGTGTAAGTCTTTCAAGATAAGTCAAATCCAACAAAAGTTGTTCACGCACGAAACACTTTCAAGCAAATGGTAGCCTGGTTTTTCGGAATAATTGAACCTATCGCCACCGTTCTGTTACAGCAACGTAGAAGAGAAGGATAAAAGAACATTTAGCGAGTTCATAAGTTCCAGTTTATGAATATTGAATATGGAAATTCCTTTGAACACCACGTCAACTTCTTACACTTGTAACGAAAGTAAAAAGATAAAAGTATAGAAATTGGTATAAAAAAGCGTCGTTGAAGACAGTTAAGATTGAGAGAAATAACAATTGATAGAAATATGAAATTTGGAAAACTTCCAATGATAACACCGAAGAAAATTTTTATCAACTCAACTCTACTGAGCCCGATGGTTTTCTCTCCCTTATTACAGCCCTGTATGTCTAAGTTACATTGTCGCCGCCAACTTATCGCTTAATATCTCAGATATTATTATTATTAATTAAAGATAAATGCTTGCGAAATATATTTGACATTCATCTATCTATAAATTTTTTTGAGATTAGTTGGACTTATTGGTAGGAGAGAAAAACAATTTGGTGAAAGTGTTAGTTTACTCCAACTTTTGATTAACGAGACCGTATCACAATTTTTTTTTGAGAAGGGTTTAAGAAGTCGTATAATACTTTTGATAAACTTTTACAAAAATGTTTTTGGGCAAAATGGAAGATAATTTATATCTTATTTATTAAAAAAATGTCAGTTTCTACGAGAAAGATGAATTTGTATTCACACTGAATAGGTCTGTGTACCTATGTATAGAACTTCAAAATTTTATATTCGTTTAATAAGGAGGAAAAATAAAATTGATTTCAATTCATCAGACTATGTATGCAAAAGACCCAAAAGAAACAAATTGACAAAATACTAAGACTGATGATCTAGGGAAGTGATGGAATAGTAGAAAGAGAAAACATAATACGATTTTACAAACGCAAAAAGTTCAATCATACTGACTTACCGATGAAATTATAAGACTAGCGCTGTAAAATATTCTGTTTTGAGCACATATATGTTTAAGAAATAGAATTCTTCCGTTGGTTCGTGCAGGACGAGTGCCGCTTTCTTTTTCACTGTTTCTCTGGAACGAAATTTTGCCTTAGAAATCGCACAGCACAAGATCCGATGAATAAAATGGATGGTCTTATCCTGAGATGCGGAACATGGCTTGATAGACAATTAGTGGAAAGCATTACAGTTCATGTCGTTTTTTTCCATATTCTTTCATAAAGTTCAGAAAGACCGTAAGGGTAATAATGTTGATTAATTTCGCCATCAATTTCTACAATTTGCGCAATAATACGAATACTTAACCGAGAATTGGATCGTATAAGTTTCCAATTTTTTATATTGACATCCATTGTTATCTATAACGTCTTTTCGGCCATCTTGAAACTGCCTAAACCAATCAAAAATAGTTTGAGTTTCAAATTTCGAGTCAAATTTCACAACATTCGTTATTAAACTGTTATACATTTTTTAGGCAAAACAAAAAAACAACTTGAGATGTGAAAGAAGGCAACGGCTGTCTTGATTTGTTAGGCATTTGTTTCCTAAAGTTTGACATTTTTACGTCTTGTCATACGAGTGCTAATTGAGTTGGTTAGAGATACTTGAAACATTCATCTGTGTGCCGATCAACTCGCTTCGACTTTTGCCGATCAACTTGCTTTGACTTATGGTGATAAACCACCATCTGGAGCCACCGTGTTTTTCCAACTTCAATCGTAGTCGCACATTGCTGTAGAAAGAAAGAATTTCGTGGTCATCCAAAAGTGGCTGTTATTCCAGAAAACATCGACGCTATGCGTAAACTGATATTGCAAGATCGTCATTTGACATACCGTGAAATTGAGGCATACTTGAGCATTAGTTCCACTCGTATAAATTCAATATTGCTTGAAAATTTGGTTGTTAAAAAGATTTGTTCACGTTGGATGTCACATAATTTGATAATCACTCAAAAAAAGCTCTTTTCGATTGATGTAAAGGAATTCTGAAAAAATTCAATCGCGTCAAAAGACGAATCATTGATCTATTATTATTAACCAGAAATTAAACAGCAATCGACTGTATGGGTCAAATCCAATAAAACAAAGCACTTCGAAGGAAATGGTCGCCTGTTGAATAACTGGAATAACTGGACATGTCGCCACCGTCCCATTATAGCAACGTAAAACGGTCAATTGTGAATGGTACACCGACCAAAAGTATTCGTTTGCCAAAAGTATTCCAAAAAATCAGGGAAACCAATCGCAGAAGACGAATCATTTTCCACCACGACAATGCGAGCTCTCACAAATCAGCTCTACCAAAAACGTTTTTGAATCACATATTTTGGATCTTAATCGGAATGGGTAATTACTTCAATAATTGGTTCAAACGCATGCAAAAGAATATTTTGAGAAACAATAAAGCCATATTCAAGTATAAATATTTGTTTTTATTTATCTCAAAACGTAAATTCCATATTTTCAATAAATATTTTGATTTATTTGTAAAAATATTGTCATTAATTATTTTTGTTTTGCCATTTCCGCAGTTCCATAACCTATATTCATCTGAATAAAAATTTTTTAATGATAAAATTATTTAAAAGCTGCAAACTTGTAATTTTTGGTAACAATAAGAATCAATTCGGATCTAAGTCAATATCCTGGAGTACGGCAGTGTTTGCTACGGTCATTAATAAAACACTTTGCTGACTTTTATTTTCTTTTATCAGGATAAGGATGTCTTTAATTTGCTTTCCCTAAATGGGTCCTTAGTACACACCTTGTCTACCCGTTTCCCCCTTGTTATGCCATAATTACGCGATTAAAAATGCTTCCTACTATTCTGAATAATTAACAGAAGGGAGGGCCCAAAATGCACCGTTTTACCAGCCAAAAACGTTGTATCTTCTGTTTATTTCTCTTTGGAATCCAAATATTCAGAATTGTGAACTAAAAAATATGTGTTTAAATTACACAGAACTATACGAGGAAGATTTCATTGAAATTAAAAGGAAGAATTATTTTAGTTACAAGAATGTGTCATAAGTAATGTAGGCTTTCATATGTGAAAATTCCTACGCCTCAATTTAAACATGTCTTAACTTATTAATACTAGTCTCTAAATCTATCTAATCTAAATAGTATGAATTGCGATAGTTATGGAAAACTTATATTGTTAAAACATTATTGGAAACAAGAGTTTAAAAGTAGCCGTGACAAAAAGAAAAGTATGTGAAATTGAAGGGAAAGACACAGTTAATGAGCGAACGGCACAGCGTTGGTCATCCACGCGCTTGGGATATTGAGGTTAAAAGGGAATCAGAAGAAAAACCAACCTAATACCAGCACTCACCTATATCGGACTCCTAGAACCTTCTGAAGATATCAAATATCGCCACACGAATTAACCGAGATTCCAGCGAAACAAGCAGAAGTGTATAAACAATTTCTTGCTCTGCCCTTTTATTAGAAACATCGTTACATGCTATGAAAAATGGAGTTTCTTAACAACAATATGGGAAATCAATGGATAGATAAAGCGTAATTACCAGATTCCGTCGCAAAAAGAGGTCGATTCGAATGGAAAATCTTATTGCGTAGCTGGTAAAATTATCAAGGTTTAGTGTACTTCGAAATCATTCTCCCCTAGTGTGAAGCGATCAAAGCCGAAATTTATAGTGGACAGTTGATGCGAATGTCTGAGGTTTTATCGGAGAAAGATCTAGGTTTAGTTAACCGGAAGTGGGTTCCCTTACAACAATACAAATCTAAACCACATACTGAGAAAGTTACGCGGTATAAGATCGAGGAACTTGGTGGAATTGAACTTCTACAGACATCCAGCATTATGTCAGATACGTGGCAAAATTATTTTGTAGGAAAAAATTTGGATCAAAAGGAGAAATTGAAAATGCAATGCGACAATTTTTTCGCATCGAAGCACAAATAATAATTTTATGAAGGTCTCAAAGAGCTTGCTAAACGTTGGATTGAAACCCTAGAATATGAGCCTATACTTCGAATATTAAGAACTTCTTTTCGTATGATTATTTAATAAACAAAGTGAACTTTGGAAATCGACATTATCTATGAGGCACCCTCTATATTGCGATAAAGACAGTGACTAAAAAGATGAAATTTATTATTAACAGCCGGACATGATAGGGTTGTCAGTCCTATCTAATCATCGATAGCCCAGTTATGGCTGGAATTTCTCATATAAACAATAAACAACTGCTTTCAAATTATGTACAAAACTAGAAGTAATTATTATCCTGTTATGTCATCTAACTGATAGGTTAAAATATCTCGCTTCAATTTTCTCGTTTCATGTTTCATTAATTGCTAATATCAAACTTGTGGCATTCGGAATATAATTGATAGTAAGTGCGATCTTGTGTTTCAAATTACATTGATAAAGTCAACTCTATTGTAAGAAAAGTAAATATTTGCTGGGGCAAATTTGTTCCATCTCGGTATTTTTTTCGTTTGATGGAAAAAATTCAACCAACAGCTATTAGAAAACTAAATTATTCCATAATTCAATCTTCTAGGGACAGAAGCTGCTTGGTGTCGAATATCTCAAAAGGATATTCTAGATAGGATGTACGTATATATATATATATATATATATATATATATATATATATATATATATGCGTGGGGATCTTCAGTGTTTACAGCTGATGTGTTAATCCTACTCCGTTTATAGTTAATGACGTCTTCTATTTCTTACGCTCTCACGTGTAATGCTTTGGAGTTCCGGAGTTCCTCTCACTTTGAGATAATGTCTGCCATTAGAGGGTTCTGCTGTGAAAACTCGTTCACAAACATAGCGTGATTGTTAGCGTCAAATGCTCTTTGTTTCAATCTAGAAAAAGTCTTGTAAATCCCAATAATATAGAGACTAGAAACCTAACTAATTCTTTATTATCTAACTGTTAATCCACAAAATTTTATTGTTTTTTTTTCCAAAAACCTCTCTTCGCGCCTTCAAAAGATCAAGGGTTAAATCACCATTCAGTTGAACTCTTGCAACAAAATAAGCAACATAACAAGTTCATTCAGACACGATCAATCTGAAATAATTAAGTTACATTTATCGAACATATAAATGATAAAGCAACTTTCACATATCATCACGATTTGATAAATATTCAACGTTAAAGCACGAAGAGCGAAAGGGTTAAGATAAACAATCATAATTCTAATGTCAATTAATTATAATTATTTGTTACAAATCGTACTGTACAGTACAATGACTACTAACGAAGAATTGCGGAGTCATTAATGCATCATCAGAGGATTTCAAGTAATCGATGCATAACAAATGACTCACGAAAGCTAAAGCTTTTGCAGACCATTAAAGCTATTGTAAGAATGAAAAGTCACAAAATATTATACTATAGGGGCAATTCATATTGAAATGTTTCTTGAAATATTTTAAATTTTGATTATTGGTACAAATCAAATACGAACTTTCTCGTGTATCTTTATCAAAGCTAACTGAGTTATTTTCTTTCTTATAATCGAACAACTTAACATCAATATTTTCTTATGCCGGTATTGTTTTTTATTTCAAATTAACTGCAATTAGTTGTAAAATCTCTGCTATTTGTGTGTTTCATAATAGTCATGGGCTGTTTACTCTGTGGAGTTAATATTATTGTCTATTTTTATAAACAAGAGAGTACTAAAACCTTATTTCTAATGCCAAACTTAGTACGGTCATTTTAAATATTATGGAAAATAAACTGAATATTTCCAAGAATTTCAAAAAATGTAATTGAGCTAATATAAGATTTTTATTGGTACATAAGCTGTACAGATTAATAGGAAAAAATTTGGACAGGCTAAAAGCCCTGTGTATTAAAGCGTACATAGCCGTATCATACGATTGTAGGTTTTTCTATTTAGTAAAGAGGTCCAAGATGTGTATTCTTAAGAATTTAGTTTAGTTACAACTTGCAAGGTGCAATGTGTCAATTCTAATGTGATTATGGAAACTTTGGAAGGGCGAAGTAAACACCGAAAAATCATTTTTTCAACAGTTCATGAAAAGTCATTAATACTCATTTACAGAGAAACATTTATGTAAAAGTGTTGACGACACAGCGGAATTAGTAGTACGATTTATTTCCAAACAAACAGTAAAGCTCCAAAAAAAACAAAATTTCAAATAGAAAATTATTTGAAATACGGAAAGTACCTGCCCTCTTCTTTGAAAAGGATTTGCGCCAATAGACAAAGTTGAAATGAGTCGAAGCCCACTATGGGCTTTTAAGAGAAATAAGTTTTCTCTAGGAAAAGCACATCACAAAGTCAATTTTAATACAAAGAAGTGGTATTGTAGTATAGAGAAGAAATAACCAACGGACCATAAAAAAATAAGAAATATATATATTTTATTTATATGAAACATGGATCGACGAGGAAATACACAAAATGAATTTTGGAAAAATGAAATTGTCACAAGTTGAAGATAGGCTTTTAAATAGTTCATCTGCTGATTTAAATCCACCATCAGGAAAAGGGCACAAACAAACATCGGCAGTTCAAACGGTTTTGGTGGTTTATTGATATTTGAATCTACTCATATCCGTTACTACCATCAAGACATGAAGGTTGATGACTAGTTAAAACAAATGAGAGATCTTCTTTTGACTTTTTAAAAATTGCCCAGAACCAAGTGGTTAAAAAAAGATTTACAGAATTCGCGTAGTTCAAAGAATATATAGTTTCATTTCGGATCTGAGAGAAAAGAAGTATATATTCATTGTGCTATCTTCAGAAAAAGGTTATTAAAAAAATTGAATTGATGACATTGCAAAAAATCGAGATATGATGGTGGTTAGGTCACCTTTGTATCATAGCGAACTAAACCCGATTGAATTGGTATGGGCACAGATAAAGAGAGAAGTTTCAAGAAAAAATAATTCTTGAAAAATGATGGATGTTAAACATTTGTTTCTGCCGTTAATCACAACAATTAAGAAAGAAGAGAAAATGTGGAAGCTGGACAACATTACTGATGAAATGATTGGGCTACTCATTGTGCAACAGTTTATCTTCTAGTAGCTATACTTAAATCTACTGGTGAGTTTTTAAATTAAAATTATTATTCATATACGTAACGTTGGTTAAAAGTCAAAGTTTTAATCTTTATAACTATACATACAACATACACTGTGGAAAAACTTTTTATCTTCAGCTGTTTCGAAGAATTGTTTACCGAAAAAGGGATACGCTTATGGATTAAAAATGATTTATTATTTTAATACCATCCCATTTATAAAAATAGACTATAGTATTAACGGATTTTGAACCAAATATGTTATATTAAATTTTGTTGTAATCTAATCGATAACTAATTTACTGAGTTAAAAACAGTGTGTATCCTAGTACTATTGAAAAACTTTGACAATAAAAAGAGGCAATAAATTTTTTAATCAATAATTTAACGTAATGATATCGTAAAATTTTGAATGGGAAAGATTTAAGTAGCTTTAATGCATTTTAAAGAGGTTTAGTATCTACTACCCACTTCATTTCTAACAGGATATATTTTCAGCAATTTGAAGCTTTGTATAGAAAAATATTAATTAATTTTTTAGAAATCAAAATACACTGATTTGTTAATACATTGTATGGAATATCAGCCACGATCATTAATAAAATTTCAATTGGTTTCCTAACTGTTAAACCGATATTGAAAATTGAATAGTCATAGGATTCTCTGTACCGTTTTGTAATTAAATTAATGTCATATAAATTTGTTTTGAACTATATGAATCGCTTCACAAATTTGTCATTACATATATCAAACGCAGACGATGTGCTTTGTTTATTTTGCCAATTAATGGGTTCAAGTTAAATCTTGATAAAAATATCTAGAATTTATGAATTATGTTTAATAATATCAGGTATTATATGTTTATAACTATGTTAATAACTACAAAATTGGATTCGTAAAATTATGAAAAAAGGAAAAATCATTCAATTGATTTTCAGCTTTTGTAAAAAAGATTATATAATATTAACACTTGTTGGTGTCGGTTATAAAATTCCCTTTCCTTTAATTTGATCTACACTTGGTAATTGACAGTTTTTGTTGTATCAAATGTTTTAGTACATATTTCAACTTGGATGTTCGTCATCAAGATAATTTCTTGGTGCCACATATCTATTGTCTATTGAGGTAGATTCCCAAATGCCAAAAACTAATTATGGAAGATTTCTTAAACAAAAATGGTGAATAGGAAGATAAAGAGGAAGAAGAATTTTCAGTTCCAAGTATCTTGAAAATGCCACATTTAATTGGTCGATCAGAGCTCAACAATCCTATCAGGGATCTAGATGTTTGTTCAACATTGATCTTTGCGGTTTACAGAAATATATTGCTTTGCGTACTACACTTCCTCAATATTCGATCAATTCTGAATCTCCTGAATCAATTCTAAACCGCCGGAGATGAATGGTCACTCTTAACTCCAAGAAACCTTAAGACCCAAAGAGAAAGATTCAACCACAAGATTTCCACTTTGAAATAAACAGGGAGAGAAATTTATTCATATTCTCATTGAAACGATCTGTTACTCTGATCATAAAATTTCTCACAATAAAATTTCGGACGAACCTATCCTTCTGAACTTTTCAAAACAAAACCATTCATCTTCTTAAAGACAAACAAGTCTCGATTCTACTCCAACAACACCGTTTACTTCAATATTGACATTATTCCAAGCCACGTAGGTTCTGCAGACCCATAACTCGCATCAACCAATCGAGCAACATCCCTGCCAAAAACACCCACATCACCCCTGATCTATCAGATAGCATATTTCGTTAAACCATAAGGCGATTGTTTTTCTGTGAAAATTAACTTGATGATTCCCCAACTGCGATAACGTGAGACACACATCCCTAAACTTATCGGCGGTGTTTCAGATTTTCTGTTCTCCTTTGTAATCAAATGAACTCGTTCATTAACCAAATAAAACACGCGTCATATTTCAATTAAAGATTTCTATTTAACCGATAAAGAATTGTTCCGATGTTACCAACTTTTTATTGACTCTCGTCAAATTTGAAAGATGTCTTACTTAATTGTGGAAATAAATTTCTTCCATTACCAGTAGCATAGGAGGCCTGCTTTTGGGGCTGTAGACGAGCTACATAAAATATTATTGTTCTTTATAATACCACCTAGCATGTGGCGTCGAAAAGTAGTTACATTCCGAGATAATCCTTATTACCGTCTCTGCATAATCAAAAATTTTGTGAAATCTATGAACAAGGATGATCCAGCCAAAATAAAGAAGCGAATATTCATAGTTTCGAATATTAACAAGATTCAGTGATGATTCAATGCTTAAATTGTATTGATAAGGATATATTTCGTTGAAATCCTAGAAAATTTATTAGGAATGCCAGTAACATATTGACGTTGTAGAGAAAATTTCGCAAGATTCTCCTGAAATGAATTGTAACATGTCTTTTAATTGCATTTATATATATATATACGATAAAAACGATAACAAAGAAAAAGGTATTACTACTGATTATTTATTAAGAAAATCCTAACAAAGTACCATAGACAAACAAAAAAATGAATAAATGATAAAAATTTCATTCTACTTTCAGTATTATTTGTACCACATAGAACCTGAATTTCATGGAATTATTTGTGATTTTCTTGACAAGTTTTATTTATGTTGAATAATTTGAGTTATAGCATAATCATTGAATAAATACTTTATCAAACAAATGAAAATTAAATAATACAGGTGTCAAATATCATTTATATAGTTGATAAACTTTATCAACGGAAATTGATTTCTACACAATTAACTATTGGTGGGTTATTCGAATAATTAGCTGGACACTTATGAAGCATATATTAATCAGAGCTTTGCTCAAGTGTCTAGAGAGCTTTTTATTTTAGAAAAATAGATATATTTGTAGTTTTAATTTGGGGTAAATTAAATTGCTAGTTGAAAATCTAGATATTAGTAAACTAAATATTTTCACATAGTTTAGATAATCTTATTTTTGAAAATAGCACTAAATTTTCTATAGCTTTAATTTCAAAGTTCTAAGCGATGCAACCAAATGGAAAATCGAATTCTTTACATAGCCGAAAATTTTATTTTCTCCAATAACAAACCTATGTACTATATTTAACGACTGTGTGTCTATAGGTAAATAGATAGTATGTAATTAAGCAGTATTGGAAGAGAAACTCGACGGAATCCTGTCAAGTCCTTTATAAATTGGGAATTGCCTTTGATAACTATTATAGAAAGGGGATAGGTAACCCATCGTATAGATTTAATAACGCATCTGTGATTAAATATGTTCCTAATTTCGAAATTGGGTATATACAAACGTTTGATAAGCGTTTTCTGTTACATTAGATAATTATCGATAACATGGTTTGATCTAGAGATCATTTAGCGGCAAACTATGTATGTACATAAACCGTTTTGGAGGGATTGTCCACATTGACATCAAATAGAGATAATTAAATTTCACCGTGATGGCCTGGTATAAGTAATTAATTTAACGCTTTTCATGCACTGAGTATTTATTTTCGAAATTAAAATGCTACCATTAGGTGTAATGTATATTTACCAAGTCATTATAACCAGCTTGGTATTTTTGAAAAGTACGTAATTCTTTATTTAAGCACGCGTCATTGACAAGTCTCAAGAAGCTCTACACAAACTTTCAACTGCTGCTTTGATCCATTTCATTATAGTAAAGTCCGAGCTAACACTAATGTTTCAAATTGAATTTAGCGCTAATTTTTAGTTAAAGAAGGATTAACACAAACATTTCTCCAAAACAGAATGGAGGCTGTTTACGATGACTTGTATCCATCATTTTCAACAAATAAAGTTGGTCTCAGTTGTTTTCCTGGGGATGACAATCATTAGAAGATGAACCACTTCAGAAAGCATTCAGTTAATGAAAGAAAGTGACCTGCGCCTAAAAACAAAAGAAAATGCAACACAGACCAGAATTTTTAAAATAAATGTTCTAAGAATTCTACATAAGCATTTAAATATGACAAATTCTCAGCGAAGTGTAGCAAGCAGCGTCGAGTAGAATGTGAGCGATTTTTAGAGCTTTGCCGTGAAGACTAAGAAAATGTAATGCAATCAATTGTAATTAAACTTTAAGTGGCATAGGAACTTTAGTCAGACGTTTTAAAAATTATGTGGAAATCAAGGTAGAATATATTGAAAAATAATCGAAATTATTTTTTATTTATGCTGTGCTAAGAACTCATGGATTGCACTACGTATTTCATGTCTCTTTTTATTTTATTTAAACTAAAATTTGAAATTGATCTTAACTAGAAAACAGATACCAAAAACATCATTTTTTCTTATTATTTGTTTATAAACAAATAGACGATCATTCACAAAATTTAGTTTACGGGCAATGTTAATGAATGGTACAGACAGTCATATACCAAAACCCAAACATAACCGTGTTAAGAAACGACACACTCTTCATTATATTATACCCAGAAAAAATAAGTAATCACTTATATCAAAAGGGAATGATAATAATTTATTATCATGAAAAAATAAATTGTGTGTTTAAGGACTCTGTAGCCGAATACATTCCTGTACATGTGTAGGCATCTACTTGTAGCATCTAGTTCGCTTACCCAATATTGAACTAACCTTGCTTAATATTAACCTTATTCAATCTCAACCTAACCCAACCTATTCTAAATACTAAAGAAAATCCAAAAAATCTAACTTTTAAAGATAATCCAAAAATTCTAAACGCTTTGAGAATCTAAAAATTCTAGGACTGAATAACATCTAGAAATACTAAGACTAAAGAACAGCCAAAAATTCTAAACACTAAAGAAGATCTAAAAATCCTGAATGATGAGAAGAATTTAAAAATTCTAACTGCTTAAAATAAACTGAAAATTCTAGGACGAGAGAAAATCTAAAAATTCTAATTGCTAAAGGTGATCTAAAAAGTCTAAGTTGAAAGGAAAAAGTCTCAATGTTATAGAGAAGAAAAAAAAATCTTAAGTTCTAAACGCTAGAGAAAATCTAAAAACTCTAGCCGACATTTTTTTTTAAATAACCTGAAAGTTGTGTTCTGTTATTTTTGTTAATAATTCCATCCATAAAATTCATATTTTCCGTATAAATACGATGGCCTCACACGACTTGCATCATTTTCCCAAACTAAAACTGTTAAATGTTCCAAATTACCATTAAATTTTAAAGTTATTTTTGTATGTTTTATTTATGGTTAGAGTAAAGATATTTGACAGACGACGGAAGCTTGATGTGAACCCATTTTGACTCAAATTTCAAAAATAGTTATGTTCTTACAAGGTGTTTCTTTGCTACAGAAACAGTTTGTGGTAACTTGAAGTACTTGAAGTACATGTTCCATTGTAATAGTGCTCAGCACGCTTAGGTACTAGAAGGCGCTAGGGTGATGATCGCACTCAAGCGCTATGTGAGACGCCTCTGATGATAGCTCATTAAAAAACGATACCAATAAGGTTCAAGTTTCTGTATCTATGATTGATTTAAACTAATCTTCTAATCCCATGATGGTGAATTAAGAGAGTGTACCTTGCTTAATAAATATATTTGAACAAATTAAAATAGTGTAATCAACTCCCAGTAATGCATCAATTCGAAAATATTTCGAAAACACATGAAGTTATTACATTACAATATATTAATCAAATAAAAATGTTTCCATTATAAATTCTGTATTTATATTTTTGCTATGTGTAAATAGCGATTTTATCGCTTTAATTAGTATTTCACGTAAATTAGCCATAAACTATTTGCATATTGAATTGATAATTAATTAAGCTAGTTCAATAAATTTAAAATGGGATTATGCATGGAAACGTATATAATTAATAGAATTGATGACGAACACGTACCACCCAAGTACAAACTATCTGACTTAGCAAATTACCATATTATATAACTTATACGTTTATTTTAAAATCAAGTTGCTTATTGTTATATATATACGTAATGTTTCAGCGTTATGATTTCTATATAAACCTTATCATATACATTTTAATTCCCAGACTTTTTCTGATATTTTCCTAATTTTAGGTCTATTTTAAAATCACATCTAATCTATGGGCCTAATCGTCCAGCGTGTAGCATATATATATATATATATATATATATATATATATATATATATATATATATATATATATATATATATATATATATATATATATATATATATATATATAGATTAGATGTGATTTTTTAATGGACAATATATATATATATATATATATATATATATATATATATATATATATATATATATATATATATATATATATATATATATATATATATATATATATATATATCAGAGTTGTCAAGTCAGGTTATGATCTGATAAAGATGGAAATTAGGTAGAAAGTATACATTGAAGTGTTTGTTTCAATGTTTCCTACGTTTTGCTTTATTTCCATTCCCGATTTTGCCTTTCTCTTTGGTCTTTCATACCATACTTCTACATGCCATCTTTTCTTGTTTTCTACTTTTTCTATATTCATAATTTACGGTTTTTCTCCCCTAATATCCTTCCTAGTAGTTTTCTCTTATATATCTAAATACTCTTCCTCAGCTTTGGTGAGAATTCACGTTTTACTGCCCTAACTTATTGTACAGTACAGATATAAAATATACAATATGATATAAATTCATTATTTTTCATTTTTCCAGTTGTATTGAAAAATTATGAATTGTTGTCATCGGTTTAAATGTTTCTTTCATTAATTTTATCTCATGGACTTTTCGGAAACTATAACCCATGTTCAGGTAGATGAGCTAATTGCGGATCCTAATCCAGAACGAGATTTTCGAACGGTTCCGAACAACAACGGACGTGATCCGGGTCAGTTTCCGATCGGATCACGATCGGGTTATAGTTTCCGAAAAGTCCTTTAGTTAAATCGTAGATTCCATGAAAGCCCCTGTATCCTTTTAATTCCATTTTTCGGCATTGGCAGCAGTACTATATCAACTCAAGGAGTACTAGTGTTGTCGTTTGTGTACTAACCATTTATAGTTTGACTTCATTTAAAATTGTGCATGTTAAATTGGTATTTTAGTGAAACTTTTTAGACTATAAATCATTTTTTATGAATGTCAATCACAGAGTTCATGAGGTTATGGAACAATTAATAATAATATATAATATCCACTTCAATCTATAAATTTTTTTATACTTAATTAAAGATGTGTTCTTTGTATGATAACTTAATACCAGTTTTTCCATCAACTTGTTTGTATATTAGTTTATCAACAGTTACTTTCAGTTTAGGATATTATATGAGCTTCCATTTATCAAACATCAAATTAACGTTGCCTCAGAAACTTTGAAGCTAATGAGGGCACTATAGCTAGCATATCATAGGATAAAATCATCCAGCAATTTTAGCAATAGCTTTTCGCATACGCGAAAGAGCGCTTGTATAAAACTAACAAAATGGGGATTGTGAGCTTTTTAGTTTTCACAGTACAAATAATATGAATGATTCATTTCGTAAGGATTTTTCAAATACGGAGTTATTTCGTACTAAAATTGTGCTTTAAGGCTTTGGAGCTTTAATTATGCCATATTTTAATAGTTTCGTGGTTTTTGTTTCTAATGATTAGAGGGTATGTTTATAATAAGTATGTAGTTTAAAGTCATCAACTCTGGAAGTTAATTAATATCTTGCTGCAGGTCGAGGTTGAAGAATAAGTAAGTTGCAGCATGTGAATATGTTGTATATAAAAAATAAAACTGACGAGATTTTTTTCATTTACTGTTTAGCTAGATACTGTGTAGACAAATTTGTTTATGCATACGGCAAATTAGTCACCGGTAAATAGTAATTTCGAAAACCTGCTGATTTCGTAATTCTTGTTGTTCTATACTGGTACTGACTCGTTTTGATCATAAGTACACTTTGTGTAAAGAGATGTATGAATACTATAGAATACATTTGAAGGCAATCTAGATTTTAGGTTAACATTTTTCTACCTAGTCATCAATTGAGTCGACATAAAGTACCTAAATGAAATAGTGCACGGAACAAACTAAATAAAACACCGTGGTTGTCTTGTCTAACTAATTAGGGGCATTTGATTTCAATCTATAGAAGATTTATATCAAAATTCGTAGCTAGCACCGAAAATAATTTACCAAAAGAATTTCACACGTAATTAAAACAATAGATCTATAGTAAATATTAACTATATAACCATTTTTAGTTTCTTACATTATTTAGCTTTATAAAGTTATGATATATTCACAGTTTATAATCAAATAGTGTTTTTTTTATTTATGTATATGAGTCATCAATCATCGTTCAGTTTTCTTGATTTTTAATTGACGACAGCTCAAACTCTTCAATCGAATAAACTAAGATAATTTGCATTAGTATTGTTAAGGATAACTCAAGCAACCCAGAGAAACATTGAGAGATACCTTATGGCATTCACCCATAGATATAAATATAAGGATGGATTAGAAACAAAACCTAAGTTAGTGACCTAATTTTTGGTATAAATAAAGTTGCTAGTATCACCAAAGTTTATTTTGATTATCAATAATTAAGAAAAGACCAAGAAAGACTTCACTATGCCGATAAAGAGATGAGACTGTCAAGTTTATAAGCACGAAGCTGGAAGATGATTGCTTGTTGCGATGGAACGACGAAGGTTACTGTTTATATCGGTGATTGTGTTATTTACTTCAATTTAACATTTCCAATAAATTTCAAATTTCCACAATAAGCTAAAGTGTAAGCTAAAGTATAAAGAATACAACTCTGTGTAAGCTGTACAATAGACAGTACGCGTTGGTATATTTTTAATTGTTAATGGGATCAGTTCCATCAGTTGTTTGGAAAACTGCCAAATCATTCATTAATCGTCATTAAACAATTGTGATTAAATATATTCAGAATATCATATTCATAAATATAGGTCAAATGATACTGGATGCATCACCAATACAAGTTACTACAATTCAAATTTTAATATTAAACTGAAGATAAATTGAATGCGAAGAACATTCATAAACAAACTTCGAAAGGAACAAAAAATGTGATATGGAAAAAGGTCTATTTAAGATCAAAATTGGAGGAAGAAATAGAAATTGGCCTGAATATATTTAATGCTGATTTTTTGAAGAAGTTAACGGAATACTAAAAGAATTAAATGTTTCCTCTCAAATATATTATTATGGATGGGCTAGAACAAACAACCCTGGACTAAAACAATTAATCTTCCATTTGACGTAAACGACTGTGTCGAGCTCATTGGTATCTTCTTCAATTCATCTAGTTGGAAAAAAATTTCATGAAAAATAACGTAATAATCTCTCAAGATCTGGGATCTAGTGTGCAATATAACTGAAATCCATGATTGTCCAACTCCAGCTATTGTTTTGAAAAATATTGACAGCAAGTGACTAATCTGCCCTTTTGAAAGGGTAAATATTTCGAAAATGTCAATAACGGATTTCAACCTTCCGTAAAACCAGCTTTCGTTTATCTGGGTATAAAAATACCTCTAAAAATATATCACAAAGGACGAATGGAGCTAGCGAATCCGAATTAAATACGATTGAATTCAAAGTGAATTTTTTGCAGTTTAATTGCTGAACAGAATTCACATCAAAACCCATTTAGTGAATAATTAGCACAAAGAAACCACAGTGTTTAAAAGCATCTCGCTTAGTTTCGATTCACTGCCGTATAATATCCCAGTAAAAATTCATCATCTAACAAGGCTGCCAAATGCCGTTTGGTACAAGATAACTATAATCCTAGTAAACACAACGAGAAACCTGTCAGTTAAACAACCTTTTAGACAATATATAATATTATATTATCGCAATTTTTTCCCGCTACATAAGAAACGAAATCAAAAATAAATAGTAGGTAAGTATCATGTTCTCCAGGATTCTTCCATTAGAATTTGTCAGAATGCATGTAAAATTACTGTTCACCCTTCAGAATAGAATAAAATCATGTAAACCAAAGAAACGAAACCACATCTACAGCAAGGGTTAGGAAACGATAGGTAGAATTAATCGTTTATTTTCTTTTACTTTTAAAAGAAAGACTGTACAACGGAATGTATTTTATATTATTTTCTTATCAGAAAGTTCTTTAGCTATATCAGAATATCTAAATCTTTATTAGAGGAGCTCTTAACAAATCTAGTTATATCTGATCCGAAATAAATTTTATTTTTACTTAAAAACGTCGATAAAAAAATTGTCTAGACACAAACAGAGTTATGAAAATCAAATCGTAATGATTGTATGTTAGGTTTTCAAGAAAGAATTTTGATTAGCAGCTAGAAGTAGAGGATTCTGGACCTATTATAAGGATTGCAAGATGTTCACGACTGCTCATTCGTATGTATGAAATATAATAGTAGGATACCGGAATCAATTTATGTTCATAATAGAATTCTAGAAATGTCAAATTAACAATGTTGTAGTTGTGCTTTGCCCGAGAAGTAAATAATATTTACCTTAATTACCTTCGAATTAATATTTCTCAACATTAACAACTATATCAGAGAAAAAACTGTCGTATGTAACACCTAATTATTTCGAGTTTTCAATAAGACAACCATTTTGAATGAAAATACTCACTCTACAACATCCATGAATTTTTATGTTCTAATATACAGTTATTTACTCGAACAATACATTAATATTAGATCTTAAACGTAAGCAAACAAAAATATTGCAATTTTTATGTTTTTCTACATCATGTTATTGGCATATTTGCTATATAAAAACAAATTTTTTATACGTTTACATCCAGTGTAAATTTCAGTAGCTATAAAGCCATTAAAATATGTACTTCGCGTAGTTTATTATCCAAACGGCAGTCAAATAAAAATTCATCATCTAACAAGCCGTTCACTTTAGCTCACATAAATATTTGTGCTTTTAAAAAAGCGGTACTGTAACATTGGGCACACGTCTCTAGTGTCAGTTGAGTGGTTAACGTCAAATGTAATTAGTTATTTCCGCTTGGGTCGGTACTAATCGTTTGAAATTTGAATATCCTGCCTTATTTTCGTTTGGCCATCAAGCCTCCTTGTCTGGTTCATTCTCTGAGATTTATCCCAGCTGTGAGACTTGAAAACTATAGTTACGGAGAATATCGACCAATTTTAGAATGTTGAAGGTTCATGATTTTCTAGGGGTATTAGCGATAAAACTAGAAATATACGAGGATGCGATGAAAAACTTCTTGACCTAATCAACAAAGAAGAAATGTAACTCTTTCAGTTGAGTTTGACTATTTATAGTTTGTTTAAATTAATTTTTACTGAATGATTATTGGAATTTAGTTTGGTTTGGGTAATGAAATTATGTACTTCAATTTTTGTTGAGCGTTTCATATATTTGAGTCGACTAACACAAATATCTCCGTTCATGTATTCACCAAAATTAGTCGTCTTAAACATTTGGCAATTCTAAGAATACAATCATGAAACAATACCTTACCAGATGAGGAAGAATTACGGGAAATAAACTTGAAAGGAATTATGAAAAAATGTTATTATAAGACTTCATCTCATTTATTTTTTTTTATTTTGCGGCAATGGTTTTATAATTTATAATTAATTCATATGTTCACCTACTACAATTGTATCACCTTCTTAGTTATTTTGAAATTATTCAAAATATTATATGGTCCGAAGTGCGCGATGTAAAAAAAAATTAAGAGAGATTTTGAAGATCGAAGACTTAGAATATATGACAAGAAAGCTAGTAGAGGAATACAGGAAATGGGGTCTGGAAGTAAATTTGAATGAAATGGAGTATATGTGTATTGGAGGAGAACAACAAAATTTAATACTTGAAGAAACACAACAAAAAATAAGTCGTTGTACAAAATACAAATACCTAGGCATGATGGAAGATTAGATGAAGCAATCGCACAAAGAAATAACCAAGGAAGACAAGAAATAAGACAGCTAAATAGTGTATTGTGTGTGGGACAAACAAATATCCAAGGAAAACAAACATCGAATATACAATAGCATAATAAAAAGTATATAGTAGCGAAGTCTGGCCTCTAAAAGAAAAAATAGTAAAAATGCTTGAAGCCACAGAAATGGAGATCTATTGGGCGTTTGCCTTCTACTTTACCTTCTATGATTAATCGTTCCATTGTTCCTGATCTTTTAGCTATATATCCCAAGTACTGCAGATACATTCCAGAGATATCAGATCTGGTTAGCAGCCTTGTACGTGGACTAATTTCTTGTAATACGGATACGTTGGTTCGGTATTCTGTCCATGATATTCGTAAGAGTAGTCTATAAGACCACATTTCGAAAGTCTGTATTCGGTTTTGATTTGCTTTGTTTAAAGTCAATGCTTCCGCTGCGTACGTTGCAATGGGGAGGATATGAGCATTAACAAGACGGAGTTTCGTTATTTTCGTGATAGATTTGTCTTTCTATATTTTATTTAACTTGGTAGTTGTTGATCTTGCCATAGTCAGACGACGGCGTATTTCACTTTCGCATATCCCAGTGTTGGTAATTGAGGAACCTAGATAGTTAAAATTGTTTACCACTTCTTAGACTCGTAGACAATTTCTGATGTTTGTGGAGAATTCTTGTCTTGTCTATCGACTATCATTATTTTCGTTTTGGATTTATCTATTTTTCGCTGATAAGAGACAGTTTGCTCAGAATTTCTGTTATTGCTGGTATGGTTGACGGTATGATCAGTGTGTCGTAGGCGTAGCGCTGGTTGTTGATCATCTTTCCGCCAACTGATATTCCGTCTTGCCACTCATCTAGAGCCTCTCTCATGACGGATTCGCTATAAACGTTAAAAAAGGTAAGTGAAAGAATGCAACCCTGTGTAAGTCCTGCGGCCGTTATAAAGGTTCCCGAATGAACCCTGTCAAATCTGACTTTCGCGTTGTTTTTCTGATAGAGGTTCCTTAGCTTATGGGAAGTTCAAATATATCTATGCTAGTAATTTTGGAGTATGTTTATAAGGGTTTGGGGACAAAAAATCCGTACATTTTAAGACAGCTTTGTAATTACAGTAGGCGTTAACTGGGAATAATTGTTCCTTGTAATTTGGCAGTTGTCAAAAGTCTATATGAACATTACTCTCTCTTAGAAGTTTAGTTTCAAGTATAGAAAATCTAAAAAAAAGGACGTAAAATGAATGAACAAAATCAAGATCTGAAAAAATCGCTTACGATTAATTACGTTGTAAGAATGGTAGTAGCCAGAAAAACAATTACGATATCTGTCTGTGTAAAAGACAGAAAACAGAAAACAAAAAAGCCAAGAAGAGAAAAACTTTGATCAAAGTGGTTCACAAATAACTTTGAGGAATGTAGTTCAGAAATCAAAAAAACCGACTCCCAAATATTCTGAGAAGCAGAAGGAACAAAAATCAAACTTAGAAAGTCTCAGTGACAACAACGACGAGTTATCTTTTACTTTTCACGGTAGTGAAACGGCGAATAATAAAACTTATTATTGTTAGACACAAAAAGTTCAACTCGAAAATGTTGCTATGGTTGGCGATATTAACCTGTGGTCGTTCTTCAGCATACTCGTACATCTGTCTTTCTGGAAATTCTTTGACTGCCAAAATATATGAAAAGGTGTGTTGGATCTATGAACGATTCGGATTTCCTTTGGCTATAACAAATAGATACAGCTCGTTAAATTAGGCTACTGAACTGTTAGCAAAACAGTGTGCAAAAAAAGATAGTTTAAAATAAGATGGATCTCTATTTCAACACGACTACAGTTCTTATCACCACACCACATCACAAATGAAAGATATTCCGTAATAAAGCTATCAGATTGCTTCAACGTTGAGATAAGTGCATTGTTAGCCAAAAATAGTACTTTGAAGCATATTGATTTCATGATCCACACTATTTTTCAATCACACTTGTAGAGTAGAAAACTGAGAATTGTACCAGAGGACCAAACAGAGACTTGAAATAGATAACTGTAGGGAAAAAGAATGGCCAAATCTCAAGATTACACTTAATTAGAAGCGTTAAGTACGTCAGTTTATTGGATGATATGAATGAAATAGAATGTATAGCATGTAATATTAATAACAACGTGATAGATCAGCGTAAAGATGGAATATAGACATCAAAGAGGTGTTAAAAGCCATGATAATTATGTGAGAAGTAGTGGAATAGAAATTTGTGAACGTAGAAAAGTGAACGATAGTCTTAGAAAACTCGCAGCTTACCATAAATAATGCAAACAATTTTGATGATGTGAATATGGATATTTCTTGAAAAAGTGATCCTTGAGATTGGTCAAAAAGGTCCTATACTATTAGCAGAGACGCTATGCCATAAAGGATTGCTAGAAGCGTTTGAATGCAAATGATAACTGAAAACTTGTCCTTGCAATCACTGTCCTTTTCCTTTTAAAACGCTTAGTTGAAATTTGTTCTTTGAAGAAAAAGAAATCTGTTTTTGAATTGTTCGAAAAACTTCTACTTACTTGCTGACTTGATAAACTTTATTCAGGGATATATTTAATAAGTTAAAGACAAATATTATATTATACTTCTCCTATTCACTAACAGCTCTGTGAACAGATATTAACGTTACCTAACTGTATGCGGCTACAAAGGGCTTTCCTAATTATATAATTATAATGTAAACCGTAACATAAACACCCTCATTTAACGCTTACTGTCAAATATGGTTGAATATTGGATTTGAAATGCACATACAAATCGGTATTATAGGGAAACTAATTATTATAATTCAGCTCTCTTTGATATCCAAGCAGACACAATTAAATAGATACACAAATGACGGAGATTAAAAGGATACGTTACTATAGGAAACTTCTGCGTAGAAGCCAGCACCCCTACTGTTGAGTTTGGACCTTGATCAAGCTAGTACTTAATGTAAACAGCACAGAAGTTTTGTAAAGGACATATTTGTTTTAATCGGGGCTGAAATATTTTAAAAATATCATTACTTGTTGTATCTTGATGTATTAATATGAATCAGTCAATGTAAATTGTTCTTATTAATCAGGAGCATAGAACGTCTGTCCAAACATACAATGGTCTAATTCTTATATAAAAGAATCGTGTAAAGCTATAGTCTATTTCAGAAATGTACAGAGCAATAAAAGGTGGAATTCCGTCCAGTTCGGCTCAATTTCGGTGTCGGCCATAGGTGTAGGTCTTGAAATATTGTGTAGAGATTACTTAGGTAGTAGATTATACAGTTACGTTTTGCGTTTAACAGGTACCGTTTAACCTCCTATTAGTGCCTCTGCCTAATTCCAACCTATATTTCAGATTCGGCTTAACCATGCGCCGTAGGGGCAATGGTGCCTCACCCAAAATTTTTAGACCTTTATAAGTATATTTGTTTAGTTCCACGCATCAATATTTGCTGTTCAGCCGTAAATAGTGTTCAAAGTATTATAAGATTTTATTTTAGTACTAAAATGGCGAAATTTACACCAACGAAAAGATGTTTCAATGATTCTCCAGTATCAGTGAATGAAAAAATTATTTTAAATGTACACGATTGCATAAAATACGAATACCCGAAATTTACTGTACAAGAAACTGTCGAACGATGTTCCCGAATGAGTGGAGTTGGAAAGTTCACAGTTTTTAAATTATTGCAGGGGAGAAAGATAGCAGGCCAAGTGGAACCTGCCAAGAAAAGTCCAGGCAGACCAGTAAAAGTCCTTGATGAAGACACCAAAAGTGTAAAGTTCACAATTTTTATTTTTAAAAAGAAATACCCACCCTAGATAAGATTTCAATGGACCTGTGACCGTGACCCGTTAATTACAACGTCGAGAGAAGATAACAGTATAATTGAACTGAATCCTCGGTCAAGCTTAAAGCTCTTTTTTCTTGTTCTTCATTCTATAATAATACATCATTATTTATGGAAATCATCATTTTCATAGAAATATAGAGATCAAATTTTCATGTATTTCATGGCTTGCTTCTTAATGTTCATTTTTAATTTAAGATCAAAGCTTTGTTTGTATTTAAGAGGTTCCTGTCAACTGAAATTTACTTTTATTTTTTTGTGAAAATTAATAAAAACAATTATTGTAAGCTTATTAGAAAATATTTCTGCGTATTTCTAACTACCGTAATGCAAAGATTTTTATTCTCAGGTAGCAAAACAATCCTCCAGCACTTATTACATTGAATCAAAACCAGTATAGGAATGTACGCAGCCTTCAAATTCAATGTGAACAAACTACGAAATTACTCTGTAATGCACGGCAATTACCTAAGAATGGTGGGACTTCATAGAACTACAACCTTTTAAAGGTTTCGCAAAAGTCATCAATATTGAAAAATGGAAAAACACCCGTCAACTTTTGTCGTTCCACAAGGAAACAAAGGAAACAGCCGAGTACTTCATATGTGATTGCGAGGTTGTCTATCGACATAAGCATAGCCCCCAGTAAAGTCGTTGCTACCTGAATCTAATCTAAACTGTATATAAGTCATTTGACACTATCTCATTTTTATACCGTTGGTTCAAAAATCGATATCAATCAATTAATTAAAAGTTTTCATATTTATATTTTCAATATATTTAAAAAAGACATTTTTGAAATTAGAGTAAATTGTATCTAACATAACTTATTATATAGGCAACAATAATATAATAAGATGTTTGTTATTCACCATGACTACCCATGTACAATGGTTGCTACTTAAGTTTTGATATATGGTAACTCTGATGTGAATACGTCAAATCTGATATTGTCATAATAGTTTGACATTTTTAATGGTGAACATACTCAGAACGTGTAGTCATACAAGTGATATTTGAGTTGTTTATAAATAATTGATCTTCAACAAATAGAATTGATTAAATCGCAAAAATTTTAGTGCGATGTTTTCTATTGCTTTCAACGTGGATTAAGCCAACCGCATTGTGGCGATCAACTCACTTCGACTTTGGTGAAGAAGCACCATCTCAAGTCACTGTGTTTCGCTTGTTTTTCGAATTCAATCGTGGATGTACTTCGCTACAGGATTTCATAACAGCCGTCCAAAATCGATTGCTGCACCAGAAAACCTAAATGCTGTTCGTAAACTGATATTGCAAGATCGTCATGTGATATACCGTGACATTGAGGCAAACTTGAGCATTGGTTCCACTCGCATACATCCAATATAGCAGGAACATTTGGCTGTCAAAAAATCGGTTAGCGTTGGATACTGCATAATTTAATAATCGCTCAAAAAAATCTCTTATTGACTGGTGCAAAGAAATTCTGAAAAAATTCTATCGCGGTGCTTCAAAAAACGTCTATGAGATCGTGACAGGCAACGAATCATGAATCTATGCATATTACCACGAATCTAAACAAGAATCGACTGTATGGGTCATTCATGACAAGCCAAATGCAAAAAAGTTGATCGCGCACGAAGCACTTCGAAGCAAATGGTCACCTGTTTTTTCGAAATCACTTGACATGTCACCACTATTGCATTAGAGCAACTTAGAGTGGTCAATCTTGAAAGGTACATCAGCATTTGTTTGTCAGAAGTGCAAATCCATTACGATAGACGAGCTCGTACACATCAGTTCAAACAAAAACGTTTTTGAACAGTCAAAACATCGAATTCATGGGTCACCATACAAGTTTTGTTTGACATCCACTGATCTCTTCCACACCTAAATGAGCGGTTTTGGAGTTACCTCAATCGGAATAAAAAATTGGTTCAAATACATGGAAAAGTATATTGATCTTAATGGAGAATATTTTGAAAAAAAAAAGACATATTCCATTATATATATTTGTCTTTCTCAAACCTCGTACGAAAAAACTAAAATTTATAATCCAATGAGTTGTCCCACAAAACCTGTTGAAATTTTCATAATCTGAACAATAATTACGAATATTTGATTCAGATAAAAGCCACAGCGGCACCGCTGTGTAACAAAGATTATATTGCGGGTAGGTAGTTTCCAACTAATGACAGTAGGGGCTCCTTGTGATATCGACAAGTCAGAAATGTCAGTTTTGTGTGTGCTTCCATCCACATCCACTACCGATCAATATTCATTGTAATACTCTCTAAAGCTTTCTGCTAATTGTGCTGTACACACATCTCTATTTATATCCATTATTACACATCGCTGTAGCTTTAAACTGGAAAACAATCATTTTCTACATTAAATCACATCATTTAATTACGTAAGACTACAGCTTCGGACCTTTCTCTAATTTAAATAATTCACACCCATTTCAAATCGGTTAAAGTGGTTTAACGATGACTCGCTCAGCTCCAAATAAACGTATACAAGCACAGACACAAAATTGAAAACGAAAAGAGATAAATCGGGAATAAAAACAAGAGAATAAGTAATCTGCGAATAAAACCACTCAGCAATTATTTTTTATAACGTCAGTTTTACATAAGCTCGAACAATTCTCGGAAACAGTGTTGATAATTGAGATGTCGTAGTAAAAAAAGAAGAATTTATTGAATAGAATATAGCATTGTCTGTTTCGAAATATAATCCTTGGTTTTCTTCCTAAAATTTATGAAAATACCAATTTATTTATATTTACTAATCAAGATTAATTTGAGTAAACCTCTACTTTCTCTGAAAGGTTTGAAACAAAGTATTAGAAAAGCATCTAAACTTTCAAGTGGGAGAAAACATTCAAATATCCATACACTATGAAACACTAAAATTTAAGAACTATAATGTAAATGAAATAGAACATGGAATTAAAGTGCAGCAGTCATCAACTTACCATGAACTTATCCTCATTGATGAATGAAGAGATTTGCCTCGAGAAACATTTTTTTATGTTAAAAGCAAGCAGAAGAGGGTAAACCCTTTTGCACTCGAGTATTCGCGTGGTGCCTGCCGTTTGGAGATGCCTGTGGATATTGATCTTGAACTTCTGTAGATTGTAGTGTTTGGGAAAGACTTGCTTTGGTAACTGATTCGAGAGCTTGCATTTGTCCAAGGAAAGGAGTCGTTCCGGGTGTCTGCAGGCGAACTCGGTGCTCATTAGCCACGTCTGCCTGTCGAATAGGTCGTGCAAAAACTAGGTGGGATTATGTTGGATAGCTCGGAAGAGTATTTGCCGAGGTAGTATCGGTAAAACAAAGTCAAGTCGGCGACGTTTCTTCTATGCTCTAAGCTGTCCAAGTTTCTAGTCAACTCTGGATCGCCTATAAGTCTAACTGCTCTCTCGTCGAGCATGTTCAGGGTACGCCTGCGAGCAATACTCTAAATATGGAAGCATCTGGGCATTGTAGAGGATTAGAAGCTGTTGCGGGCCATATAGCTTTTTATCTTAAAAAGGGCATAAAGTTATTGTGAAGCTTCCAACCTCAACACCCAACTAGTGAATTTGCAGTGATGATAAATCCTGAGCTGCAACTCCTGCTTTCTTTGTGAAAACAGTAAACTTGTTTCTGTTCAAAATAATCATTAATAATTATTATGTGACTTCATATGAAAAATATAAGGGGACAAGTTTCAAAGATGATGGAGAGGTGACAAACGCTGTTAGGAAATTAAGAAGGTTGTAAAGGAAATGTAATTTTGAATTCCCAGAAGAAAGTAACTTGGACTTCACTGGGTCAGAGGTCGGTCAGTTGAGTGGCGAAGAAATATTATTTTATTGACTAAGTAAATTGGGTAAATGGTCGAATATATATTTTAAAATGCGACGGGAGGAGTACACATATAGTGGTCGCCACAAATATTACATTATAATTGGCAGAAGACATGTCATAGAAGAGGAAGTGAAATTTTGGAAAATGTATTAATAGAGAGAAAGAAAAAGGGAATCTGATTTATTGTCATACAAAGTTTTAAAGCAAGTAACATAGAAGAGCGAATTGTCTAACCATGTCCTCATTATATTATCATTATTATTATCATTATCATTGAAATATGATGATGCAATGTATCGTTCAATATCTACACATGTAACAACATATAAAGCTGATTAGAGGAAACAAAACAGGCAACATTGCCTAGATTTCTCACGTTCAACTAGCTATTTGCATGAATATTTTAAGTATTGATACAAAAATGAATAATACTATTTTAATATAAATTGAATTAATGTCCAATTCATATATGAATAGATATATCAAACATATCAAGTATATAAAAAGCAGATCTCCCACTCCACAATATTAATTATTACTTCTGTGAAGAAACTAATGATGAGGATTCCTTATCGGGAGCAAACGACTCCGTTTGTGTATGTAATTTTATAATTTTATTGATTATAATAAGTTTATACTCGACCCGACATATAAAGATTTTTTAGTAATGGGGAAGCTTCTGTATAAATTTTATTTTGATTATATGTATCCTATAATCCCTATAGTCTATTTTAATGAATGAAATAATGGTAGAATGATGAAGCATTCGTAATTTTAATAGGTCAAAACCTCTTTGTAAGGGTGTGAAGACAAAAAAATCCGTACACACTGTTTTAACTCAATTATTTGCACTTTACTCTACGAAACAATGGTTACTACAAAATAATTACACACATTTTGTATAACTGATTCCATACCCAGTCGGCTCGCTGTTCTAATTTTTGTTTTTAAATGTTGCATTAAATTATGAAATACTGGAACTGGCGTTTGCAAGACTGGTTCAAAATTAATTCTTTATGTGTAGTTGCTTCCCAATCTTCGGAATATACGTTTCATTCACCAAAAACGTTCAATTGGCGTCTCGTTTTCATATATCTTGGCGGTGGCAGAATTTCCAGATGTACGCTGAAGAATGACCACGAGAAGATATCGCCAACCATACTAACACTTTCGAGTTGAACTTTTTGTATCTTTTAAAATACACTTCTGAATTTACTACCTCGCCTTTCTGACATTGTAAGTCTTAATATTTGCCGATAATGATTTCCACATCTTTAGTGGGCGAAAACTCGTTGTTAATGAGAAACAAAAGCTTTGATATTTGTCCATTTGTTGCTTATCAAAATATTTGGGTGCCGATTTTCTTGATTTTTGACTACATTCTGTTACTTTATAATGTCGCAAAACAGATATCATAAATACTTTGTGTGTCTACTCTCATTCTTCCAAAGTTATTTACGTTGAAGATTTCTTCAGAGTTTGATTTTGTTCATAGAACTAGGCAATTATTTTACGTCCTCTGTTTTCTTTTAGATTTTCCATACTAGAAACTGAACTTTTAACAGAGACGTAATGTATATACAATTTACAAATGTCAACCAACGAGAAACAATTAGTAAAAATCTCAGTGTCAACTCCTACTTTTCTTGCTAAGCTCTCTGAAAATGTACAAATTTTTTGCCCCTACACCCTTACCCTGCACAGCTTATGGTTATAAAAGACAAATAAAAGCCCGTAAACCTTGTATTAGCTCAGATACATTTATTTTAGTTTTGAATTAGTAAGTAGGGTTTATTACTCTCTCTTTATTATTACATTAGTTTCGTGTTCCTCATCACTGAGGTGTAGAATTATAGGTTAAAACAGTAGGGTTTTCTTATTTACATTGTATGATGTATGATAATAATTATAATACATTAATAATATCTCACTTCATACTATATCGATGGAAGTATCCTTAATAAATCAATACAAGTAATAGTAAGTTATAGTAACAAGTAATATGCTGATGATTTAACTTTATTAGAGAGAGAGAGAGAAATGCCTTTGTCAAACCTCGAAACTTATGAAAAGTTTTTGCCATTTTAATTCCAGAATTTTACACCAGATCAGAAGTAGGTATAGTCAAGTAAATATCCAACTTCTTTCTTCTAGTAGGGCAGGTAGAGTTTGCGAACCAGATAAACAGATTCTAAAATGAAGAGAGAGTGGGGAAAGTTAGAGTTTTGTGTTTTTTAAAATAGAATTCGCGATGCGCTCTACTAATCAAACCAAAAATATAACGAATAGCTCTTTTTTGTAATTTGAAGTTAGAATCGAAGAGATGCAAACCATACCGAAGATGCGATGCGAATAACTAGTAGTAAGTTGCTAAAGCAGTACGAGAATCGAGCTGTTCAGACACAAATTTAATGGCAAAGCAAGCAGAGGTTAATTTTTTTATCAGCTTTTCTATATGTACAGACCATTGAAGGGCAGCGTCAATATGTAGACCAAGAAATTCGATCGAATTTGAGGATCGTAATAAGTCACTCTTGAGTTTTAGAGGTTTTAAAGCTCCTTTATACGATAAAAGTTTTCTCAGTGTTTAAACAGAGACCGTTTGCGTCAGACTAGGACTTAATAGTTATGAGAACATTGCCCATGATCGAATGTAAATCTTATATATCTGGACCACTCCAGATTACACATTATCCGCGAATAAAGTGAATTGACCATTGATCCGTAGGTCTGTGAGATCATTGATGAAAATCGAAAAAAGAACTGGACCTAAAACTGAGCCCTGAGGCATACCACTGTCAATTGGCAACTTTACCATTAGCTCGTATCAATTGATTTCGATATTCAAGGTAAGATACAAACCATAGTTTGTTAATCAGAATTTTATGATAAACACAATCGAAGGCTTTAGTGAAATCACCAAAACCGAAGTCATATAAAATTCATTGTTAAGTGAAGTATATATTTCGTTGAGAAAAAAACACATAGTGTTATTAGTGCATTTATTAGGTAAGAAACCAAATTGTTGAGCTGTCAGGATTTTATGTTTTAAAAGATAGGGTAATAGACGGTTTTATTAGTCATTCAAATATTTTCGATAGGATTTGTAATAATGCGATAGGACAATAATTATAAATGTTATTTTTTTCGCTGCCCTTGTACAGAGGAACTATTTTAGCTGTTTTTATACAGCTCGAGAAAAGCCCCTTTCCAATGGATTCGTTTATTAACGACCATAAAACGTCAATAATTACTTCCAGAAAACCCAAAAATAACTTAGCTGATAATTCATAGATGCCGTAGGATGTCTTGTTTTGGATGCTGAGTATGGTTTGCTCTAGCTCTGATCTATTTACAGGTCTGAGGAAGAGACTGTCACTGATTCTTTTAGAAGGAACGAGAAAAAAGAGAGCATCTCAACATGTGGATATGTTAGAGCTAATATTCTTACTAACGTTCACGAAATAATTGTTTAGTTCGTCGGGGTCGAGATCGATAATGTTTGTTGAACGCGTTTTGTTTCTAAAATCATTGATAACAGACCAAATTTCTTTCGACGAATTTTTAGCTGTCGAGATGCGGTTGTAGTAATAACTTTGCTTCATAGTTTTCCGATACAATGATTTATAGTTATTGATATAATTATATGAGAGGATTATATGTGAACTTTTTTATATACAAGAATGATTAAAATTTCAATTTTTTATACTTCTCAATGATGTATATATTTTTTAAGCGAACTAAATACTATATTAAAATTAACATATTTTATTTATCTATTTAATTTGAAGGCATCATTGTTATTGAACCCTGTAGATATTCAGTTTAAGGATGATTCATGTAGCGTTACACATCTAAGTATTTTACGGTTGATGCAATTCAGTTCATAATGTAAGATAACAGAGAAATTTTGTGAATTTGAAACACATGTGACAGTCATGACAATTTTAAAAGATATGTAACTATAAATAAAATTATTGGCAATAAAATTATCTCGTTTAAAAACTTCAGCAAATAGGTTATGACACTAAATCAAACGGGAATAGAACTCCAATGATCACTTTGTATATGTGAACTGTAGGCCAATGATGTCAAATGACAGAATAATCACGTCTAACAATTTATTGTTGCTATAAATATTACATTTATGTTCAAGATTAATGAAAATGGCGGAAGATTAATTTATACTTTTAAGTAAGTTATGATTTCACAGAAGTTATTAACAGAAATTGAATCAATAATTAAAAAAAATAAAAATTTAATGTAAAGATCATATTATTATCAATAATAATATCTAATATTTTACTTGCAGCGGCTGTTGACTACATTTTTCTATATCTTCTATCATCTATTTACGTGACTTTCTAATTTGGGCAATGTTTTGAATCTTATCAAATGTCTACCTTTCAAATAATGTAATTACTTATGGGAGAGAAGTTTTATTTTCGAAAATAATCGATTAATTAAATTCACATGCTTTTCCTCACCACACATATTCTTTGTAAGGTAGGTTCATCGGAAATATAAAGATGTTGCAAGGTGTTGGATCAGGGAAGAACAGCGAGTTTTTCAACCTTGAACGGATCTTTTAAAAAGAAAAGAGTTTGGTTCAAAAATGAACTTTGTACAGTATAAATCCACGTGAAATTTAACTCACAGTGTTTTTTCGACAGTCAGCTAGCATCCAAATGCTTATACCACTCTTGGCAGTGAACAGTTTTGTCCGGTGCTCTACTTATTCGATCTTTGGAAAATCATTTATATAATTCCAAATAGCTCGATTACACTTTGTTTTCATATTGAATAGTAGACATTTCCAGTTATCCAATGCTTTATTCGTTACACTCTATCTGATCTCCTAGGACCTCGTAGACTCACACACAGGGGTCTTTTAGACCATATCAGATTATAAGGGCCAATCATCAAAAGTTCCTGATACACATTAGCTACGTCTTGAGAATTTAGCTTACTTTTCTCCCTTAACCATATGTTAGATTTTGGTATGTTTATCGGATTTAGAAATTCAGCAACCACTTTTCTGAAATTGAGGTTAGTCAAGATTCATTTATGTTGTTATGATTCATAAAAGTTTGTTTTTGTACAGATTTCTGATAATGTAATAGATAATATTTTGATATGGAGAATGAGATAACAAAATGAGAATGACAAAAACCATTTACCAGGTGGACAACTCAGAACGGCCGTCGGCCATATCTCAAGAACGGATTTTACAGCTTCAGGGAAAAAAACTATAAAAGAAGTGGCCCCGAGAAACTCGCTGAAATTATTTTCAGAATTTTAGGTCCTACTTAGATGATCTTTTGATAAAGACACGGTTTTCTAAAAATCAAACATAAAGTTGCAGAATTGACGTTCAATGATTCTTCTTCCTTTTTAGTGCACTAGTGTGTCCACAAAAATTAAATATATAAACCAATTAATGGCTCCCATTTCCTATTAAACATTCCACCGGAAGATCTAAAAAGCAAACGCTCTACAAATTTAGATTTCTAATAAGACATCTGTTCTCAATGATTTTATTTACTTTATTAGTATAAACTGACAAGCTACTTAAGAGTATTAATGTTGCATAATTGTAAATCAATGTATGAATGGCATTCCATGTTTAATTTCTTAATGAAATGTACAGGGGCTGATTAAAAACACGCGAAGTTCAATTCAAAACATTTATTTTTCATTATACCTGTAGCAGAATAATATTTATTTTCTAATTTCAAACTTTTAGCTACGGGATGTCATTGAATAAGCAAGGAACTAATTTCTACAGACATATGTTAATAAATATTTCTGAACACTTTTTTACTACACATAGTATATTCAATAAAGCATTCCACACATTAATCAAAAGCTATTTTTTAGCATTTTACCAATGAGAATTTAAAATTATACTTGCACTTCGACGTCGGCTCTATTATTGATGCTCGATGTATGCAAGTAAAATGAATTACTGTCTGTATAGTGGGTTTAATCGGACTGTATTGTTCCCTGTAGGGGTGGAATATATTTTCAGTAAATACGGCTTCGATATTGAAATGGTTTGTGTCATCGGCAGTCCCCAATTGTTAATATAGGTAGCAAAATAAAGGGATGTCCCTTCTGTTAATATGGTGGCTGAATTTTTAAGGTATATTAACGAAACAATATTACATCACTAAATTTTGAATAGACGAAAGTGAAGTTAGCACAATAATTTTTAAACTACAAACACAAAAAATAAAATTCATCAAAAAATATATATCAATTATAGAAATACCAAATAAACTTACTTCAATTGATTTAATTTCAACTAATATCAGACGATCGATTATCAGGTTTTAAAAATTATTTAACAAGAAATTTTTCATTTCACTCAAAAATCATATGGATCAAAAAAATATTCATAATGTATCATTTTAATGGTTGCTATCCCAAACGTACACATTTGTATGAAGCGAAAGAATATATTTATTTCCAAATGCGGCCGTTTTTACTTGATTTTTCCGCTTAAACGTTGCAATAAGCTCGCATAATACTCGCCGTTGATAGTTTTTCCTTTTTCAAGATAGTCAATAAAAATTATCCCACGCGCATCCCAAAAAAACCGACGCCGTGTTCTTGCCTGCAGATGGAACGGTCTTTGTCTCCTTTAGATCCAATTCTCCCTTTTAGGTCCATTGTTTTGATTGTTCTTTTGTTTCGGGTATGAAGTGATGGATCCACGTTTCATCCATGGTTATGAAACGGCGCAAAAATTCGGCTTTCTTCTTTTGTAAAACTGTCAAACAATCGATGGAAACATCTTCAGGACGTTGTTTTTGTTCCATTGAGAGAAAACGCGGCACCAATCTTGCGTACAGATTTTTAATGTCCAAATTTTCAGTTAATATGCGATGTATCGCACTTTTTGAAATACCTACTATCTCTGCTAGCTCGCGAACTTTCAGTCAACGATCATCACTTTGTGATACTAAAGTCGTCACCTCATTTGTTCCACCACTGCGATGCTGGTCTTCGGAAGTCGTACGGCCTCGGTTAAACGCTGCTGCCCAATAATTTTTTGTTGATAACTAAGGAGCAGTCTCACCCAGAGTAGAATCTAGTTCAGCTTTCATATTGGTTAGGTTAAGTCTTTTCAAATAAAAGTATTGTGTCACATAACGATCACCAATTTTTTCCATGTTTACAATTCATTGAAAACGTTCACTATTGATGGCTGCCAAACAAATACTAAACAACGTGGCCTTCTTCAAACTTGAAACATATGCTGTAAAGATTGTATACTTTCAAATAAAGTGGTATTTTTCAAGCAACTACCGTCCTCTCTAGGTTATGCCAAGTACTTCTGGGACCATCTTCGTATAACATTTTCAATATTATTAATGAAGTCAGCATTGTGCTATATTTGGTGAGTAAAGTAGATGTAGACATACAGGGAGACTTCAGCGGCCAAAATCTCGCGATTTATGCAAAGGGTGAGGTTATAATTAAGTAAAAAGCCTGTTTGCAGGGATCCGTATGAAATTTTAAATTCTTCACCAAACTTCGGTTAATCACCTAATTCCAGCAACAAATTTGCCCCCATTTTGTACAGTTTCATCCATTTTTGAAGCCAAAGAATATTCTTGCTCTGTCCCTGACTCATTTCTACATTTAAATCGCTCAGGACACATGTGAACTGTCAAATCTCAATAGACAGAATTTTACATTTCGCCATCTTTTTGGGTTTCTTTTAACTTCAAACAAAATTAATGCGTCATTCAAAATCCATCTTTCAAGATTGGTTATGGTTAAAACTTGTCTCAATACATTAGGGTATGAGATATACTAGTTGAAATAGCTATAGCGCGAATAATTCATGCTATGAAAATTCATTCACATTCACTAAATTGCCTTTTTCATTTATTATATTATACATTATTAGAAAATTAAATTTTCGCTTATTTTCGTATGCAACTGCAATATAGTGATTAAGAACTATAGAAATAAAACACAATTTGAAAATATAGATTTAAGAATATAAACAGGAACAAAGCTATCTGTCTTCCGTAAACCTAATCAAAATCGAAGTTAAGTTGTTAGAGACACAAGAAAACCTCTGTTCTTATTATGGTTTCAATAGTAAAGAAATACATCCTACTAAAACGAAATTACTTTAATTATTCGAAAAAAAATAACTATTCATGCGCTCATTAAAATTCGGATTACAATAACTTCCCGCATAAATTACTGATAGAAAAAGTATTAACTGCGTTTTCTTGAACCTTAACAACTTCACCAACTATTGCGTTAGACACCTCGAAAATATTAAAGGTTAATTTCAGGCATTCATTTGAATGAAAATTCAACTAACGGCTTAACTGACAAGCTCTTTTAGTATTTAAGTTATAAACTCAGGCGTATTCTCAAGATAAGCCTTTGTTTTATTATACGATATTTTGATTCATTGTTTTTTGACAGACATTTTAGGATGATAATGATAAATTATTTTTATTTACTTACGTCTATCTACCCTTACGGGTATAAAACATGAGTTGAGTTTCTTTCTTCATCGAGTCTATTCTAAAATTATCTCAATTTAGTGACTTTCTGTCGTTGTCCATATTTCGGAACTCTTTTCTCTTTTATCAATTTTCCAGTGCCCTAAATTATAGATTTTTAAACTGATTTTTTTCTCTTTTATAGCCTTATCGAGGATTATTGTGTATAACAGTGGATTGTTTAAAATATTCTTTAATTTTCATGTTGCGTTCTGACGTTCTGTTGCTGCTATTCAGACTTCTAATGCTTCTAATCAAGTTTTCATTTATTGTCCTCTGTCTATTTATTGTATCGAAGGTGTAAATTTCTCTTTTATTGTTTTGCCTTTTCCGCTATTTGTATCAGTACAAATATCGCGTTTTATCTCCCTCTATTGGGCCTGAATACTAACTGAGTTTCTTCTAGTTTTGTTTCTATTGTAGAAAATATTTTTGTTACATTACTTAGTAAGATAATGCCTCTATAGTTACTACATTATTGGCTGTCTCCCTTTTTAAATATTTGTAATATAAAAGTGGGATATTGTTGGTATATTTTTGTTGATTTGTGTGGTTAGAGAGGAGAATAAAAACCTTCTTATTATATAAATATCTAGTAAATAATGGTACAGAAAATATATGTCACAAAATTTTATAATAATACAAGTTTCCAAATAAACAGATAGTAAGCTATTTAACGTTACAAAAATAGACAAAACCTCCACAGGTTTAGTAATGGAAAAAAACATAGAAAAAGTAGATACGAGGGTGGCCCAAATCTAAACCAAAATTTCTCCGGAATATAGTGATGAACCCAAGTCTCGTCTGCGATGAATATTTGGTGCAATAAATTTTCTTCTTTCCATATCGCTGCGTGCAAATTTCTGAAATTTTGCGGTAATCGACCCGTTCATGAGTTATTTGCTCAATACCTCCTACACTGCCAATTCTTCAGCCATATCTGGTACAGTATTGCGTCGGTCTTCCAAATTAGTTTTTCTATAGCGCTGACATTCTCATCTATAATACTTGTTCAGGGGCGCCGCGTGGAATGTTTGTCAGAACTTCTCGACCTTTTTGGAAAGGAGAACACCATTCATACACTTCAGTCTTGATGAAGCGCTTATTGAATTAGTCGAGTAATTTTCGATAAATTTCCGCGGAATCTAAATTATCTTTGCGCAACAGACATTGGAATATCCCTCACGCTCGTGACTATAAGTACACTAAAAAGTGTGCTAGCGTTGTCTCGACTGTTCTCTACGCTTCGTAACAGAGCAGTTTAACATCCAGTTTTACGACACTAAATTTTTCGCGCGTTTATTCTAAAATTCTGGTTTATAGTTAAAACAACCTCGTACGTAGAATGATTATTAGGCGAAACAAGCATTCTGAAAGCCCTAGTTGAGTGAAAAGTAGTGGAAGATAAAATATCGTTCGAATGGTTTTACATTTGAAAGTTTTGACACACCAAATAGAAGAATCATGTTGTGAAAACAGATCAAAAACAAAGCAAATTCTGGGTATTTTTGGAATACAGAAAGACGCGAGTCTAAATGTTCTAGATAATATGAATACTTCACAATATAATACAGAGTTTGATAATCCAACCATGTTAAAGATATTATTCTCCTAAAAGATCTTTCAACACTGCATAAACTAGTGAAATTTATTAGCAAGAGGAGAACATTGCTTGCTAAACTTGATATAATTAAGTGTGGGGGCTATAATAATTGCTTGAACATGAGTTAGTGTATCCGAGACATATTTCAGTGAAGTTTTGTAGACCTCATTTTCATATAATCCATACCGGATTACAAGAATCATACACGTATTCTTTTATTATAATATTCCGTATTTTTATCTAAAATTATCATATTTTTGTACGTATTTATAAATTAAAAGTAATTCCATAAATAAGTCAACTTTCCTTGAGATTGAATAAATTTGGAATCAGTACAAAACAGTATTATTAACATTTAGAACTACAGCTCCCTTCTAACAGACTGGAAATGGACAGGCTGTTCGGCCAGAGGCGCATAAATCTGAGAACACAACCAGTATACATTGACATGGAACCCTAAGGGAATTTTATTCCTGCACTGAAGATTGTTGTCGAATTAAGTGATAAAGAGAGAGTTAGCTCGATAAAGAGATCTGTGACGTTTAATTTTCTTTTTTATTTAAAATATAGCGAGCGACAATATTACATAGTTTCAATTTTTCAAAGTATTAGATAAAAATTTAATTATGAAATTATCTATTAGCTAACAAAATGTCATTTTTATGAAATTCATATGGAAATATATACACATAAGTGAAGGTACTTATTCAAATTCAGGATATTTTATTTTACATTATACCAAATTTTCAAAACAGCATTTCTGTGTGCTACCGATTATTCAACATATCTTTCAGCGACAGTTGATAACTTCCAACCGCCATGTTTATTTAGTGTTATCATGTCTTCCCCAGATTCAACTGACAATGTAGTAAACGATCTTCGAAAGGAATGACCTGTTAGCATTTTCAAGTTGAAGAAAATTAGTCACTGTTACGGGACTATAAAACAGATATGACTGATAATTTTCTGACCTGAACATATAACAGCATATGAAAATTTTTTCATAACATATAATATATATCAAGTCTCAAATGCAAAAGGCTTGACGTCAAGCATCAAAAGTATATATCTGTACATAAAACACTAGTTTACAAATAGTTATCTTTGCATTAATTGCGTAAAATGAGTCTAAAAATTTTCTCGAATATGCCATGAAAACACGAAATACAATGTACAACTGTAAATGGAAATTTATATCGTCTGAAATTTATTAAAAACAAATACTTCCAATACATCTTGAAGTGGTTTTAGGTCCCAATAAGTTATCGCTTTTAAACGACTGTTATGTCGAAAAAATAAGTCCATGAAACGTCAGAATCTGCCTACGTAGCCAAATTATATTGAGAAGATAATTTGAATAACAAAATTAGGATTTCTAACAAAATATTGAATAGTCCATATTCTCCCAATAAAATGAAAATATCTAATAAAATTGTAGAATCAACTCTAGGTTTTTGATCAGAAGCAACATGGAACAACTTTACTACCAATTATTATTCCATTAAATGAAATTGTTTTATGATGAATTAATAATTGACTCTGTCAATCAATCTTACAAAAGTAATACTTTCTGTTTATTTTGTGAATGATTTTTGGAATGAAAATTGTCTTTTTTTCGCGGTGAAATAGAATTAACATAGATGCATCAATAGAAATCTGAAATGTCAAATTCTTTTTGGCATTTGATTTTACTGTTTGTATGTTGTTGCAAATTTTTTGGTTGATAACGTCACTTATGTTTTTGTCAAATCTACTGTCAAAATTTCTTGAAGAACTCTAGTTACTTTGCCATGTGTTATCATTTAAGCGTATATGTTTATCAATATCAATCAGGCGTATTCTACTGTATTAAAATTAATATCTGAAGTTTTTGTGTCATGAGTAGTTCAAAGAGACATAATATTACACACCTTGAACCAATTTGTCAAATTTTGATGTTTGATTTTTGTTTTGATGTTTTGATGGCCCCCAAACTTTCGAAACATACTCAATTTAGAATTTCAAGGACTGAGCTAGAACTAGAGGCCTAAACATCATTCGTCTCTACGATGCAAATTTTTTTTAGATATAGAGAATCTAAAAATCATATTGAACTTGTGGAAGATCTTCTGATACAATAAAAATATATGTGGTGCAAAATGAGAATAAAACTCCACTTCCTCCATAAATATAGAAGATATGAGCAAGGAGAGCGGTACTATTGGAAATTATAGAGCTTATTTCAATCAATAATTATTACCAAAGTGAGCTTTTCTAAACAAAATAGGATTATATGAACATCCATTTTAGGTAAGTGTTTAAAAAAGAGAAAAATTAAATAATTGCCGTTTTTCGTTTTTTCTGTTACAAGTTGAGCTCAAAATAATTTTCTCTTATATAATAAATAACTATTCTATAGATAGTTTAAATAAGTATAAAAAATAATTCAGTTTTTTGAGAAATAAATATCTAATTCATCGTCTAATACTCCAAGTCCATTTTATAAGCAAAAATAATTGAATTCCTTAAAAGGTGTCACTTCGTTTATGATTTCTTTGTGAAAAGTAATTTCCTCATCTGGAGATGTGGACCTTGAAATTAAAAACGATATTTCACGGTATTTTCTTATACAAAGTGAACAAATTTCATTTGATCTTAATAAGAAACGATCTCATATCCAAATGTTAACTGCGCAAAATAAGAAACTGGTAAAAAAATACTGTTTATTAGTGTCAGGTGTTGAGTTTCCGCTACATTTAACATTCAAATGGAACATGACATGAAGTACGCTTGCATTTCGTTGCAGGGTAATAAAAGAAAAAAGATGCATTCATATTTTCTGCTTAAGTGCTATGAGTAGAAATAGTTTTCACAAGAAAAGTAAATCAGACTAATCTCTTCACGATTTAATTACCGTGTTTATTTCCGAGCTCAATCGTAAGCTGATAAAAAATACAAGTAATCAACAAATGGTATCTATCAATCAATAGTAACCTTTTGGTACAGGATGTCCACCAAATATAATTGTTGCTTATTACCAACACTTATCGCTTTGATAATTTCCATCATATTAAAATTTTAACTTTATCTGACGAATCGCAAACCCAAGACAACTGTCATCATCGCGATAACACAGCTCAGTTTAAGTTATGATTGATGTAAGTTGCAACATTAGTCGCTTCGATAAGTCAGACGAAGATAACAACCAAAATATTGATGGAAATATATCAAGTATATATAAAAATCATAAATACAGAAACTGCTCAGACTATTCACATGTCCAGAATTTGCACCATTTTTAAACATTTCTGTCACTTTTAAACGGTTTTAGAAACCTTTCGCAAACGGTCACAAAATCAGATGGAATGTTTTCAAAACTATCCGATAAACAGTCCGTTTTCAGTTGGAACACATTCTTAATACTGCACATGAGAATGACCGTTTCCCAGTGATTTTCGATGAAGTTGGAATAAAGTTGATGGCAACGAAAAACTAGCGATAATTCTGAAACACTGGGCATTCAATAGACGAAAGTTTTTGACCCTTCACTTTGTTTGTGAATTAACTACCACTCGTCATGAAATTTATCTCATTAATCTACCTTTTATTTCATAAGTCAAGTTGTGTTGTCTTCAAGCGGTTTTGAAGTGATGTTACTATTAAAAATACTTATGTACGAGATATATTCAGAAAATAGATATGAAAAAATAATTATTATACGAAAATCTACAACTGTTAAACCAATTTTCTACATAACTTTGAATATTTTGGAGACACTTGTCATTACCATGTAGAAAAACACTTGTCGACAAGAATCCTTAATGATCTCGTAGTAAACATGTGCATTGATTGTTTGAACTCGTGGTAAAAATGAATCAGCAGAATTCCTTTTCTCTCCCAAAAAACGGTGCACAAGAGTTTTCGAGGTGTCGAGATTAAAACTTAAAATTAGAAAAGTTTTCGAAATTTTAGTTTAGTGATCGTGAGATTTGTGACAATTCCATAGCAAGAGCACGTACTAATTTTAACTTGTAACGGTTTTGTATAACCTTTTCTTCAATTGTGTGAACCAATTAATCAGTAACCCAAGATCTTCATCGTTCTTCATCATGTAATTATCTATGCCATTTATTGAGCTGTCTGACCCATCTTCTAATCATTGAATCGCTCATAGCTCTTTGGTCGTGAAGCTCGCAGATTTTCTTGGTTTAACTTTCTTTAAGGCTAACATGATAAAGAAGCACTACAGAAAACATGTCGGCGCTAAAGATCTGAAAATGGTGTTCATTTCTTGTGCTTGAGTCAAAATAATTGCCACTCATGCTCGGAATTACATTCGTGACGCTGCCACTGATAGAAATAGAAACGGAACTTTCATTGTAGATATACCTCGTATGATTATGTATCAGTTATAGCTAGTGTAAATAGCTGTAGAAAATTATTTATTTATTTATTAAATTTAAATATTTTCTATTATTTATCAAAAAAAATTCCCATGATAACATCAGATGCCGAACGATGTTTACCAACGGTAAATCGAATCAAAACGTTTCTTAGAAATTCAATGACCGAAGATTAACGAAAACTAAATAGAAAATATTAATGAAAAAGTTCCAAGGCATACCTTAGTTTAGTGAATAACCTCTCACATGGTTAATTTATTGGAATTGTTACATCTGTTTGAGTTCTTCATAGTATTTTTTTAAATTGAAACAATACGAAGACAATAAAGTAGTAAAGTATAGCAAAGACCTTGGTAAAGACGTGAAAAAACGCTTGGTGGTTCATCTTTGTGTTGCGTGGCAAGCAACAATCTATCATTTCAGCACAATAGCCAATAAAATCAATTGAAATTTGCCCATAACAACAAATTGACTTGATAACATTACAGAACACCTAACATTTTTCACCTCAAGCCACCTCTGTTATGTTTTATTTTTATACTATTTTTCAAAATATGTAGTAAATCTCACCTGTGTTTCAGTTACATTGAGTAGTTTAGCCATTTCTGATCTTTCACTGCTACTGAGATACTTTTTCATTTCAAATTGTTTTTCTAATTCAAAAATCTGTCTGCCGGTAAATGTCGTTCGCGCTTTCTTTTTCTTGTTCTTACTTTCTATGTCTTCCGGACTTGGATCTACTTCTATTTTAGTTGGTGTCACAATTGGTTGAGTCTCGGTAGTTGATTTAATGTCTATAGAGTCTTTAATAGTCTTTTTCCTCTTCTTCGTCGAATCTGAAAAATAATATAATAAAATTAAGTTAATTGCTGTCAGTATGTTTCAAAGAAAGATTGAAAAAACCATTTATGATCTCTACTTATTTCAACTGCGTTAAGAAAGTGCAGTAGAAGTAGTGAAGATAAATATGGTGAGTTCATAAAGTAGTGTAATTCGCTAATATTTTATGTATTTTATGTTAGGTGTACAAAATGATGAAGTTATCGTTAAATTCTTTAAACCATCTGTATTTCAATCAAAAGTATACAGGATGCACCATTATTCTAAAATGACTACCACTAGAAAAACATTTCCTATTGCAGAATTTATGAGATATCTCAACAAATCTATAACTTTGGTCTGTTAAATTTGCCTTCTTCTTCTGTGTTTTACGTTTCCGCATTCATGTAGGATTGCCGCCATTAACTATAACATTTAACATACACACGGTTTCATTGTATCTTACTTGTAAAATTAAGGTGTACATCTACCTTTTGTATTATATTTTAACAACATTATACGACCTTCAAATAATTCTGTACTAATATCATCCGTTTATCCCAATGGATTAAAAAATTTCACAAACCTCCAAACTGTAGTTTTAGTTATACATATATAGACATATATACACAATTAATGACAGAAATACCTACTAGTTTTTTACATGAACACTTTTTTAATAATTTTGAATTGAAACGACTGTTACTTTAAAACTTAATAGTTGTATTTCTAATATAATAAATTATGAAAACTGAAAATTTATACAGGATGTACTAAATATGTTGTTATTTTGGAGTAACAATACACCCTATATACTGCTAATAGACACAAGCAGTTGAAATGAATTACTAAAAAGTCTGTATGAAATTTGCAAAAATTGGCGGCTAAGAAACACAGAATCTATTTTACAAAACAACTGATCGCCGACGATTATAAACTTTTAAACGCAAACCATCTCACTTTTTTGGAAGAAAATAAGCCACTATTCTTTGATTTAAACTATTTTCAGGATAGTGCATTCGAATTTAGTCGTTAAACGTTTATATGATTTTTGAATTTGTAGTCTTTATCAGCAATTCCATTATTCCATAATTTCGAAGAATTATGGTAATCTTAAAGCAGCTTGACATCATGGCTACTCCTAGCAAAAATTTTATAACCAAATTAAACAAAATACTATCGTTAAATTTTAAGAATGAAAATAACAAAGTGAAATGATCAAGAAAAAAGTGGTCAGTGAATAATTAATTGACAGTAATGATATCTGCAGCTGCCTCGCGTTTGGAGCCTGATGGACAAACAATCAGCTGAACTTCATCTACGCATGCTTTTGATCAAGAACTATTGCGTCTTGCATTGCATTGCACGTTGTATTGCATCATGTCGGAAGATACAACTCGCATCGAACTTATGACTATCAATTGAAAGACATTATTCAACATACGGAATCTTATTCAAATATTGCGCATGTATTCGAGTTAACATGTGGTTTGCATTATTGTCGGATGCTCCTCGTTGCTTTGTATTGCTCGTGAATGAAAAATCAACTAGTCTCACGCTCGTAGTCAAAAATCTGTTGCAAAAAGGCTGTAGCTTCCATTCTTTTTCTGATTTTAGCATCTCAAAGCTATTAGTATTAGCTTTATGATTTAAATTTTTTAATTTTTTTAAATTTAAATTTTAAATTATTTGCTTGGTAAAGAAAAAATATCAAACGAAAAGGAATCTTAAATAATGAAAAATGGTTACAATTAACAGTGAAGGAAAAAGAAGTTTAAGCTCATCAAAACTATAGTTTATCCGAAATTTCCAATTTCTTTTTCTTGGATTGTATAAGTTTCTTTACTCGATCTTGTTCGATGCTATCCCATTCTTCAGTGAGCCCCGTTTGTCGTTCCAATTCTAGACCGAAACTTTTTCCTAAAGTTCATCTCATAAATGCTTGATAGTATTTAACCCCAGCTACATGCTGGCCAATCCATAGCAGCAAGTTCGATATTCTGCAAATACCACTCTCTGAACAGTATCTGGATTAGGATGAAGTTTTCGCCGATGAAACCGGTGTAAGGAACGACGTTATCCCATAAAACTTCCCCCCCCCCCCTCTAAACCGCCTGTTTTAACTTTTCTTCCATTGAAACGCCCGCCCAAATCATCCAGGAACCTCCTCCAAAAGTCACGTTTTCTTTTATGCAAATCTGCGCGAATCTTTTTATAATAGAGTGATCGCTAGAGCAGTTTGTTTTAACACTTGTGTCCAGTCCATTTTTAGGTAGAATTCTTGTTTGTTGCCAATGAAGATGTATATCAGTTGACGTTTGATGGCTAACTGATGGATCAGGTAGATAACCTTTTATAAGGGTCCGTTACCCCTAATCATCACTATTATAAACAAGCTCAAGACTCTACTTCTAGCCTTAGTGAAATCGTGCCTTTACAGAACTTTCAGAATTGGCACTTAGACTATTATCTAGCTTCCACATAAAAAATTGTACGTATGTGTTGAAATAGAATTGTTTATAATTCATTAAATCAATTTTTTATTGTCACTTCAATAAATTCAACAATATCACTGATAATAAATGAAATGAAGTACAAACAGGACGCGGTATATAATTTTGTGGTTAAAAAGCGAAGCAAGTAAACAGTAGACATTTCATATACGTAAAGTATCTGCTTTATCTACAATTATTTTATTAAAAACAGGTAAAGAGTTCAACAACATCTCTATAACTTACGAAAAGTTGCGAGCCATGAGTTAAAATTATGTAAAAATTTTTATTATTTTGAATCAGACATTTTTCATTTAAAAAAAAATCCGTCTTTCGGACTACAACTCCCGACTGGCTATATTTCAATATATTTTTCCAGTGAAATAGCGATATAATGCTTGCATGTTACTGTCTAATAATAATTATTTGAGAGATTTGAATATAAAGAAGCACAACTACAATGGTAATTCAAAAATTCCTTACACTTTTCGTTCAACAAACTATTGAAATAAGATAGAAGGCAGCCGCACACGCATTCGTTCAGTTGGCACTTCTGTGACCACGTACGTATAATTGTTGTCATCTAGAACAATCAAAATATTGGAAGGTAGGACTACCATTAATAGTACGGGATATAGATATTTGTTGGCTAATAATTTGAAGTTAGTGACCCTGGAACACACTCTCTACAGCTCAGATCGTCCTCCTTCATACATTAATTTCTTTGGACCGCAAAAACCTTCTACCAGGAAAGCATACGGAAGCTTGTGTCTCTTTGTATCAAATACCTTATTATATATATATATATATATATATATATATATATATATATATATATATATATATATATATATATTGAGCTCCTATCTTAGTTTGATATTGGAAATGTTAGATATTTAAGTTAAATATAAGATTAAAGTGTAGCGTTAATTATTTTACGAAACAACTTAAACTTCAATTCATATATTCATTTTAATCCTTACATAAATATGACAGAAAACATGAGAAACTTCAATCATTGATGACCAGAAATATTTTAACATGAAAAGTATTATTTAGAATATAGTAAACCACAAGATCCTGGGCAAACTGCAAGCCAAAAAGATTATTTCAAATCAATAAGAAGATAATAAATTAGCAGATATCAATATTATAAGTATGGGCACTATATATAAAGCAACTTGAGCAGAAATTAGTTGCTTGGTGATGGCTCTTCAATTTCGTCTATTGCTCCACTTAACATAACTAGAAAATAATATAATTTCAGATTATGCGAAAGGATATGTGCAATTTTTGTTCATACTTTTATTCATATGAAACTTTCCGTATTATGACAACACTTTTAAATAGTGAAGGAACTAAGGAAATCCTAACAAGAAAATTGAGGGGTTGGATACCTTAGGTAATAAAAGATTTAAAAAATACGAGGTATAACCATTAAATAACGAGACTGGGGATATAAAATATTTTATTTCCATATTATATATATATTTATTCATTTAAACATTCAAGATATATCCCCTCTTCTCTCCCTACATCGCTCCATACGAATCTTCCATTATTCGAGGTCTGTTTTTCTGTCAGTTCCTTCAGGACGCGCGCCCTTATTTCTTTCAAAGCTTCAACAGACTGAAATATTGGTCCTATAAATGCAAATTTTACCTAAGGAAAAGTTGCACGGTGCAAGATGCCGACAAATAAGGTAAGATTACCGAGTACGTCGATGTTTTTATCCGAGTTTGACGTGGAAGGGGACCCGAACGTGAACCATCTTCAACATCTTGTCGACCATCTTGAAAACGCTTAAATCACTTGAAAATACGTGGACGCGACAAACATTCATTGACAAACATTTTTTCAATAAACTATTTAATACAAACTATGGCGTCGGCTACACTGGTTTATCTACAGTTACGATAGACATAAAATTTGAAAGAGTAGACTTTAGACTACACAGCTAATCGTCATCAACATTTGGCGCATGCCTATTTTTTCTGCTCTCGTTACTTAATAGCTACACCTCGTATATTTTACAATTCTGTAGAGCTACTTCACTTTGAGTAAGCTTTCCTCGCCAAAAGCAATGTTATTGCAGAATAATATTTGAAAAGCGACATCGATTAACTCTTCAATAAATTGTAAAAATACGATTTGTAAGGTCTTGGATAGTAGTAAACGGTTATGATATCCCAGTAAAAAAATATGAAGGAGGTGTCACCACGGGTTTGACGAAGTAGCTCCACGATCTTAACACCTCATGTGCGGAATTTCCATTGACAATTATACTATCAGGTCAGAAATTGGTTACAAAAGGTCACTTAGTCTTATTAATTGGTCGGTGTTGGTACATTTTTTATTGATGGTTAAAGTTTTGAAAGGTCATTCAAAAAAATTAAAAATTCCACATATGCGCGATCGAAAAGCATTCGCTGATACTTGGTCAGCTTATATGAATATTTTGTTGGTTCAATTTGATATTAAAAAAATGAAGTGCCATTGCCGTAACGCGCATGTTTTGGGTCGGTTAATTGTATCAAGGCAATGAGCAATTGTGCACAGCTCTTTAACAGAACGGCATAAGGAAAATATTCTTAAAAAAAACTTTGATATGTACTACTATCAAATATATAATAGCGGAGAAATAAATAGGATATTTTTTTAACTACGAGGAGATCAACATAAATGCTTGTAATTTGAAAGATGATAGTGAACTAGCTTATTTTATTATAATTTTAAATAATAATGAAATTTTTTGATTAGAAATATTTTATTTTATTTACATATAAAAGTATCATGAAAATCTATTTTTAAAATACATTTTTACGATTCCTACTATTCACCTCTGAAATAATTCTGAAATTTAATGTACATTGGTCAGTCGAAAAGGTCACTAATCAGTCGGATAACTTCTCACAAAAGTGATAGCAGATTATATCCTGATAGATGTTCCTTAGCAACCCATGTCTATCATGAAGGACACAATATGAATTATGAATCTGCCAAAGTTTTTACAACTGAAAAAAAACTACAAAAAACGTTTATTTTTAGAAACAACATATATTCCCAAAATCATCAATGTATTAATAAGAAAACTGATTGCTTTAGTGTAATTTATGCATATCTTTTAGATTTTGAAAAAACAAATTCTATGAAAAATCATCGCCATCAACAACCAACTAACCTCACCTAACCTATAAATTTCAACTTCACTAACCTATCAAATTTATTGTCATTTATATTCTAGCCAATGAATATTCAAATACATTCATAATGACCTAACCTATTGAAATTTAATGTTATCCATAAATGTACCAATAAATATTGGACATCATTCAATACAACTTATTTAACCTATAAAAATTGAACGTCATTCATAATCTAACCAATCAACAAACCAATAAAAAATTAATGAAAATTCCTATAGTAACCAGAATCAATATTTCAATTAAACAATATTTCTATCAACGTTAATTTGAATATTGAATTTTGAATTGTATGAGTTTAAAAATTTTTACAAGCATTAATAATATCAAAAATCACCGGAATTCTTAATTAATTATTTCCCATACAATGAATACATAAGTATTCGAAAGCTCGAAAATATATTGAAGTTAGTCCACTTTGGTGTTTCCTTGCCACGTTCCCAATAAAAAACTACTCTTATATAATATATATATATATATATATATATATATATATATATATATATATATATATATATACATCTTCTAATGAAAATCGCAGCAAGTCGGGGTAATCATTGGATCATGTCTGATTCTGTCGTTAGTAAATCATTATGAAGCTCCCATTAATTATTGCTCTTCCTGCAGAAAACAGTAAAAGGACCTGAGCATCCCCCAAATCCCATGCATACAGTGTGTCCTTCACGTAGTTTAATACTTTTTTTATTTATTATTATATATTATATATAATATATATATATATATATATATATATATAATATATTTTTTTTGTTTAATAAAACTGACCAAATATTCATATAAGTCGACCGTGGAATTTTTTATTTTCCTCGCGAATTAGGTGCCAAAATTTCTCAACGACCTTGAGAACCGTTGAAAAAAAAAATATTCTTGCGCTGACCAATTAATAAGACAAACTGAGCTTTTATGACTAATTTCTGATGGTATATTAGTTAATCGAAATTTCGCACTTGGGGTGGAACGAAGTTGCCTCTCTTCATAAAACATCACAGGAGCTTATAACCAAGCATATCATTTCGTAAGTTATGAATACAAAACTTGAATAAATTCACGCATCCCAATGAATTCTTTTATATTTTTCTATTAATAATGTTTGTTTTCTTTACACCTAACTGTTAAGTTTCCTAATATTTACTTAATGTACAGATGTCATAGACACCCTGTGTAATTAATAACTCTAAACTGAACTAATTTCAAAAAGATATTTATTGACGAATTCATATAACTTAGACTGGGTTAATCTATTTAAAGCAGGAATGAGACTGTTAATTAAGGTTATAACTACTGCCTGGCGCCATGAAACTCTTCTTTCTTAAACTAACTAGAGTAATACTTAGAGCAATTGGATTTTTTTTCCGTTAGAGTCTTTATTAATAATGGTTTTAAGTAATGAAACAATTTGTAACTTCCTTAACAGCTTTCTTAGTTGCCATATTGCCATATTCAGTAGAAAACTTGAGTTAACTCCATTTTAATAGACGTCGAGTATGCAAAAAGACTTCTAAATTTACAATTAAGGAATTGTTTCAAGAAAAAATTCACTATCATTCAGGATGTATCGAAATGAGTAAGGAAAATAAAATTACCGTACATTGGATTCCGGGACACACCGGAGCCAAAGGAAATTAAATAGCTGATAAGCTCGCTAAAGCGGCGGCAGACAAGCCCTGGGACCTGAACCCTTCTGTGGTATCAGCTACAGAATAATGGAAAAAGCACTGAAAAAGAAGGTACATAGGAGCAAAACCAATTATTGGGAAAACCTACAAGAGCTGAGACAGGCAAAGACTCTTCTGGGAAACTATAACCAGAGCAGACCTGCAGAATGTATCAACCTAAGGGACAACAATCTACGAATACTCACAAGAGTTCTATCGGGGCATTGTCACGTCAACAAACACCTGAATACGCTAAACCTAGCAAATAATGCTTTGTGCAGGTTTTGATGCACAGAAGATGAAACCTCTATCCACATTCTCTCCAAGTGTGAAACTCTACGAAATTTCAGAGCACTACACTTGGGAGCGTATGAAATAGAAGACGAAGATCTCTGACAATTAAAGCCATCCCACATTCTAAACATTTTGAAAAGATTGAGATTAATTGATCATCTATAAACACTAGGTCCTCCAGTATCGCAGCATGAAAGGTGAACACAATAGATTATTTGGATCGCAGTGTATACCAGACCCCAAATTCATACCTACATAAGGATGTACCATTGCATCAGAACATCAAAATGAGGACGTTTCTAATTTCTAGTAATAAGCTACGTGTAGGTACTAATACGTGAACTTTTGGTTTTCATCTGTTGCAGTGGAGTGATGGTTGTTTAGGATGGAGTAGACATTATTTAGGAGAGAGAATATAGCATCATTTGTGCATTTGCAGTTTTTAAATGGTTAGTAGAGAAATTTTGATTCGCGAGGTAAATAAAAAATTGCACGTATGCCCGATCGAGAAGGGTTCGCTGATAATTGGTCGACTTATATGAATATTTGGTCAGTTTAATTAAACAAAAAACATATATAATATATATATATAATATATAATATATATATATAATATATATATATATATATATATATATATATATATATAATATTATATAGTAGTTTTTTATTGAGAACGTGGCAAGGAAACGCCAAAGTAGACTAACTTCAATATATTTTCCGGGCTTTCGAATGCTTATGTATTCATCGTCTGGGAAATTAATTAATTAAAATTGCCGGTGATTTTTGATATTATTAAAGCTTGTACAAATTTTTAAACGCATAGAATTCAAAATTCAACGTTGACAGAAATATTGATTATATCAACGTCATTTTGAATATTGAATTTTGAATTCTATGAGTTTAAAAATGTTTACAAGCTTTAATAATATCAAAAATCACCGGCAATCTTAATTCATTATTAAGTATTCGAAAGCTCGGAAATATATTGAGGTCCACTTTGGTGTTTCCTTGCTACGTTCCCAATAAAAAACTACTCATTATATATATTATATTATATATATATATATATATATATATAATAATTTTAAAACAGAAGAGGCCTAAAATCAAGAACATTTAGATGCATATATATATATATATATATATATATATATATATAAATTTCTTTAATTTCTTATTTCTTAGACCTTTTAATATGTTTATGTTTCTTGATTTTAGGTCTCTTCTGTTTCAAAATTAGTTTTTTCAATAATTTTTGAAAGGTAGATAAAATTGGCGTTTTGACTTTTCTTCAAGTCTCCATCAAAATATGATATTGACACTGACAATATCAAAATAAGAATAAAATAAAATTAGAACTTTGTTCTAATGAGAAAAATTAATTTTTTCCTATTTCTTATATCTCAAATTCAGTAGTCAATTAAATTATTTATAGTTTTATTAGAATTTACAAAATAGAGCTATAAATTTTACTTAAATTACTTAGGTCTTTCTTATCATTTATAGCTTTTTCGTTGTTATGAATGTGAACCATTTCGAAAAATTCTCTTTTTCGTGTATTAAATTCCGTTTCAAGAATTTTTGAATCTTTATAATTGAATTTATGTTTCTTTGATATTTCATGGTTGGTTAATGCAGTTCTATTTTTTTATCATATTGATGTAGCACTTTTCCCAATTGCCTTAAGACAGCTATAATTATACATCTGCATAAAGGAGGAGATAAAAATCAAGTATTGAATTATCGCCCAATTGCACTCCTTCCCACGTTATCTAAGATCATAGAAAGATTGATCAAAAAGGGGCTTTTATCATTTTTGTTTAAATATAAATTACTTACTACCCATCTAAACTGCAGGGCTTTTAAGTAACAAATGCACAAATGATGCTATATTGTTTTCGGTGAATTCATATGGAAACCACATGGATCTTACCAAGTGATCTCAATTCATTACATATAGTTTTTTGTGAACAATTCAAAGATGCCTCAAGCTTATGCTACATTTAAATAGCAACAAAATCGACATTCATCAGAATAAGTCATATAAAGCTGTTGTTTTTCAGATTTGAAATAATACATTGTAAAGTATAAAGCTTCTCATTACTCTCTCTTTTATTATTTATACAAATAATAAATCATACTGTTGTTTAGATATGTATGAATAATGAAAATATTTTTAGTTATTTGTGAAAACAAAATCGGAAATGTGTATTTTATACAAATAATTCAGAATATGGTTACATTTTTTACAAGCGCATTTCGTATGATAAATAATTATTTTATTATTTTCTCCTTTGAATCAGTATCTGATTTCCTCAAAAGTTCAAGGCGTCGGTCATATTTTGGTATTTAAAATATTTAACCATTATTTAAATGTATCTTAAACTATGAAAGGAAATAAATAAAATCAAATGCGTGTGTTTTTACAATTGATTAAACAACATGCAGATAAGAAAATTGAACTGAAATGGGAAAATAAGACTGTGTGTTTAGATCAAAGTAAAAAAATCACTTTTGAACTTTTCTTTACCTATATCTTCAACTACAGGATTTGTAAATTTTGAAGTTCATGGAAGTGCGTCGGATAATTATAGATAAATGGCATTTCTTCTATAGAGTTATAGCTACCATAAAAAAAATGACATAGAAAAAATAAGGAATATATCAAAATATATTCCGTAAAGATAGATAAACAGAGGATCAAATTTTCTCAATAATAACGATCATAAATCCCCACTTTTACACTCACTATTTATAGACTTGAAAGCAGTTTATTATTCTATACTTAAACCAAAGTTACTGAACGCGGAATGGATCAAATACCAGATAATATATGCAAATTAGCAGAAATAGTAAAAAAATAATAAATCGTCTTAGAATAGGAGGAAATGAAAGAAAGAAATTTGAAGTACGCCAAGTGTTAATATCCACTCTCCTTTTAGTACAGTGTGTATCTTGAGGAAAATAACGTGCTTATATATCCATTTCAGTTACTTACAAAGAAATGTTGCATGAATGGTTTCTCCATTAATTCAGGTGAAATGTAATTATACGCGGACAGAAAAAAATAACCGTTATCAAGAGATCATGAAAAAAACTTATGACGCAGCTCACTTCAGTTTGGAAGGTAGTAAAAATTTTTGAAGAAGTTGAATCAACAAAAATTTTTTCTAGAACTAACCAACCAAAGACCGTCACTCATTATGGAAAATCCTTGGACATTCTGCACAATTTTAGACAAAATCCTCGTATCCATGAGAGAGCGTGTATTACAACTTAATGATAGTAAAGTCTAAGATAATCAAATTAAAATGATTGCATTGACTAGGAAATTTGAAAAGATTGGATTTTATTACATCAAATTTTCATTAAAACTTCTACTAGTCCCTTTTTATAGATATTTGTTCTAACATATACCATATTTGTTTTTTGAATGATCGTTTTCGAGTATCTTTCGTTGTTTTACTATTTTTGGCTAGTTCTATTGCGATACCTTTAATTTAGAGAGAAGATCTGGAGCGGAACTCTCATGAATAGAAGCACGTAGTAGAATAGAAATGAATGGAAATTTGGTACTCTGATGAATTGTTTTGCTAGATTTCTGCTCCAATTTGCACGTCCCTCAACCCCTTATAGATTCGACTTTAAACGAAAAATAATACCTTTAGAATACCATTCAATGATTTCTGCTAAACATAGATGGTGTTAGCAAAGATAGATATCCTCTATGATGTTTGAAGAATAACTTGCAGTTCATTGTAGCACCTATCCCAACTTCAACACTTCAGTCATAATAATAGACCAAAACAATAACTAAAATTATCGAGAAAAAGTGATTATAATATATCTTTTTGACAATTCTGATTCTGAATAAAAATAAGTTTTTGATAAAAGTCGTAGGTGTGTTATCAACTTATAGTGGCTTATTATAAATGATGGAGCTTTATCAACTTCAAGGTTATAAAAGAAATGTTGTGGTATGTGGTTTGGTTCTCTTATCAAATTTCGCAACTATTTCTAATTTAACCAGAAACATTCAATTTTATGTATAAAATCGACACAAATTTTAATAAACGAGTGAACTTTCAATGAAAAATACTGGTATCCATAAGAGACTAATACACATATGAGAGTAAAATGAACAAAATATATTTCATTATAAAATTTATTATAAAGTATGCCAGAGGATTGATTTCATTATTAATACTCGTACAAAGGAATAACCTACAATGTAACAACTACATTATTTAAACAATACATAAAAACCATTAACGGAGAACTTGGAGGAGAGCGTCGAAGACTACCAACGGGGCTTTAGAAGCGAAAGTTCCACCGTAAACGCAATACAAACTATGACACAGACATTGGAACAGTGCTACAAAAATGACACACAACTGCAAATACTATTTATCGATTTCAAACAAATTTCCAATAGTATAAATAGAAGAAAGCTGATGAGGAATTTGGAAGACAAGCCAACAAAACTTTTCAGATTAATAGAGAAGATAATGGAAAAGTCAAAAGAGAAACTACTAACTATAGAAGGTTTGACAGGGAAGATAAAAGGTGAAACAGGAAGATGCACTATCTAGGACTATTCAATGTAGCTCTATGAGAAGCAATAAAAGAGGCTGCAATAAAATGCACTCTTGCACAAACAATTGTACTGTTAGTTGTATATTCACACGAAATAGGACAGATAAGGAATGAAAGAATCCTAAAATAAACTATATTGAGGATAATATGACAAGAATAAAAATAAATGGAATCAACATAAAAATACGAGAGTACTGTTAGGAAAAAGTGAAGAGCTTCAAATAGTTAGATAACATCTAAATGGAAGAAATGACGGATCAGAAGAGATGAAAAAAATCATACAATTTGGAAATATAATAGATTTATAAGAAACAAAAACTTAAACAAAGTTAAAAATCTTCGAAGCAGTAAAAACAACTTTGTCACTCACGCCGAATAAACTATGAGTCTCACGAAGATACAAGAAGAGAATTCAAAAATATTAGAGACGAAAAGCTAAGAATCTTAGGTCCAAAGAAAATAGATAAGAATGAATATAGAAGGCTATCAGAAACTATAAGGAATGAGTTGGACTATATGGAACTATATAGACGTGGCAGCTGAATTTTATAATAAAAAAATTGGAAAATTGAAGACCAAAGGATGGTAGACCAAAAAGGTGACGAAAAATAAGATGGGGAAAAAATTATAGATGAACAAACACGACAACAAACCATGCTTTATTCTGTAATTTCTACTGATAAAAGCCAAAAAAGACCTAAAATTAAAATGGTTTATCACAAAAAAATATATATGTTCATCTATATTATACATGTTAACAAAATTATGTTTATTCTAGAAACTGGTTTGAGTAAATTACAGTATAGTTTAGACAAGTTAATTTGTTGTAAAAATCAAGCATCAACATTCTTCCGTGCTTTCAGTCGGACCTGTGCAAAGGGAGAGAAATTCTATAAAAGCTATTGTCAACACCTATTCATTTTCTGTCCCAAGTTAAAAATAAACTATGTTTGTCAAACAGACATAATGACTTATCGAGTTTATATTACCATGGAGTGTTAATAAACCACGATTAAGAGAAGATCTTTTAATAGTGGTAATATAATTGCTGTGAATCTTAAGAGAGAGCATCATCAAAAGGAGTTTACAAAACATTATGAAAAGTATAGTTTCACTAATTTTAGTTATACATTCAATATAAACAGTCAATTATTTTTAGAAGTATCCATTGGAAAGAATTATTTCAATGGAACTATCACATCCACTTTTTTCTAGTTTCAGCAATGAAAATTAAAATCTACGGAAAATAAACTAATGTAACCTTTTCAACGTAATTAATCGAGTATGATTGTTTGATTTGGGTTGGACTTCCTATTAACGCAAACGTAAATGTGATATTAAAATTTTATGGAAACGACTGTAACAGGGTATTTCATTTTCACCATTCTATCATTTTCGTCAGTTGAATGGAAACAATTTGTTTGCATTCGATTGATTAAAATCAATTGTAAAAAAAGAGTGTTCATTATAAAAGAAAAATAAACAAATATTTTTAATATTAATTTTAAATATTTAAAACTTTTAGATGATATTAATAAAAATTTTTTCTGCAATTTAATTTTGACATGAAAATACCTATACAAGTCATAGTTGTACCATATCTTCAACTTTCGGATTCTAAAATTTGATTTGTAACATTTCGCCAGATGAAAACAACGATTTTTCAATCCAACCCGTTTCCTATGTAAGCTAAAATCTTTATTCTATTGCTGTTATTCCAAGTAACATGAAATTTCTGTTCATCTAGTAGGTACATATTTCTCTATGATATCAAGCTTATCGAATCATATTTCATGGGATTGAACTATTGTTACGTCAGTGACAAGTCTCAACAAGCTTCATACAAAGTTTTAGCTTGCTGCTTTGATCCATTTTATTATAATAGAGCTCGAACGACTTATTTTGAAAAATGTGTCAAATTAAATTTTCGACTAAAGAAGGATTAACGCCAAGACAAATCAAAAACAGAATGGAGGCAGGTTACGGTGACTTGTGTCTATCATTCTCATCAATTAAAAATTGGTTTTTTCGCTAAGCGCCTAAAACCAAAGTGAGCGCCTTGAATTCTCAGCGTAGTGCAAAAGTATCGTCGATTAGAATGAGCGACTTTTAGAGCTTTGTCGCGAGGACCAAGAAAAGTGTAATCCGATCAATTGTAACGGGTGATAACAGTATAGTTATTTTTTATGATCCAACATCCAAAAGAAATTCCATAAGAAGCACCAATAAAATAATGGATACAATATTTTGGGACTGCGAGAGTATTTTTTTGATCGACTTTAATATAACCATGGAACGCGGCTATTACACTGACTTACTATGGCAGTTACGTAAAAAAATTATCGAAAGAAGGCGCGGTGAAATCAACCGAGATATGCGCTTGTTTCATAAGAACGCTCCAGTCCCATTGCTTCACTTTCCAAGGCTACTGTACTCTGTATAGACCTGATCTGGCCCCGTCCAACTATTTTTTGTTCGCAAATATAAAGGTTTAAGAAACATTTTGACTCTAAAGATGTATCATATTGTCATAGTGGCAGAAGCTTTAATCACACGTTCTGCAAAGTGTGTGGAAATAAAAGGAAAATATATTGAAAAATAATCGCATTTTTATTTAAAACATTTCTATCTATGTTAGATTAAAAATTGATGGACCGCAGTACGTATATTATAAATGGCATATTCCATGCAGGTTGGTTCTAATATAGTGTCCAGAACAAGTAAACTAAAAATAGATACGATTTTGAGATAACAATATAACGGAATTTTAGGTTTAGTATGCGAAATAATTCAGTTGTCACGAATCATTTTAACCACGCAGCTCTTATATCATTCATTTCTTCTAACCAAATGTCGGAAAAAATAAACAATGATGTATTTGGATTGGAGCAAGCGTAAAAAGCGACAAAGTTATTTAAAAAATTATTATTTTAGTCACTTAATGATGATATTAGACTAAGTGGTGAGACTTTTTATTTTTATTTTACCTAAATCACAGATACTCTTTGTTATTGTCATTTTCGTGATTCTCCATTAATTTATGATCTCTGCTTTTGTTACCGCTTATCGCCCCACTGCGACGGTAACTTGTCTGAAAATATGCAGACAAAACAAAGACTCTTTGAAGTCACCGCCTCCAGAATTAATTTGCAAAAGTCTTCGAATTTATTAACAACAATAAGATTAAAATATTTTGTCATGAAATATAAATTTCTGTATTTTCTAATTGGTGAGTAAAACCGAAGACATAGGATATAAAAAAATTAGGAGAAAGGAGCTAACGTAATAAGACATTTTTCCAATTCGTACGTAATGACTACATTTAAGTAAAAATTCAATAGTTTTTCATCCCATCTTAACTTGTCTTCTGTGTCGTTCTTTGTTGCCATTGACTGCTTCAAAGACATTAGTCACGTTAATTAATTTTTTCTTGTCCAACTGTAGCTGTAAGTCTAATATTGCAATTTTATTTTTTGTAGATAGTACCAAAATTTTAGATAAATTAAAAGATGTAAATTGTCAATTAATTCCCCCTTAAAAATATCGCTAATCGACGTTTATGTTCACACAAAAATAAAATTTCAAGAATGTTACCTATATAATAATTGTCTTAAACGTTTCCGTTCCTGTCACAAGCGATATATTAATACTATACAAAAGAAAGCTTTCAATAAGATTTAAAATTGTCCTCCAGGACTCTTCTGATCGATTTCTACGTAAATTGAACATCTCATTTATTGTTTCCAGGTAGGGAATAATATTTCTCTCCCCATTCGAGTAATTTAAAAATAATGCCAACAAGGAAGATAGTCTTAACGATTCCTACGTAATTGAGAATTTGGTTTCGAGGTCTGTACCAAAAGTTTCAAAGGAAAGGCTATAAAATATAATATGAACTGATTGTTGTGCATTTTCTTTTGCTCGATAATATTCCACCACGGTGAAGTTTTGTATAGTATTTAATAGAAATTCCAAAAGAAATATACAATGTGAGATTGATTTTATTTATAGAGGGTGTCTCATAAATAATGTCGATTTCCTGTTGACTTGGTTTATCAAGTAATCAATCAAAAAGAAAGCCTCAATATTCGAAGTATGACCCATCGAATTCTTTGATTCCAACTCAATGTCTAGCGAATTCTTTAAGATCTGGATAAAATCAATCTTTCAGCTTGGATGCAACAAATTGTCGCACCGCATCTTCAACATCTCGTTTGGATTAAAATTTTTCCCACGTAACAATTTTCCCATGGATCTGAATACTCATCTGACGGTGCTACGTCTGGACTAAATACTGGATGTGGTAGGAATTCAATACCACCTAGTTCTTTGGTCTTATTCCGCATAACATTCACTTTATGTGGTTTTGCATTGTCATCTTGTAACAGAGCCCTCTTTCGATTAACTAAACTTGGATATTTCTCCGTTAAAACCTCATACAATCGCATCATATGTTCACTATTTTCATCAGCATTGATAGGTCGACCATCTGAAATGATTTGAAGTACACTAAACTTTTATTATGCTACGGGACAACACAAGCACAACAAGACTCTCCGCTCGAATCGACCTCTCCTTACGACTGGTTCAGGTAAAAGTTCTTCATCTAGCACCTGGTTTTCCATGTTCGGGTTGTTTATATAAATCCATTTTTTCTCACATGTTACGACTGTTTTGTAAGAAAAACTCTTTGATCCGATGATTGTCACGATCAATGAACAATTCTATTCTATCCTAAATTACTATAAGTGTTTGGAAACTAACGATCTTACTTAGTAGAAGCTCCATCAATTATTATAACTACAATTATAAAAATTGAAACTAACACCAATATGTAAGACTCCGCACTTTGCTCTCGTTTTACACTTGGCACTTGGATAACTAACTGAAAAGGCTTCGTCCTCGAGTAACAATGCGTCTAATAGAACGATCACCTTTCGGCAAGGCAAGAAGCTATTTACTCATCTCTAGTCTACGTTTAGCTTGAAATTTGGTTAATTAGTGTGGCTCTATTCGACAACTGAATGGTATCTTTTGAAGGTCCATGAGAATCGGCTAATTGGCGAATGCTGTAGGTTGGTTTTCTACTGTTTCCTCTTCAATTTCACAGATTCCATTTGCTGCTTTAAAATTTTCCAATAATGACCTAACAATACACGAATATACCAACGTACTGCATCGTTAATAAACAAAGTGAGAATCATTAAAAGAAAGTTCAGCAATTGTACTCTTCATAGAATAAGAGATTTTTGTTAACAAGTTAACATAAGACATTACTTATGAGACACCCTTTGTAATTTATTATGAAGAGATAAACTAGAAATTAATAACGTTGTAATATATAGGAAGAAATTTTATCAGCATTCACAGACATTTATGCTTTAAATGATATTTTAACACATAATAATTTCAACGAATAGAGAGATGTATTAAACGATATTCTCGAATAGATTAAATCGTACCTCAACTAAATTTCAGAATCAAACAGTCAAGTACAAAACTCAGTCAATAAATTATTGAACCATCAACTTCCATGTAACGAACAAAGCTGCTAACCATGAAAAACCATGGAGATTGTTTATCGAGAGTTGATGAAAAAATCATCAATTTCCATTACCCTGTAGATCAAAATGGTTTTCAGACATAGATAGATATTTCTTCACTTTATATATTATAGTAGTTATTCAAATTTTTTAAACTTATCTTAAATACTGAACTTGTCACGAATTCAATCAAATTAAAACCTAAAAACGATTCTTCATTATAACTAGGTCATGATTTGTCCAGTAAAGTAGTGTTGCCTAGTAATACAAAATACGTAATCACGGACCCAGTTCTCCAAAAAGAGGTAAAAAGAATTACTAACTATCTAAGATACGCTAATACGCTAATTTATTTGGAACTCAATAGAATCTCATGGAAAAATTTTAAATTTCATCCAAACATATTATTAATCTATACTTCTATATAAATTATGTAATTACAAACAAAAATGAGATGTAAGTTGGTAGTACAAAATTTTAATAGCTATTGTCTGGTGGTGGAATGAACATTTACAATCTGAATGAAGTTCTCCCTCGTGAGGGAACCCAGAACTCCCTTTAAATGTTCGTTGCTATCAAATCAGTCAAGTAACCAGAGAGAGAAAAAATCTTGAGCAAAACTCACAACCTAATATTCAACATTTCAGATTCACGAGCATACCTGAGTCAAAAATATGCTCGAAAATTCTAGAATTGTATTCAATTTCTTTAATCTACGCGTCTCAGATTCCGGAGACTTGATTATGCTCAGGAAGACGATTTTTAAAAAATGTTCTAGAGAATATTCACAAAAAAAGTGTATATCGAAAATATTCTAGAATAACTATTATCATCACACTAATATATACGTATAATAATACATTTTTAATTAATTTTAAATTCCTTTGGTGCAAAAAAACAACCGTCAAAATGACGTTAAGACATAAATGTGGAGTTCGTTGATTTTGGTTGGTATTAATTTTTTTTAAATTGGAATCCGTTAAATTGAAGGTTATGCTAGTTCAGGTTCTTAAGTTCTCCTTGAAGATCTTTCTATGGATAATACATCTGCCAAAGTTTTAGCAAACGAAAATAACTACAAAAAACGCCTGTTTTCAGAAACATAATATATTAGTCAAAAAGATCTGTATACGAATAAAAAAAACTGATTGAAGTAACCAAATGTAATATAAGCACTCTTTTAGATTTTGAAAAAACAAGTTCAACGACATTTGTATTGATATAATCTAGTAAAATTCAACCTTATTTGTGAAGACCTATTGAAGGTTATGTTAGTTTAGGTCGTTACAGATATCATTGAATTTTGATCACCTGCTTAATTTCATCGTTGATATTAAATATTTTACTCCTTAACTCGGCCTTCAGTTTTACGGAGAAAAAATAGTCGGATGAGGTTTATATGGTGGGTGTTCAATCTCTATGAAGCCACATTAGCCTTGGAAAGCGAAGCAGTGTGAACTGGAGCGTTGTTATAAAACAAGCGCACACCTCGCCTGCTTTTGACGCACGGTTTTTAGATAATGTTAACGCAACTGTCTTAATAAGTCAAAATCATTGCTGCTTTCGTGGTTGTATTTGATTCTTTGATATGATTTCTTCTTGTATTTGATATCAATCAAAAGGATACCAGATCAGATCTGTACAGTGTACAGTAGCCTTGTGAAGTGAAGCAATGGGACTAGAGCATTCTCATGAAACAAGCGCATACCTCGGTTGATTTCGCCGCGCTTCCTTCGATAATTTTTTTACGTAACTGCCATAATAAGTCAGTGTAATAACCGCGTTCATGGTTATATTAAAGTCGATCAAAAAGTTACCCTCGCAGTCCCAAAATATTGTAGCCATCACTTTTTTGGTACTTTTCGTAGCCTTTGCTTTCTTTCACGGGCTCTCCTTTCCGATGCCACTTCATGGAATCTTTTGCATGTTAGATAATAGTAAATTATTATAGATTCATAATCGGTTACAATTGATTGGATGAGACTTCCTTGGTTCTCGAGGCAAAGCTCTAAAAATCGCTCACTACATTCTAATCGACGCTGTTTTTGCACTGCATATTGGAAATGCCGATCTGTGCTGTAATTTCTTTTGTTTGTTGGCGTCGTTTTCTTTCACTAATTTAATGTTTTCTGGAGTAGTTACCTCCCGCACGTAGGTCATCTTCTAATGATTCTCGTCCCCAGCGAAACAACTTTCAATTATTGAAATGGTGGACACAAGTTACAGTAAACAGCCACCATCTTTGTATAGTCAAAAATTTTATAACAGGGCAAAACTCAGTTTAAGACATTTTTCACAACGAGTGATCGTGATCGACTTGGTTTCAATTTATTGAGTGCTATATATTCAGAAAACCCATTAGATAATATTGATGAAACTCATTGCTAAATATACGTATATTTTAGAATACCTAAGTCATATCTACATCATTTGTTAATCACATAAATATCAATACAAAATACTAGCAACTCTTTCAAATGTATCATACTTCTAGTGGTTAATGAAGTTTCTTTTCTAAAACGTTAAGTGAATATGTATTTTTATCTCTACTTTTTGTGGAGGTTTGATTACTTTTATCAATTCCATGATATTATGGATGATTCGTTTCGTTTTTTCTTAAATTCTTTGATAATTTAATGCGATTGAATTATTAAAACATTCCTTAAGTCACATTAAAAGTTAATTATTAATTATATCTTGTTTAAAAACTTTAAACGTTCTCTTAATTATAATGAGGTACATTATTCACTATTCAGTAATGACTAATGGATGTCAATAAGGTCGTGGTCGGTTTTAATATCCAATGCGTGATCTGTCAAACTAAGTGCAGTCATCAAAACTGATTAATTTTCAAATTTATATCTATTACAAAATAAACTATCACATTATCTAATGGATTATTTCGCAAAATAACAATTTATATTGAACTTATCTCATATAAGCAAATGTTGACACTTTTTTCAATTTAACCTATTATTTTTATAAAAATATACAAGATGTTTCAAAATTTACGAGCCTATATCAAACGGGAGACAAAAGCAAATTAAATCATAAAAATAAAAAGGGTAGGTAGTGAAAGTTCCAATTCGGTGGAGGATGATTGAAAGGGCTGCTGCGCACCGTTATTCGATTCTTTAATGGACAAAGAATGTGTCAACATCTGACACAATCAAATCGTGGAAGTTTATCGTGAACAAGTAATGAACAGACAACATGTAGGGAAGGACCTACCAAGTTATTTAATGATAGAAATCAATACGAAACGGATTGAAAAAATTATTTAAATTGATGACAACTCTACATGAAATCTTGTCAGAACTGGAACTAAGCTATGGTAATGTGCAGCATTCCCATCACCAATCCCATATTCTGGGATTCATGTGATGTTATCCTGATCGAATAACTGCAAAGCCAGATCACAATTTTAGGACCCATGATGCTCCTTCGAATTTATATTTTCTCTGTGGAGGGGGGATTTAGCATGCCAATTAGCCCGTTACTGTTTTCTTCAAATATTTATCATATTTGGTTATTCACTTATAGTGGCTCAGGAGTTACTTCTATTTAATTATCAATTTCAAGATTTGAAGAAATTAATTTGCTGTGCGACCTCCCACTCAATTCGAATAGTTCAAGAAAATCTCAGTGTCGATTCTGAAGCGTCCTCTATCTACAACGCGTAACACGTAAAAAAGAAACGATTCCTCATAATTGCGGAATTTCCTTGAAAATTATTTTAAGAACCATTTTGTATGCTGATTTCCGTGTAAATTTGTATTTATATTTATTTTGGGAACAGAACGAATAGAACAGATTTCTGTTCTTAAAAATATAAGCTTAGTATTTATTTGTAAGAGCATAGGTTCTTTTTTAATCAGATCTGTTCTACCTACTCGTTACTTCTTAGTAGTTTGCAACTGTATTCCCATTTTTTTTCTCATTTTATGTATTTTTTTGCAGTTCTACCAAGTTTAGTTTAGCTGTAATCAAGGACCCAACCTTATTAATATAATCTCCAACAACTCGGAACCCAGTTGAGGGATGCAACAATTCCAGCTTTCCGTAGATAAGTCCTATTTCTTATTTCTTTTGACGATTCACAACAAAATAAAAAAAGGGGCAACTATTCGTGCGATATTAGCCGTTCTCCCGGATATTTTTGAATACATTTGATCTATTCATAGAATGGCTCAACAAAAAAGCTGCTTTGTTTATAAAAGATTTACGAAATAATGAATTTCTCTAGTATCAAAGATTTCAAGAATAATATGAATCTACTAGTGGAAAGAGATGAGATGTTATAAAGATCTATCTTTTCTATTTGTTGAAACTTATTTTTATTGTTTACAGATAATTATTTCTAAGGTGTTTCAACTTTTTCTTTACTTTTAAATTCGTGTCGTTAAAAAGCTGGTTGCATCCAATTGATTATTAATTGTTCACCTCATCTAAATACCGGTTATACATATACTTCAACCGAATACAACTTCCTGAGGCGGCAGATGAAGAATCTAGTCTCACCTCCACTGTTTGAATTTGGGACCCAGTGACTATATCCTATTTCTTGGATTGTTTCTTTCATTAATTTATTCATTATTCATACGTAAAAAAGGATATTATAAAAAAATTGTTTGTGAACTTTTTTATATATTAATATATTTTCAAACAAGTGATTTTTAAATGTAGACTGAAATCAACTAATATTAAAAATATAGGCTTGTTTTAAGGACTGCAGACTTCGTGTAGGTTATTTATAGTGGTATTTTCAAAACTTTCCAGATAAAATATTCTCCATTAAAATCAATACAGTTTTCTATGCGTTTGAACCAATACTTGCGATTCAATTCCATTTTTTGACCAAGATGAATGCACAACTCAAATTACACTCGTGTGATAACGTGTTCTGAGTACGATTTGACATATTCACATCAATGTTACTTTATCTCAAAACTTAAATAGCGGCCCTCGTATAATTTTACATTTAGCGTAACCAAGAAATCTTTCAACATTAATCGCCTCCATGCAGGAATCTACGGGTGACTTCGTTTCCGTTAAAGTTTAGAGATTGAGCTTTTTATTTGTAACAAATATTTTTTTTGCATATGTAATATATTCTAACAGGTATGAGATATTATAATCATTGACATATTTATCATTTATTTTTGGTCTTTGTTGATGGCTAAAACTTCACTCTTAACCAGTAGGAAAATTAATTTGTCGTTAGTGGACGATATGATATAGTAATGACGCTTTCCATTAGGGCTTTTATTCAACTTACTAAATGACAAAATATTAAACCGTTTATTATATAAGTTTATTCGTTAACAGTATATGTCTATTATATCAACACCATAAATGGATTGACCACAAAATTTGAAAATTAATTAGTTTTTGCGGAGAAATAATGACATCAACGGACGTTATCCATCGATCAATAATACGTAATTTTTATCGCGTACCTAAACACCAAACCAGCTCAATAATGCTCCTGATCAGAGTCGGCTCTGTTGAGATTAAGCCGAGAAGATTGACAAACATTTACTGTAGATTAAATCGATTAAGGATAACAAGCACGCACCGTTGGTTTATTAGCTAATGTCGTTTAAAAATAACTGGCCTAAATTTCAAAAAAAAATTGCAGGATTTATTACAAACCAGAATTAAAATCAGCAAATTTGAAAATGGCATGTCGGTAGCTTGCATATCTTGTCAATTATGTTGGAAATATTCAAGCAGCTTCTGCTTGAAGCTCAAAAATCTTGAAAAGATATAGCACTTTCTACCTTTTTTAATAATTGGAGTGTGTCACAGGTTTTATTTCCATTTTTTACAAGTTACAAAGAGATCCTGAAAATTTTTTAGCGTAGACCTTAGTAATATTGATCAAACAATGGCCAAGTCCAGAAATTTTCAAATCTCCACATTTTAATGATATTGTGAACAGGCATTTGTCATTTGACTCCTGTCACTTAGTTTGTGTTTAAAAGCCAAAAGCTACGTCGTTTAGGTTTCTACACCCCCGAAACAATTTAAAAAACTTATACAATATGGTTTAGAATGAAAGTGCGAAAAATTGAGGAAGTCATAGGCCATAGCCATAGATTAATCTGAATTTTTGTGCGCACCTTTTATTCGGATGGCAATAAGCAGTATCTCAATAAATACCAATCGGCCGACGTCACAAAATGACGAGCCCCCTTCCGACTTGGGTATCAAATAAAAGAGCTGGACCAATCGAATGCAGTACTCCATAAATATGAACTAGAATAAAAAGCTCGTTTTTCAGTTTTCTTCAAAAAAGACCACCATGATATAATCTTGATGTGGAATGTATAAAAAAATGAAGTCCGTCTCTGGCTGACATTAAAATCAAACAGCAGAGTTTGTAATGTACAATTTGCCCCATGTCATATGTCACTTGTAATAAAAGGGACTATCAAGAACGAAGTAAATGGAGCACTTGATTATTTAAGTACCACAGTCATTATTTTATCGATTTTTCGTATTCGAAATCAGATTTCCATTTAGAACGACTATCGTAGGTAGCTGGGGGTGATCAAACAATCCTTTATTAACCTTTGAAAAAAAAATCGATTGATTCACCGAATACATGATTTACGTGAAGACTATTCTACGATACTATCTGTAATTGTATTACTGTTGCATTTGAAATATTCAAATTTTCCAGATAAAGAATCACTTTTTTACCGGAAAATAATCCGTTAATGAAAAATATTAACTTCTTCTCCAACAAAATCAACCATAATTAAATGGATTGTAGAGTATTAATAAAATTAGCAGTATTAGGACCGTAATGGTCAATGACCAGGATGTCTAAAAGATGCAAATTACACCAGAAAATATGAAAGAAGTCCTTAAAATATGAGATGAAAACCTTCACACTATTTTACATGAGCACTTGAGACAATATTTGACATAAATGTATAGTATTATTGAAAAGAAATGACCAAAAAGATGTTTTTGAATTATATGAACATTACAAGAGTCAAACTTTTAGTTTGATTGAATTTAATCTCGGAAATCATTTGATGCATCTCTAGATACTATAATCTCTGAACGTATGCATAGTTCAGAACGTTATATACACTGCGAACCAAAAGAGCTATTGTGTCTCCATATAATTCCTGTATCGAAAGAATAAAATAAATAGCCAATTCATTGTTTTTGTGATTGGTTCGATGTTTTTGTTTGCTATTGAAAATAGGAAATACTGTTTTCACTAATATCAATGTATACGCTTCAATGAGCTGATCTGAGAAACGTATAACTTTTTTTGGAGATGCGCAATCGTGCAGAAACCTTCTTTTAGTTGCAAACGAGTAGAATACACATACGTATAATATACATATAATTAATCTAATTTTCAAACTGAAAAAATACTTCATATATATTGAGAAACTCCTATAAATTGAGTTCGTGAAAAGAACGTCCAAAGTTAATTTGACAGGTCATCAATATAAATAAAAGATTTCAGAGCGAAAACATTTAGTAATGATTGATGCATTTTTCTATGAAATATCTAAAATGCTAAATTAAACATTCAACAGTATTTTACTGCACAAAAAAATTATTTTATTAAGCCATTGAGAAAGTGAAAACTCATAAAAGGGTGGGCAGTTCAAGTAATTATTAGATGAGGCGGAGGTGAATCAATCTCATACGAAATACTGCCTCTCAACATTAAATCTATTCCTTCTGAATGTTAGGAATGGTGTCAATACATTTCCTTTACACAAAACTTTTTATTTTCGTAGTCACTTGGTGCCGAATCTTGTGAGTAAGACGTATGAGGACTGACTGATTTATTTCGACTTTTAAATTACTCAAACCGCTTGTAAGCGTTTTCAAAGTTCTACATCATCACCATGACCTATTTTGACATTTCGTGAATTTTTTACACATACCTCGTAGAATGGGTATTTGTACCGAAAACATGAATGTCTGTTAATGGTAATTAATATAGCATTCAAAGAATATATATCACTATAAAGGATTGAATGGAAAAAGATGACCAGCTTTTTGATATTAAAAGTAATAGTTTATTAGATTGTTTTACGCAAAACTCACAGGGCGAGCCAACAATTATCAAAATACAATTTCTTAGAGATTTTACTCAAATAAAATTATAAATTGGGCTTCTAGATTTTTGTGTGAGGATCTTCATACTTACGAAAATTATTCCGGGCCTTTAAAAACTGCAATGCTTTGTGTAACAAAAGTAAATTACCCTACCTTCTAAAAGTAGAATATAGTATAAATAGAGAATAAATTGAATAAAAGTTTTAGAATAGAGAATTAACTCTTGATTTTGGCAAAATTAACTTTTTCAGTCATAGATAGATAGATTTTTTCCAAAAAGACACCGCCATCCTCAATATAGAATATAGAATCTGCAGTAGGACATACTTTATAAGGGGTATATTCTTCAAATTACTGATATTAACGGTCACGTAACGTACTTAGTGAAAATACATAATTTTGATTAGTTACAAATACCGAAATTTCATAAAAACAACAGAAAAAATTACAGATTAAACGGATTCAAATATATATATATATATATATATATATATATATATATATATATATATATATATATATATATATATATATATATAAAGTGACAATGAATTTTGAATTGCTATGAAAAAGTATTATTTAACAGATTTGTGCTAATTAAGATTAGGTGAAGATATATCTTTCTATGTTCCTGTATGCAAGATTGAACTAACAATTGATAGAGCGAATAAATTGTAAGAGATGAACTTTTTGCAATATATAACAAATTGAAAAGGAACGAATGAATATAATTATCTCGATTTTTCTATATAAATAATGAAGAATCATATGAAACAATTAGATTATAAAGTTTTACAAAGTTATTAGTTTAAAAATATTCGGTATAGAACGCACTCCAAATTTTTATTTATTTTCGCTTAAGTGCTATACGTTATTTCCAATTTCGATAATGTCCATCCAATTTTTTATTGATATTTTGTTTATGAAAAGTATTATTGAAATTTCTTTTGTTATACTTGCCAGTATAAAATTGTAAGTATATCAAATTCACAACAAACTGTTATCATTTTTGTGATTGATAACAATACACCAACAGATAGAAATAAACAAAAAAATCGAAAATTAATATCCCTTCCTATTTTTGAATTTGATAAAGTACCTTTAACAGTTTTTGCTCTTATTTTAATTTGACTTTTCACACATAAATTCAATGGTTCAGTAATATCGGCTGTCACAGTTTGTTGCACAGGATAACTAACTTTCGGGGGACTAAAGTTTCCAATCATATTGTCCTGATTATCACACTGTTCACTTTTCAATCCCAAAATATTTTCAATATAATGCGGTGTTGGTTTACTAGAAAGTCTTCTATACACGTGTTCGTGCCAAGAAAGGCGATCAAAGCTCGCGTTAAAATTTTGCAAATCTCGGTTACCACAATCAGAATTCGAGGGAATTACAGACGACAAGTGTTCGTTGAATTCAGATGTCATTTCTGTAGACCATGGGTTAACGGGATAGAACATTGGGTTCAATTATTTCTCGTCGTCAGGTATTTCGCCATTAGTCGAGACCGCGTGACGCGAAATAACGGGAAGCACGTGGGGAAACGACAAGCGGCCTACACTGCTACAACAAAAGCGAAAAGCCTTCCTCCAAAGCTCGTGATCGTCTGAATGGTAGGTATGGGGGTGCGCTACTCATGCGACGCAAATCAACGTTTTAGCTTGAGCTTCATTCAAACATTATCCTCGTTTTATCGGCTATTATCAAATCGTTTTCGTGATTTTTTTCTCAGTAGCCTTGTCGCGAACGATTCACAAAACTGTTTACCATTTAACGCTCCAGTAATCAATTATTTAAACTACCAAAAATGTTTATTACTCTCTGAAATATTTTTTAAAATTGAAAAGAAACACATAAGGGATAACAAAAACAATGACAAACAGCCTGATTTTTTTATCCAACTAATAATCAAATTGTAAAGGAAACAAATTTTCACATTACTCAATCAATAACATATTATTTAACGGTATTTTCAAGCATATTTGTACTAAAGGAAATCAGGATTGGACTCGACTCAATTATTAACTATTTATGTAACAAACTTTAAAATATTATAAATTTATTTCTATTTGAATATTACCCTTAAATAATACAAAATCGGTAACATAAAGTTTTGTAATTTAGAAAATTAACTTCAGTTAAATTAGTAGCAATTTATCAGTCATTTCTATTTTGGAAATTGTAATAGACATTCACTGACCAAGTAAATATGCAATAAATACATGGCTAAGCTTCCTAATGATAAGATAGAAATTAATGTTACAAAATTCAGATCGCGAAAGGGTCGCTAACTAGAACGAATTAATTCCGAGGTTCACGAATATGACATCAAATCTCCAATCACCAATAACTTAACGAACCCTATCGAACAATATGATGCTTTCCGATTTTCTTTTCTTTACAAAGCTCAAATTCTCACTTCCAGGTATCCGTTTTCAGTCAATTCGTACGATTACTAAGAATGTATTTTTGAATGAATTATTCATTTAAGTGAGTGTGCTATTTCGAATACTGCTTCGGTGGAAGCAATTTAATGAATTTTGATAAATCATGAATGTGTTGTGGCTAATTGAATGATTTCCTCTTCTGTTTCACATTGCGGTATATTGTTTCGAAAAAATATTCGTGAAGTTAGCGCCTTTATTTAAAAAATAAATCCTAGATCCATACTGTACTTTTGAGATAAATGATTTATTTGACATCCACTCCTTCAAATTTTTGAATATTTATTTTACATAACAAAATTCAGAACTGGAAAATTTCTACAAATACTATATATGAAGAACATTTCATTTTCAAGACCGTAAGAAACCCAATATTTAGGAGATACAATTAAAAACGTATACTGCTTGTTTGACCTAAACGCACCATCAAACCTAGAGTTTTTCCTATCCAAGACATTCTGGTACATAGCAAATCATCCATTATTTATATCCAACACACTTCATGAAGTCTTTGGCATGCTATTTATTAATGAGAAAAAACTTAGAAATTGTCATATTATGGGCAGTTGACAATATGGTGTAGGTTAGTCAGAGTATTGTGTGCCAATAGTTTTCCTAGCAGAAAGCAGTAGAGTCAATTATTGGACGTACTTATGTTGTATAAAACTGTTCATAAACTCGAAAAAAAACATCCGTTGTATTACTCGTCTTAACGTGTTTCACTTACTACATTCTCCATGGAATCACATGAACAGAGATCTTACAAAAAAGCAAAGATTCAGGTGACAAAGGCAACTATGATATCGGACTTTTAAGGGATATCGCCCAAAGACATAACCAAATGTCAATTAAGGATCTATAAAGCCTTTATAAGACCTGTCATGGCATACTCTAGAGAATCCTACGAAGAACAAGATATAAAACTACCAGAGAAATAACGACATAAGACAAATTTGCGAAGTTAAAGATGTTGTTAAATTGGTCAGAGGTAGACGAACAAATTGGAGAGATCATGAAGATAGAAATGTTGATAGTCAAAATTGTAAAAGTATTTTGAACAATCAAAGGAAAACCTCTAGGCAGATCAGCAAAGAGTTGATATGGACCTCAGCATCCTAGGAAAGAGTTTGGAGAAAATGGAACAATATCATAATAAAGAAGGAGATAGAATATTTTATATTTTTCTCTGCTAATTAGTTCTTATTTTTAACCTATATTGAAGGGAACAAGAGAACGTGTTTTTGCATGAATATATTTCCGAAGTTTTGGCACAATTTTGATATTTATCCTTCATCAAAATTTAGAGTCAAATTTAAAGACACAACTAGTATATTGGAATTAATATTTAATGTTTAAACAATAAACATATATTGTGAAATGACAGAAAGCTTCAGTTAAATCGTTAAAGAAATTATTTTTTTTAAGTACAGATGTACTTTCAAGTGCCCATCTTTGGAAATAGGTATATGTTGTACACAAAAGACATAAAAAGTTGCTTTTTAATTTAAAAGTTCATTTAACTAAATTTTTTTAAACACTGATGAACGGAACCAACCATACACCAAAATTTGTTTTTAGGCAACACATATCACATACAACACATATCAATGAGATAACTAACAGATAATCGATGTTAAAAACTTTAAAGCTTGGTTTATACAGCCAAAATTTAAACTAAATCATAGCAAAAACATTAAACAAAAGTTTCTTGTTGTTAATTTTTTGGTTTAAGGAGTAAACTAAAGATAATTGTAAATTACTGGTAAACCATTTGTTATACAAATGTGGAAAACTCCTGACACTGAATCATTGTTCCATCGTCTAAAGGACATTGCTAACTTTCAGACATTACTTTTTCCTATTTATTTTATATCAGTTTTAAAAATAAAAAACCACAGCGGAAAGCGACGCAATAACGCGAATATTTCCATAACCAAAGAACAAGGATGTTGTAAACAAAGCAATACCACAAATACAAACTAACCTAACGTAATCTGTGCTCGGAACCTCACAAAATTAAGGAATTAAGAAGCTAAAAGTTTGCCAACTCTCACTGTTAATTTTCTGCATGAACTACAAGTAACATTTCAGTGTCTTTAAACAAGTGATTTAATTTGTTAGCTTAATGGTAATTTTTAATTTTGGATACATAAACCATACGTTTCCATGTTATTCTCGTAAAGCATTCTATAATGGTTTCCACAGTTCGTGATACATTTGTTTTGTGAAATATAATAAGATTTTATTGGTTTTAACAACGGCAAATTGATTTTTTTGGATTTATCACGAACTATCACGTGGGCATGAATATTTCCATGAGTTTATAAATAATAAAGTCGACAAAACAATACTAAAAATTAGATAAGCATGTCAGTTGACTATACTGTGAGGATATTAAGTCTTACCCCCCCCCTAGGAATCTCCTTTATTTTAGACTACCAAGATTACCACATCTGACTCCTCTAGATTTTTACTCAATCCAAATTGTTTGTGAGCTATTTGTCGACACATGCTGAACTACGTTTAAGAACAATGGAAGAATGTTATAGGATTGATATTCACACCCTTCAAAAGGTAAGGTAAAATATAGGTGAAGAAACAAATGATCTATTTCTGCCAGGAAGTAAGTGGAGAACATTTCGAGCATCTCCTGTGGTAGATCAAGTTTCCTAGGATAATTTATCCAGTCCCTTCAATTTCAAAGAACTAATGTAATATTTTCTGATTATTCGTATCACTTGTTTTATTGAAAATAGATGCCTTATGGCACGCAAGATATTTTACGCTTATCCTTTTTTTTTCTAACTGTTAATCCAAGACAGACGTTGATGCGCGGGGTCCTTAGCATTTGCTACTCTTGTTATTTAAAAAATAGTGGGTACTAAAAGGGGTGATAATTTTTTATATGTTATAAAACACCCCGCTTAAAATAAAAATTGACGGGTTCGAGGATTTTTTATCTTTGTCTAAAATAATGGAGATTCCTAGGGGGTAAAACTTGATATCCGTACCTTATAATTAATCTTCTCAAAGTTGTATTGATAGCTTTCTAAGTGTTTCTACATATTTTCAATTTTCTATTTTGAAAAAAACACTTAGCTACAGAACAGGCTCTGTGAATACAAAAAAACAAAGAAGCATAAGAAAAACCACCAATCGAAAACGAACTGAAAATGTAGTTTAGTTAAAATATAATTGAAACATTAGATGGCGATAAAAATATTGCTTAAAAACAAATTAACCTAGAGCACTATAAAGCTTCTCAATGTGGTTCTATCAGATACTCTTCAATCACCATCAATTAATTGATCAATTGTTTCCGACACGATCAATTAATGATCAATGAGACAGATTGTCAATTTAATCGATCATCTCGGGGGCACTTTAGTTGCATTGGCTTCAGTGGCGTTGCTAACAAAATTGCATTAATACCTTGTGTAAATTCAATATAAACGCCAACAATCTCATTATTGACATATTTTTACCCATACATGACAGTTATGAAATGATGATTTAGTATTTTGGATTTCGATTTACACGAGAAACTGTGGATCTCACGCTACACAACTACTGTTTATGGTCGGCTTTTCACCTCGAAAATGCTGCTTTTGGTAGAGATAAAAAGGTGGTAAAAGCGCGTACGATTCAGATGTATTTTGATAATACCTAAAAATAAATCCCAAAAAATGTAATTTTCATTAATAGCATTCATTGGTTACTAGTTATTTTCAAATAAACCTCTCCAGACATAATTTTTATTATTCTGTTGTTCTTGTGGATACTCTCAATTCTCTGTGTTGTGCTCTTCAGAGAGAAATGATCACAGATAACTGATCTGAACGCCTACATTAAGAAGCTCTATTAATTTTAGTAATTGATAAAATCGTTTGTAACCTATCATCTCTGAAGAGGTTATGTAAACACTGATGCTTCGTTTGGCCTGAAGGATATTGCTAGGAAAAGTAGAAGTAAATTTTTATTTAATAATAGAGATAATTTTCAACATTAATTTCATCACAATAACTAGTATCCGAGGATGGTTTTCGAAAGGAGTAGGGATGAAAAATAAAAAAAATAAATATTTGTTACAACAAAACATTTTATTGAAGAAACTTGTGTATCATACACGTTTAACTACTCGAAAATGTTGTTTTTCAATATAACAGTCACTATAAAGTAAATGAAAATACAAATTACACAATTGAATAAATTCTGATTTGTTTACTTGTGTACTCGAAAATTTTTGATTAATCAGTCAAATAGTAAAAAAATATGATACAAAGTAAGTATGTTCCAAATGTATTTTTATGGTTTTATTCATAAAGATTCATAAATGGACGAAGGCTTGCATTTTCACATTTAAAGTTACAAAATCATACAAATATTAAAATAAAAGTAAGTTCAAATTTTTGGTAGCAACTATTAGTTCCCTATATTACATACAATCTATGAAAAATATATATAAATATTCACATAATATGAAGGATTTTGTAAACATCTACAAAAAAATTGGCATTTTCATAATGGGAATGTGGCAAAATTAGACACCAAAGTGTACTAACTCTAATATATTAGAGCTTTCGAATACTTGTTTATTCATGATATGGGAATCAATTAGTTAAGAATTGTATTATTTAGAAAAAACATTAGATTCATCAACTTCCAAATTGACACTTGATTGAAACATTAAGCTTATTGATTTTAATTGACTCCTATCAAGCGTCAATTTGAAAATTGAATTTGAAAGTTGATGAATCTAATGTTTTTTCTAAATACAATTCTTAACTAATTGATTCCCATATGATGAATAAACAAGTATTCGAAAGCTCGAATATATTAGAATTAGTACAGTTTGTTTAATTTTGCCACACTCCCGCTATATATATATATATATATATATATATATATATATATATATATATATATATATATATATATAACGAGTGGCCCAAAAGTCGCGCAACGCTAACACAAAATGCGCATGAGTTGGTTTCACCCTACTAGTACAAGGTTACGTGTGTATGTAGTGCATTTGCTGTGGCATATTGTGGGTACATAATCCTGTAAAGGAGCATCAGTTCTACTTGTGGCATCATACACCTCGATGTCACAGCAAAAATTGTTAAATTATAGCAAATCTAATATGAATTCAAAATATTCCTCAATTTCATACATCATTATTTGGTAACGCTGTACCAGAGCATATTAAATTTCGCTATTGTTCGATTTTCACCATTATAGAGAATTGTGTACAAGATGTTACAAATCAGGATAAAGTATGTCAGCAGAATCCCGCCAAGTGATATCATTTTATGATGTCGTACGGTAGCGCCCCCTTGCGGATACACATTTTATTAATTTTTATAGTGTGTAATAGTGGTCATATTTAGAACAGCATCGTTAGACGTTTATAATAGTGATGAACCTTATTATACACGGTAAGTACTTATAGACAGAAATTATCATTTTTATTGATTTTGGACCAACGTATTTTTTCTAATTAAGCTAATTTTAATTATAGTTTTCCAAACATCTACAGAATGATTTATTTTATTTTGCATGTAGTGATATTCCTTACTATATTTTGTACATTCTAGATAACTAATTCAAAAAAATGACAAATAGGGGAAGTAGAGGGAAATTTCTAGTAAACTTAGTAGCAAAAGGTGAACAACCACCACCGTATGATAAGTCTGGGGAAAGGTTGAAAAATATAGACGTAAATAGTTCTACCTCCTTTGAACAACGTCCATATGAAACTAAAGGAGTTGACTTAAAACACTTGGACTTAAATAATTTAAAAAATACCTTCTCCTCTCATACAAAAATAGGTGAGTGTCATATGTTTTACATAGAATTCCGTATAATTCCTATTATAACAGAAATAATCGATATAAATATCAATGAAGTTTTAATACTCTATTTGTATAATTAATAACTCGACAGTTCCCATTTTCGCAATGTGTGAGCACTATAGCAATGGGTGATTTGCGTTTAATTCAACATTAATTCTTTTTGGTGGTCAGTTACTACCTTAGATAACGTAATTAAATTTTTGAAACAACGGTTTGTATTTACTGGAAAACCGTAATTTTTTTTCTAAAATTCTTCCATTATAATTTTTGAATTCATTATTAAAATTAAAATGGAACAGTACAGAAATTAGCAATATTTCTCAAAGTATAATTAATTTACAATAATAGAAAAATTATACCTGGTTAGATGGAGAAAAAATTGGGACTCCAAAAATGAAATGAAAAGTTTATTTACATATAGAAAATTGAGAACAGTTCTCTTAAGACGGAATGTTATGAAAATTTACTCCTGACCTTCAGTAAAGTCGTCTTAATTTTTCTCCAAAGTAATTTCACCAGGTTGTACAACAATGCTTTTTGTTATCTTTACAATTTGAGACAATATCGTTTTTGTCTAAATCAGCAATATAGTATCTTCTAAATACATTTTTATTTACTGAATATTAAAAAAATCAAATTCTTCATAGATACCTTAGTTGGACGAAGGCCTGTTGCTCATATCACTCCTATTAAAAGGAATATTAATGAAAATGCGCAGCATGTAGATTTTGAGCTTCTAGAAAGAAGTAGAAGAGACATTTTTAATACTTCCATCTCTAGCACTTCATTTGTTAACAACTATGACAACGATACTGGAAATACGTCCAACGTGTCTCTTCGGCAAAATGAGAATACCTCTAGGGATAATAATTTTACAATGGAGCTAAGAAAGCGTAAAAGAACCTCAATCAACAAGAAAGATAACTACGACTCAATAGAAATTCCCGATTCTTCAAATGATGCATTTGAAGATTCAGGTAGTTCTTATGTTATATCAGATAGGGAAGAAACTGTAGCTAGCCATTCAACTTCTTTCGTTTCGGATACTACAGATGGACATGGTACCCCAAATAATACTGACACTGTCTTACAAACAGAATTTGAATCTCAGTGCTATGAACCCGAAAACTCCAATTGTACCAGTTGAAAAGTTTGTTTCTATATGTCCAGGTGACATTGGTGGTCCTACTAGTAAGCAAACTGCAGATTATGATGATACTGGATTACGAACTAAACACGGAAAAATCCAAAATGAAGTCACTATAGGCATGGCTTCAAAAATAGGAGGGAAAAGGATCAGGGACAAAGAACATGCATGCTATTTCTGCCAAAAACTAATTTGTAACAATTTGGCACGCCACATGGAAATCAAACATGGCAATGAAATTGAGGTAGCTAAAATTTTAGCCAAACCGAAATTGTTTAAAGAACGACGTGATGCTTATTCCAACTTAATAAGATATGGAGATTTTTACCACAATTGCGACGTACTTGCCACAAAAAATGGGAACCTCATTTTGGCAAGAAGGGTCAGTCCCGCAGAGGAACAGTTTACAAAATATTATGATTACGGACCTCGTCCAGAATGTTTAGGCTTTCTTTATAAGAAGCATACCTGGCACCATTTAAAATATAAATGCAAATCAAAATCAGTAGAAACTGAATTAAGAGAAGAGGAATCACTATGCTCAGGAAAAGGACAGATTGCAGAGAGTACTGCATTGTTAAATGGAATAATTGGAACTAATTTAACACCAGAATTTTTAGAGATAGTTCATAAATTCCGAAATGATGCTATATCAAATAGATGTAAAGAGGATGAGACTATTATGCGTTACGGAGCATTTTTGTTTGAAAAATATAGTTCAACTCAGTCAGAGTTAATAAGACAATCTATGCGGCAGCTTGGACGTTTGTCTTTAGAACTCAAAAAACAATGAGAATTGTTCCAAAATCTAAATGAAATGCTGATTCCAGAGAAGTTTGATGTAATAGTTAATGCAACAAAGGTGAGTGTTGACAAACTCAATTTAACGTTTTCATATTTCAATTTCAAAATTAAACATGTATTCAATACATAAACTAAAAAAAATGCTATTCAAACATAATTTTATGGCAAATTTTAGGCCAATTATTCATTATAAATTTTCGTAAAATTGTTTTCATGCAACTGTTGGTAGCAGAAATTTCCAAACGAGGCTATGTTTGGAAAGAGAGGCTATTTTTGTATTGTCCTCGACAGCTATTTTGCTAATAAAGGTAGTAATCTTGAAAGAGAATATAAACTAGTATTAAGAGTGATATAAGAACTAATTGCCAATAATTCAAAGATTATCATTCTAAGAGCTTCCACTTGAAATTACATTACATTTTTTACATTTCAGGTAGTTTGTTTGTCACAAAGACAAGATACTACCAAACGACCAGAGTTTGGAATCCCATCTTAAATAATGAAGGAAGTAGGTATGTATGTTTACAGACCACGTCTTTTACAAGCATTAACAGAAGACGATCCGGACCGCAGACTTCAGTTTGCTGAGTGGTACGTAATTCGATGTGAAGCGTTCAAAGACTTCTTTAAAACCATTTTGTGGTCAGATGAAGCACAATTTAAATTAAATGGCCGAATCAACAGACACAATTGCGTATACTGGTCTACAGACAATCCGCATATCACCATCCAAGAAGAATTAAATGTTCCAGATGTAACGGTATGGCTTGGTGTTTGCTCCTTCGGAATCATTGGCCCTTACTTTTTCGACACAACAGTAACAGGTGCTGCATACCTTGATTTGTTGATGGAACTGCGCGAAGAACTGAATAATAACCCGGATTTTTCTGGTCGTGTGTTAACTCTTCAACAAGATGGGGCGCCGGCCCATAACGATGTAATTGTTCGCGAATTCCTAAATCAAAATTTTCCGGATTGGATTGGTAGACGAGGTCAAGTGGAATGGCCACCAAGATCTCCTGACCTGACTCCTTTAGATTTTGCAGTGTGGGGAATTTTAAAGGATAGGGTGTTCAAAAATGCTTCACCAGATGTGGAGACCATGAAAAACATAATCACCAACGAAGTCGATACGCTGAATGCAGATAAACCTACACTTGCGCGCATCTGTAAAGCTGTTAAGAAGCGATGTCTGAAGTGCACAGAACAAGAAGGAGGTCATTTCGAACATCTGTTATGATGCCAAGGAGTCAGCTTGTGCCTTGCTTCAAATTAATTTTGTGTATTTCGTTTTTTTTTTCGAATAAATTTTGTACTTTTGCTACGCAATGTCATTTTTTTTCAATTGCTTGCGCGACTTTTGGGCCACTCAGTATATATATTATGTAAATCGACTTTTCTGAACAAGTCTGTAATTCATGCTAATATTTATTATACTATTGGGAAAAAAAAGACACTACCATTATTTTCACCTCAAATATCAAAATCTTCGTCGCATTTAACCGAGACAGCAACATTGACTTCCAATTTAAAATATATCAATTAGATGATGCTACAATCTGTATAAATAATCCTTATTAAGCGAATAAGCAATAGAGAAAAGAATCTTAAATCGAGACAAACGTACTATTTGTTTATATTCTCCATAAATAAAATCGCGTATGAGCTAATTGAAACAATCTTCATAAAAAATGCAACCATACAGGGTGTATCACAATAACCTCCCATTATAAACTGATCTTCCTAAAACCCTAAACATTTTAAAAAAATTGTTTCAAAAATATCTTTTGAAGTGACACATCCTGTATGTAAGAATTTGACGCGTCTGAAAGAAATGTTGACACTAACATGAGCAGCAGCCACAAAATGAAACCGTTAACAATGCAGTGTAACACTGACTAGTAATCACCACCCAACAGGGTGTTCCAGTCTACACTGAAAAACTGGGTGCTTCTTTAAAAAATACAATTGAAGCGCCGCCTGCCGCTCGTGTGAGGCTGTCTCCCAAAAATCTCAGACTTTCGGCAGTCGCCAAGTTGAATTGATACAAAGTATTATATTTTTTAAAGAAACTCCATTAGATTATTTGAAAAATTACTAAGAAACTCTAAAACCTGTCTTGTCTACGATACAGATTTCGTACCGACATAACAAAGTAGTTAAATTGTAATATACAGTTTGTTTATTGTGATGATAGTCGTCCCATAGTAAATCACTAGATAGCTGATAATAACTATTGGTCGACTCTTTTTGGGCCGACATTTAACCGAGAGAGGGGAAGTCACGTTCATCGTCAACTTTTGGGGCTTGACGAGCCTCGTTTCTGTCATCCTGCAAAAAAACATTTGATTCAACGTCTGCAGAAATTGAATGATGATTATCACAATTTGTAGGTTGTTTTGAAGTTGCGTAAATATAAAAATATTTTTCTTACACTGCAAAGGTTAGATACACAATTAAAACTAACCTGAACATCATTATGGTAACGTCTCTCTGGCCGTTCTCCTCCTTCTTTTCCTTCTCTACCATCTCTGCCATCTCTTCCATCCCTACCATCTCTTCCACCTCGATTGCCACCTCTATTTCCACCTCTTGGACCTCCAGATCTTTGTCCTCTTCCGCGTCCTCCTCCTCTGCGTACACTGTCATTAAACTGAATGTCAATTTCCAATAAATGTTTTTGTCGCCCAACACGTTGTGGATATTCAGAAGCATCATATTCCTCGTCGTCAGTTTCCTGAATGCAAAAAAATATATATAATAATACTTATAAATCTCACAAATACTAAATGTATATAATGGACAACTTTAACTAACTAGATTAAGTAAAGAAACCTAAAATTATTTTATTTTACCTCATCTTTTTCTTTTTTCCTAAGTTCAAACATCTTTTTCCATTGACTTGGGTCTTCTCCTTCTCCAGCTTTCCTAATATTGAATTGAGGCTTAACACGACCTGCACGTTGAGCTTTCCATTCGTCTAGTGTTAATTCTTTAGGTTCCTCTTCTACTGGAGTTGGTTCCACTTCGACTTCCTCTCTGTAACCATTCAATATTATAACAATATTGAAATTTATTCACCAAACATTAAAATGAAAGAAAAATGATGAAAGCCACTATCAAACCATTCCAACTAGAAAGTTACGGAAAGTTAAACGAAATTCATTCCCGCAGTCTGTCGCCATCTTTTGTCTGTTAATTTGCCTCCTCAGGCAATGTTATTGTCCTAGGCATCCATCAGCAGATGAACTTGTCTCCACAGACGGTAAAATTTTTTTAATGTTCTTGTCACCTAATATCACAGTGTCTATACAACAAATGGATCAGAACGTTACACAAAATGTGAAGTTAAATCACTGCAAATCACTTTTGGTTAACTGTCTTGCATAATGTTCTGAGGACCTCATGGCATTACTGATTAACAAATCACGGAAGAATTTGCACCCTGAATTTCTCACTCACGAACCAGAAGATAATGTGCCTTTAGCTCAGCTGTTAATGTTAAGGGAACCCAATAATCATATAAGTGAGGCAGAAACTCAAGAATGAGCTGCTGGTGATGCCAAAAGCGAGTTGCAAAGATATGAAGTGTTAAATGATGAGGAGATTGTGATGTGGGAGAAGCTTTAATCATTGTTTTAAAATGGGCTGAAGATAACGAATTTGGTAGCCACGAAGAAATGTTTCTCCGTTGAGTTAGAGACTGGTCTTTTGAAATGAATTGCGAAAATTTTAAACAGAACAATATTACAGACTTTTTCAAGAAGAATTAACTAATGTTTCATTTTAACTTACTGTTTTTCTTACATAATTGTAATTTTGATCATTTTTGTCTCTATGCTTTAATTTATAGAATTGATTAAAGAAACTAAAGTTAAACATGTGTTTTATTACTAATAAATAAGTAATACTATAATCCGGACGCCTCGCTAATTTGGAAAGGGTCTTGTTTTTGTCTCTCCAGATTACAGAGTCCTTTGTGTACTTACTTCTTTTCAGTTTCCACAGGATCTACTTTTACTTCGTCTCCCCAGCTTTCATTAGCGTCATTAGTGGGCCTAGATTCTTCCCTTAAAATGAAAAAGGTTGTACATAAACAATGTTAAACAAAAATTATACCACTCACTCAATAACATCCTTATCAGATCCCCAATTGTGAGCTCCAGCTCCGTCACGCTTGTCTACCGGCTTAACTCCTCTGTAACCATGGCTGCATTCAGTATTTGCATTGATATTACCAAACTCTGTTTTGTTTTTAATATCCAGCTCAAATTGGCAAGTTGTTTACTTTTAATATAAAAAAATACATTCGAACTATTTTGAATGAATTATGTTCAATTGATAGATTTCATTGGGAGAATTGTATAGACCGCATTAAACTGACTAAATATAAAATTCCTTTCATAAAATTTCACGTTAAAAGTAAAGATTGGATATCAATTGGATAGTCCATATCTGACTTTTGGATTGTTAAAATTATTCAGAAGCAACATCAAAAATACTATATTTAATATTGATAACAAAAAATTAGTATCACAATTTTTTAACAACCATTACCTCTGTAATGAAGGAACTCATAGGTTTAATTTGGACGAGTAAACAACTTGCCACCTTACTTGTAGCTGTGTAAGCAGAAAACATACATAAACAAATGAAAAATAACCTTCATGCAGAATCAAGTATTTGAGAAATAGAAAATTATAAAACTAGTTTTTCATTTTTATATCCCAACTGTTGCTAGTTATTTCAACCAGAATAATATACTGCTTTAGAAATGAAACAAGTTTTTTTTTGGTTTTTGGATACATGCTTGATACTTTGGCTGACAAAAAAATTCAACACATGGTTAATTGAACACTATCATTGTTTTTATATTACAAAATAATTGTATTATGGATGAGTGACTATCAATAGGAAGACATATAAAAGTTCATTCATTGCCTTGTAACAAACGCTTTCGTTAGAAAATTAACAAACCTCTTGATATTAAAGGAAAAGGTATTTTATAAAATAATATTTGAATTTATCTTTTTCCTAAAACGGCCTGATTTGAATGAAAATATAATCACATTTACTATAAAATTACTGAGAATAGGTTTCTTGTGAAATAATCAAACTAGTTTTTCTATATTAAAAACATCTCATTGCCAAAAGATTATTTTAATTATAGCCAATCTGTTTCTAGAATTAAATTAACAAATAACATAAAATAGCTCATCTTGGATATCAAGTTCCAACTCTTCTTTCAATGTAATTAAAACTTACGTCTTATCCGATCCACTTTGCCTGTCAAATTCTCTTTTGCCTCTTCTTTCTACATCAGTATTCCTTTTTGGACCACGTGTACCACCTGGTTTATTTCCTACAGCTCGCGATTCACGTCGATCTCCTCGGTCACGGTTGCGATTTTCGAAGTTGTCTCCTCCAGTTGCCGGATCTTTCCTAGTCCTGTCATCACGGTCCCTTTGAACAGGACAAAAATTAAAAATGATTCAAAAACCTGATTCAACTTAAAAAATAACATGATACCTCATTAAAAATGTTCCAATTAAAATAGAAGATACTTTCATAATTGACATTTCAATTCTCAAAAAACTACTTTGACGAACTCACTTCCTAGGAAGCCCTGTACATTGCATTCTATATTAATGTTTAATCTCATTTGTAAAGGAGTTGAAAGACCTTTTTATGTTGCTGTTATAGATCAAAGTTGTTGAGAGTCTCAACCTTAGTTTCTAACAATGCTCATCATCCCAAGTGAAAAGGAAAGAAAGTATGACTTATGTTAACATCAAAACTGTCTCTTACAATTTGCTTTTAGAGTTTCTCAAAGAATTAGAAATACTAAATAAAAACTATAAGCAAATTATGCAGATATTAGAGTCATCTAATTTTTTATACTAAAGAGTTATTTATATAAATTAAACTATAGGTTTTAGAGTTAATTTATTCTATACCAATTAAAAATAAAACAACCTAAAAGCAGAAAACAATTTTCACACAACTATACCTAATTATTTATCCAAATTTATTACATCACCTTCAAAATAGAACTGTTTCGAAATGACAAACTTAATCACTAATGTTTCATTTGATACTCTTTTTGACCACAATATGTTTTCTATCATCTGAAATAGGTATTCCTAACTGGTAATGATATAAGAAAATTGATGGGTGAAGAGGCAAATCCAGTGGTTAGTAATTATTTCTTTTCATGTCACATCATAGGTCATTCTCAAGGAACAAACATTTTAGTGTCTCAAAGCCAATTCTCAGATATTTCAAACAGAAACTTGGCCAGGTTACTATGTCCAATTTTAACACAAATTTTCAATCACTCCATTTCCTTTACTTAAATGTTTATACTGACTACAGATCACACTTGATTTGAACCGTAAAAATAATGTATTGTTAAATTGAACAAAAAACTTACAAATTATAATCAACAACTACAATGAACAAAACAATGATAAGTTGCAAAAGAAGTAAAAATTTTGTAATATTAATAGAAACACACTACATGTTAATCAAATAGAAATAGATTTTTAAAATACCTGTGTTGATACTTTGCTTCATAAACATGTGAAAAACCACTGGGCAGAAGAGAAGATTATGAAAAATTCAAAAAATAAGGAAGCTTAAGAAAAGGGAATGATGTATTCTTCGGAATTATAAACACATTCCTTCTAAACTTGCACAAATTGATGGAGATAATCAGCAATTTGAATTTTAAATTGTGTGGGTAACAATAACAAATTAAAATTTGCACATATAGGACAATAATTGCAACAAACTGTTGAAAGAATCTGTAGGGTATTTTTATTCAAATTCAAACTGTAAATTTGTTAACACCAATTTATTAAAGATTAGATACTATACTATTCAATTCAAGTCGGGCGTTTTTTCATTTCTTTTTATACCTAACACTTCGTTTTCTTGGTTTTTGATATACTAAGATTTCTTTGGATATAACTATAGTCACATTAATGAATTTAGTGATCCAATATCATCATAAATTGTCAGATAGTGTCTTTTTCCAAGAACAAATTGTCACTGGGATCTCTGAACATTTTCATGAAAACAGGTATATTAAGAATGTTCTTGCATAGAACTAGTGTAATCTTACTTGTTTCCTTTACTATATGGTCTTACAATGGCGATATACATCCACCTTGAGTTGCAGCCTAATTTTTTTCTTTTAGGATTTTGTTTTATCTCTCTATATCTGTCAAGGTGACTATTTGTACTACCAAATTTTTCAAAAAAATTGTCTATCAACTTAATTTCTACTTCCTCTTTTCTGTCTTTCATACACTTTCTACCATCATAAACAGTGACGAGAGGTTCAGAATTACTTCCATAGCCACTATATGGTCAGTATCTTGTTAGGCATAAACAGGATAGTTTAATCAAACTCTAAAAAGGATGTATTCACTTAACCTCAAGCTAGTTCTGATACTGCTCCATACATTCTTACAATGGCGAAATACATCCACCTTGATTTGCACCCCACATTTTTTCGTTTTTGTTTAATCTCCTTATATACCTCAAGGTTACTATGTTGTAACTGCCTAATTTTTCGGCAAAATTGCCTATAAAATGAAGTTACAATTTTTATATATTAGTCAATACTATTAAAACCCCTGTATATTGCAATAACAACTTGTCCAAACATTAATTTGATAATTTAAATAAAATAGTTGATTACCTCATAAGCTCATATGGATAACCTCAAATATACACAATACTGAAGTAAATATCAACAATCAAGATAAAGTTATGGTATTACAAATGTTTACTTTTTGTATTACTATTATTCCACTAGCAACAGGAATAATTATATTAATAGACAAAAAAACCCTTCAATCAATGAGTAGTAATTGAGACCTTAAGAATCAAGTACTAGACCTTAAGAATCAAGTACTAGAACAAAGATAAGAAATAATAGACAAGAATGTTAGTAAAATATGACTAAATTATTAAACATACATATACAGATATGTTTATGATCAAGTCAATTTTCACTCTTCATATACCTACCTGAACTTATATATGAACAATTTTTTTATTTTATTTTATTATACAAATATCATTTATTCCTGTTCAGTAAACATGATAGGTAGTCCAAAAGTATAAGAAACTGACAAAATGAAACCACCAGTTACAATGAAACTTCTCAAATGTTACTAAATATGACACTCTTAATTGTATTCTTCCTATTACACCTTAAAAAGTGACAAAGCTAAAATATCTATGCAAATTCAAAGGACTAATTTAAATTTTAAATAATCTTAATTTACAAGAAATATCAGTAGGTAATAATGATAAAGTTACTGATCCTTACTAGAAAATTGAATTTTACTTCAAATACTAAATTAGAAAATATATTTAATTGATATTTTCAAGTAAACAACTCTTTTTCATAACAATTCCTAATGAATATGCAGATAGACAAATGCTAACTATAAATAATAACTCAATTTGCAAAGTGACCATATCTAGACTGTTTCTATTTTTGTGCACTTTTTAAAACAAATTTGAATGTCAACTATAGTTTAACTCAGTTGAAACGGGAATTAAACAAAAAATTATGAAAAATAAATTATGTGATCATATAATAAATAAATTGGTAATATAGATTTTCCATATATCATACTAAATTCAACACTTACTTGTTTTCTGAAGGTCCATTGTAAGTTCTATCTTCGCGATTTCGTCTGTTATTTCTTTCTTCCCGGTTTTCATTATTAAATTTATTGAAATTATTTCGTTCCTTATCGGTTTTTCCATCCCCAATATTCCTTTGAGTAGGCTTTGTTTCTAGGAAAAATAGATAAAAACTTGCTAATCAGAAAATAATTGATAGATTATTTACAAAATTATCACATGTGCACAATCTTCAAATGGAATGGCTGCCTTGAACCAATAAAAAATACTCACCATCACGTTTGGGTTCTAAATTCTTATTTATATCTTTCCCCTGTTTTTTCTGAGGAGGGGTTGTTTTCCCTTTGGGTGCAGTCGGAATTTTCACTTTATTCTCCTTCTCGGCAATCTTACTCTTTTTTTTCAATTCCTTCTCTTGTTCTTTCAATGAAAGCGTTTCCAAGGGATCGGATTCGTCGTCCAAAAAAAGCGCGTACCTATTGGCGACACCAATTCCGTACGAATTCTCCATGATGGTTAAATATAGGAAAAGTCTTCACAACTCGAAGATGTTGGAAGATTTATTTATGGCTACTTTAGCCTTCTCTTATTCACTCAATCATTCAAAGCAATATGGCCGGTTGCACGAGGTAATAGCAAGCGACTTATATATTCGATTTGAAATACGCATGCTTGCAGCTGTTCGGCTCCATTCATTGGTGCTTTTCACTATCTCTTAAAACTGTAACCAGTCAAATAGCTTTCTCCCTCTCCAAATACACTTTCACTTTGGCGGGATATTTTAAAAAATATATCCACTAAGCAATAAATATCCCCTATAAGTTCAATGTAAGACTTACAGAATATATTTGTAGTTATTTCCAGCACTTCTCGCATAGTAATAATCATAAAATGAAAAATTTAGATAATACTCAGAAAATTAATATAGAACGTACTCTGTTTGATTTCATTAGACTTTCATTTTATTATCTATGTTATGTATTATCTAGTTCTAAAAAACGCGATATAAAAACGTTTATTAATAGCAGATTACTATTATTTTCAATATTATCTTTCATTGTATCCAATTTGAACAAATCTGAAATTTAAGTCTAAAATATAAACAGAGATACTTGCATGTTTGTAGAGTAATAAAGTAAGATAGATATATTATGCCAACAGAATGGATTAAAGCTTACTCAATCATGATCTTATGATATTTTTTTATCAAAAAATAACATGAAAATCATACAATGTTAAGTTATTAATTTCACACAAAAAAATGGATTTTCTTGATACATTAAGAATTAATTATAGTAAATTAAAAGATGAAAACATTGTCAACATTCTTTGGAAGGAAATTCTAAAAGAAGAGCGCTCGGAAGAATATTTGGATCTACTAATAGAGTATAGTTTTCATTATCCAGTGGATTCTGATTCCTATTTGGAAGAATTAATACAAAAATTTGATGAAGTGCATATAGAAGATTTACGTAAAATAGATGGACATCTCAAAGCTTATTTGATCACTTTTTTGTATTATTGTACTAATAGGTTTGTATACAAAAGTTCATGTATGTATAAAATTCCATATAAATTTATTATGAAAATTATAGCTGTTATATATAACTCATTTATTTTCTTAGATACAGTTGTAGAGTTCCAGCCAAAACTACAGTACTAGCATCAACCCTATATATAAAACTGATTTCTTTATCAAATATTGGAAAATTTTTCTTTGAGAAAAGTATGTTGAAACTGCAACTAATGGTATTCCTGGATGTTTTTCACGAAAGTTCAGTATCTGAATTAAATAGAATGAATATGCTGAAAGTATTAAAAGAATACTGTCTAAAAGAAAAATTGAACATAATTTTCTTGAAAGCTGTAATCAATACATTCATAGGAGTTACAATGATCGGAACTATAGAGGTTGTGCAAGGAATTAAGGATGGTGAGTTATCGTTTTATGGAAAACATTAGTTCTAATAAAATATATTTCAGTGCAATCTGTACAACTATACTGTATGAATTCGATAAAAGATATTGTATTACATGAAGAAAATGATAATAACATAAAATCTATGATGGGAGGATTGTTTAGGTGTTTAGGAAAAAATATTCCCCCAACTGTGCAAAATAAAACTGCTGCAAGAAGTGTTATAAAAGTTTTGATAAGAGACATTTTACAAGAAGAATTGGATCAATCTAAGTTTCAGTTTCTTCTTGAAGCCTTTTGTATTTCATGGGGGAAGGAAGACTTTAATTGTTGTGAGGTAAATCGAAGTAATTTGAAGAAATAAAATAGTTCACATGGGCTGTTGAAAAAGTCTACAATGTAAAGTCTAATAGAATTCTCCAACTTTCTAATAGTTGTCAAGTTGAAAACATAATTTTATTAGTTTTATTATAAATATTTCAATTGAAATAGTGTAGATAAATGTTTTTTAAATTGAAATATTTTTTTTGTGCAATTTATATTTAAAATAACGTTTTTATTAGTATGTAGCAAATAGCAAAAGCTGATACAATCTCTGTAATAAGGAATCTTTTTAATCAATTATTATACTTTAAATATATAATAAGGGACTGCATATAGATGGAAAAACTCATTTGCAACATTTCTGACAGTCCTAAGGTAATTGATATACTTGTGGAAATATTTTTAGCATATATCTTAATTTTAGGATGCTGTAGCCTTTATGAATGTGCTACGATCTCAATATTATAAAGAATTGGTTAGAAAAATGGTTTCCTACACTCAATCCAAATATAATAAAAAAATATTTCTATCAAACGTAATGAATCTTCTAGTTGCCATGGCTAATAGTTTACCAACATTCAATTTGGATAAAATTGCAGTTTTGTATTCCTGTGCCTTAAGAAATATTGTTTACTATTTTCTAGACAAAGATAAGAAACTTGTGGATAAAGCAGTAGAAACCATGGCAAAAATTTGTCTAATGAAAGATAATGCTTTGGTTAATCTGATATTTAGTGTAAGTTGATCCTTATTCACTTGGTTTGTAGTATATATTCACATTGTTAAATAAATTATTAAATTCACTTGTAGCATGTTAGTGGAAATGGAAAATTTGTTAATATGAAGATAGAAAGTTTATTATTAGGTATTAATAGAATAACTGATGAAAAATGGGGAGTTTCTCAAAGGAATCAGAATCTCTTCATCATTGTTGCAAGATTTTTGTCCAGTAGTAGAGGAGTTAACAGTGATCTTGTACAAAAGGTTTGTATAAACACACAGAACATGTTTTTATGTGCTGTTAATAAAAACTCAATTGTGTATTGCAGCTCACATAATAGATTATATACTTGATATCTTGAGATTATAAGTTTGATAAATCTTGTAAATTTTAAAATTTACAATTTTAAATATGGTTAAAAGATACAGATATAGACAAATATATTGAATCATAATTGATTCAATATATCTGCATAATTATATCAGGGTTATTTGCTATAAACTATCCAACAATTCTTATTATATGACTATTGATTACAATATTCGAAGTACAGTGACATCTAAACTTCCAGGGGGTACAATGACAAAAACTATAAGAATTGGGATAAATTTTATATAAACCTTATTTTTTCTTCTCGTAGACTTTGAATGCTATCTGCAAAGATTTTACTCCGTTTTCTTTGAAACCATCTCTCCCAATCCTCCATGAACTATATTGTGTACTAGCCCTTAAAGAAGAGATAGAATCTGCTCAAACAGTTTTAAAAATTCTTTTCAAAAGTGCTATGCATCAGGATGCTGTATCTGTGAAATTTGCAGAAGTAAGTAGTATAATATGGAAAACAAAAAGAAAATACCCTGAATTATTTTATTGAGAAAGTGAAAAATGTAACATAAAATTTAGATTAATCAGCTTCAAAGTACTCTTATCTCTACGTTGGTAGGCTTCTTAGCAATAGGGTATGAGATATAATAATTGATATTAAAACAGGGTTACAAGGTAAATAATTCACCTTGTAAGTTTCTATTTATATTCTTCGTGAAAAGTTGCAAGCTTTAATAAAAATAAAGAATTGTGTATTTAAGTGATGTGTTTTTGATTTTAGCATATCTTCTACTCTATGTTGAAACCATCAGTAATTGATTCTATTAGTTATGACCCAAAGTATTATTACAATATATTTTTGACATCCGATTTTGATTATGAACTTCTCTTTTCAAAATGTCAACGACTGATACAGTAAGTAATAAAAATAAAAGAACTACATTAATGATTGTTTAATCCAATAAGGGCTACTGCATTTGAATTACCCTGAGTAGCGCAAGTATAGATTGGCTTTTTTGCTCGATTTGCTTCAATTGTATATATAATTGAATCAAATTCAAACGGGTATTTTTAACAGTTAGACTTCAAGACTTCTTTCTCTGCTAGCGCCAACTACTGAGATTATAAATAGTAGGCCTTATTGTACTTCTTAAGCTTTAAGTATCAATTTTTGAAAATATTCTCAGTCACTTTCTCTTCTTCATATTTTAAATATAATTATATACATTTTAGACCAAATCAAATTGATAACGTTATAAAAGAGTTTGATTATGAGGAACCAGGAGCTGCTGTACTTCTTTGTTGTTTGCTCAATTATTGTAAATATGAAGATTCTACAGTTTTTGCAGAATATTTTATCGAAAATTTCTCTGAGGTAAATAAAAGAAACTAAAAATGTCAACTTTTAGCTATAAATATGTTCTTCAAATATTCCAGATCGCCATTAGACCCATGATGGGGCCACTAAGTATAGCCTTCAGAAAAATTATCATAAACAGAACAATAACTGTAAATGATGCACCACAGTTGAACACACTCCACAGTTTTTTATTGAAAGGCTTTTATGAACAAACTTACCAAGTCCCATGTATAAAACCTGCATTTGATCTTATGCAAGAAATCAGAAGACTTCTGCAGATTGACATAGAAAATCAATTTTTAAATCAACTCTTAGAAACTACTTCAGAGAGAGCCTTTAGAAGAATGCATAGACGGGAGATTGGAGATCTCAGTGTTTTTATGTACTTAAATGAACTGTGTATATTAGCAAGAAAACTTCCTACTGAAGACGTTGTCAGATTTCTAATCAGTTATATGAAGAATCCTATTAAAATAGAGGGTAATTTTCATTTTTGTGCCTCAAAAAAAATTCACCTTTGTATTGCTTATTGCGTTAATCGGGAGCGGACTGTGTATTGTTCGTGCATGTGTTTTATAAAAATGGCAATTTGGCGACTATGGCGAGTAAAAAATTCGACAATATTTGGAATGTTCGTCACTTAAATCATGCAGTAGATGCTCAACTGATTAGAAAATGGGTCGAGAAGTTTGAAGAGACCTGAGCAAAACTGTATAAACCAAAATTCGGGCGTCAAAGATTTTCTGGAACTATCGAAAACGTAGACAGTGTTACTTTGTTTACTCTTGACTCGTCACGAGCCTGACTTGTCTATTTAGAAGCGTGCTGATGTATTAAACGTGCATACTACTACTACCATTGGCATTACGGTCCTTAAAGAGCCTTGGCCTCGTCCACCACATTCCTCCAGTCATTACGGTCGAACGCTCGGTGTCTCTACCCCCTCACACCTAGCTCCCGAGCTCTTGACTTCTGTCTCCAGGCTGGGGTCTTCATAGAACCGTTAGAGCTCGGTGTTTGTACGGCTGCAAGGGGCGGCTGCTCAACACTCAGGTTTCGCTAGCGTACATGACAACCGGGCGAAGAATTGTGTGATAGATCCGTTTTTTCGATCTCCAATTTAGTATCATATAATTTAAACATGCAGATTTAGGGCTGAACCCTTACAAAATTCAGTTGATGCAAAAACTAAAGGTCCAGGATGCTGGTCAGAGGCTTGACTTCATAATCTAGATTATTGAACGCTTTCCAACGTTTAGAAACATCTTGTTTTTAGATCAAGCTCATTTTCATCTTAATGAACACGTCAACAAGCAAAATTGCCGCTACTGGTGTGAGACCAATCCAAAACACAAACATCATAAACTCCTACATTCACCTAAAGTGACCTTAATTATAGAGCCTTACTTTTTTGAAGATGAAAGGGGACGCACAGTTACAGTAAATTCAGAGTGTTATACTCGGATCTGAGACTTCTTCGTGCCTGCACTGCAAAGCTTTAATGGTTATAACCAAATAGCATGGTTCTAGCAGGACGGTGCAACTCCACACATATCCAATAGATTTCTGCCACGAGTTATGGAAATTTTTCCTGGCAAATTAATCCTCAGGAGAAATGACATAAGTTGGTCTCCACACTGTTCCGATTTAACACCTATGGACTTTTTCCTGTTGGGTTGTGTCAAATCTAAAGTTTACACTAACAAACCTACTTCCCTGGCTCAATTAAAAGAAAATGGCTGTCACGAAATGGCATTCATCACGGAGAATACCAGTCGATCCGTCATAGGCAATTTTAGTTCTCGATTAAATGAATGCCATGAGCGCAACGATTTATATTTAGACGATGTTATTTTTGAGAAATAAATTTCCAAGCAATTTATTTCAATATGTAACAAACATTTTTGCAACAAACTCTTACTTTTCCTAAAATTTTGTTTCAATGTGAATTTTTTTTTGAGACACCTAGTAATTTAACTCGAGTACCATCAAAAAATAATCTACATAATATCTACGTGTTTTAGAATTGAAAACATTCATGCCTGATATTTATTTACAACTACTTACATTATTTACCACAATGGCTATGTTGAATAAGAAAAAAGTTCCACTGGCACTAAAATATTTGAAAGATGTCTTAATTGATGAATCTCAAATAACGAAAATCTTGGGTTTTAAGTTATATTATTCTCTTTGCAAAGAGTAAGTATCTCAATATCAATATTAAATAATTGGACAGGTAGGTAATCATTAACTCTAGACATACTCATATCAATGATATCAAATAGTTGTTGGTTAAAGATAAAAGAAACTATCTAGGTCCTCACTGACAAAAATAATTTCAAGGATGACACGTTCTACTAAATTAGAAAAATAATATGGTAATCATGATATATTTTCAAAACTGCAATAGAAACTGGGATAGGAGTATAAGGGCCAAGGGTAAAATAACCCTCCAAATAAATAAGAATCCATCCTAGCACTTTTTAAGTGGAAGTAACAACTATTGAAAGGTATACACAATTCAATTTGAAAAAGAACTGTTGGAAAAGACAGAGCAATACTATCCAACAGTTAAGAGTGATCATATCACAAATTGTTGATTTGAAGTTTGTTTTCAAATAAACTAGGCTACAGAAACAAACATCTAATCTTGGTACCAGCATTAGCTGTTGACTACGGCGACACGGTTGTTTCATTGACTCTTTGCTCTTAACAATTAGATAAGTGAAATAGTCTGTGTTTACCTTAAATTGTTCATGATAAATTTATCATGTTTTCATTATAATAAGTGCTTTGTTAAGTTTCTTTTCCTTATTAGTCCAGAAGCGGTCAATGTTGCCGTGTGCAATCAGTCCAAGGATAAAACAGTGGTATTCTTATTTATAAATTTTTAAATATGCGTTATACGGAAAAATGATAAGAGATCTTCTTAAAATGGGCCATATATGCATGAAAAAAATCTGAACCGAAAGACCATTTGTTAATAATGTGTTTAAACAAAACGTACCAGTTTTTCGCAAAACGCCGGGCACATTTGGATTCAGCGGTTCAAAATACATAAGAATACCACTGTTTTACCCTTGGCCCTATGATTACAAATGGCAGCATTGACCGCTCCCGGACTATATGCTTATAACGTTAGAGGCCTTCGTGTAGTGAAGATGAAGTGATATCATGGGAAGCCACATTCCTTTACAAAATTAATGTTTTCAACAGTTAATTCAGGCCACAAGTTCTCAACATCGAAGAACCTCACAATTTTTGAAGCTATATTTCATAGAAGAGTGGACGAAATTGTGTTAGAAACAAATAATTACGCCAAGAATAGACTGGGAAATAAAACTCTTTCCAAAGATTCTGTATGGCATACATGGCGCGACACATTTTGTTTTTGAATATGGGAACTATGGTTTTGCCAAATATGAAGGATTATTGGTCTACTAGTGTAAATACCAAAATATCATATTTTTAACGTGTTGACTAGAATAAGATCAACCAATTATTTTGGATGTTCTATTTGAAAGCAGTGAATCAACATCAAAACACGGATTCAACGGCTCAGGTCATTTTATGAAATATATCAATTTCAAATTTGCGGAATATTTCATACCAAGATCAAAAATGAATCGCTTATTAAAAGGAAGGAACGATGATATTGTCATGGAAAAATAAAAGGGTCGTAACGCTTTTAAGAACCACTGCTAACGATGGATTCATTACAAAAATATGGAAATGTCGAAAAATTTTGTTAACTACACTTTCATTCATTCAATGGGTGCTGTTGATTGCGATGATCAATACCCATCATCATACTGTTTCTTATGTTTTCGATATAAGTATAACAAAAGCAAGATAGAAAAATCCTTCCATTTGAAGTTTATTAAGAGATTAGTCGATAAACTCGTAGATGAGTTCCACATATTCTAATAGACAGGAAAAAGGAAAAGGCGCGAAACTTCGGAATATTGTGATACTTGCCGCAGTTAACCGCAAATGCATATGGGTAATTGTTTCGAAAGATATCACACTTTAAGAAATTTTAAGTCCCAATATTTATGATTTTCTTTTATAAGTTAGGATATGTTTCTTTATAAAATAGCTGAGAAATGTTTTGTTTTATTGCAACGACTTCATTTTTATTTCCATCACAGGTATGTACTTGTAACTAATATAGTGCTGGAGTTATTGATATCCTCTATGAGTTATTAGGCTAGAGTGCAAAGGGTTAGTATAGTATAGATTGATACAAGACATCCAATAATTTGAAAAAGAGTTAATACTCCTTTCAACGGGGCAGAATAGTTAAGTTCTGTAAATAATAATCACTTAAAAGCAGAATTGAAGGAAATATATAATTTAGTCGAACATTTAAATGCACATCTGTATCTAGTCCTAGACATTCAAAACTGTTTCTTAAGAAAGGTCTAAATATCTTCTGATCCGATTTGATATCTGGCGACTAGCACTGCCAACGTCGTCCAATGTGACTCTGAATTCACGGTTGAGCCAAGATGTAAAGAGATGTGAGAGGAAGGCTTGGGAGCTTTATTTTATTTTGGATGGATCTGAAGGAGAGTTTTTTACAACAAGACCACCTTTGTAGAATCACATTGATAAATTAAAAGAATATTATAAAATGAATAAATAATCTTTTGATTATATTCTTTGAGATATAAAGTAGGAGTTGACTAGCCAGTCCACCTCACCAGGTATATAAGTAATTCCTGGTTAATTCTCGCTATCATTTTTTTTGTTATAACGTCGGGTGTCCGATACCCGTCTGGAAACAAATATTTTTGAACGGCCGTCGAGTGGGGAGTAAAAAAGACTATAAGCATCTGTGTTCAAATGTTTGTGTTTGGTTTTCCTCTGACCGTCGGGTAAAATACGGCAAAACTCAGTATATTGGAATTAAATTGATTTAATCTTGAATTTTTTCCTAGAATATCTCTTCAGACCTCTCCTCCTTGTCATACTTCCACACCCTCAAACTCCCGGAACTATATGGCTGTTTACCTTCCTCTATCTAGTGAACACCATTGGATGGATGTAAGATTGCAGGGTGTAAAGTAATCTGATTTTCCATTAGTTTTTTGTTTTACTGATTTATCTCTGATTTCTAGGATGACTCACGAATTTGAGGAAGTGATAAGCTTTTCATTTAGAGAAATAGTTGTAGCAGATCCTTGTTTAACTAGATTGTGTATAATTGCGATAGAAGAACTAGTTCATCACGATTTTATAAAATTAGAAGCTGATAATTTCTTTAGATTCATTTATGCTCTTGGTTATGACGAACTAACAATTTTTATGAAAGACATATTGGAGAAACGCTTTATGCTATCGAATCAAAATGATATCACCAAGTATTATGTACAAACTATTATGTATATGCATACATATTCTAAGGTAATATATGAAATAAATAAAAAACCGAGTATAAATTACACATATTGGGATCTAAACAGGAAAAGGAGAAGCAATCAAAAAATTTTTTATTCTCCTATTTTTAGATCAATAGATATGCTCCTCAGATTATAACTTATACATTATGGTGCAAATGAAAGAAATAAATTCGTTATTTCGTAAACCGGTGACTTTGAGGAAAAATCTTGAAACCCGTCGTAATTTTATTTATAAACAAGCTATTCTTAAGGATACCGTTTTATTTTGAACGCCATCGCTAAAATTTTGAAATGGTAATCTTGGTGTTGAAATATATTATTTAAAAGGTCTTTTAAATACCTAACAATAACCATAACAATATGTACAATATTGATTTGCGTATTATAACAAATATTATTGATGAAATTTCAACAGATTTCTTAATAAAATATATTAAATATCGATATATCGACACCCAAAAATACATTTTGTAAAGGCCGTCACTGGTAATGAAATGTCCATATATGTAATACTCCTATATGGACAGTTTCTATAGGTGTTTCGACTAAGTGAAACAAATAGTGTATCTACCGATCGCTTCAGTTAGTTATTATTTTCCCACTAATGATAGTTTAGAGAATTTTCAAGCATGCGCAGTATAGATAAAGTGTCTCGAACGAAAGAGAAAATTAATTCTGTCGGCACCGTAACGTAGAGACGTTTTTTCCCATATAAACTGTCCATATAGGAGTATTACATATATGGAAATTTCTCATCTGCATACTTTTACCTTTTTAGATAATTTAGTTACCAACATCAACATTGTTACATTCAAGCTTAATTAAGTTTATGTCAAACGATTAATAATTTATTGTAGTGGATGTATTCCAAAAGCTGACTGAAACGCTACTAATAATGATTGGTTGTTGAGATAAAATACGTACGCAAAAAGAAGTATGTACGTTATTTAATAATAAATACCTCAACCGAAAATCAATTTCACACTCAATTGTAAGCAAAATTGGGAAGAAATTCAGAAAAATGGGTCATGTCAAAGACCTCCCTAGATGTTCTTTGAGCCTTTCAAGATAATCCCCATATCATTTCACGGTAAGTAGCATTAGATAATGACATGGACCATTCAACACTTCTTAGAAAGCTAAAGAAGGAAAATTGGCATCTTACAAGTAAAACTGAAATTTTCTTTTCTCTGATTAAGCTACATTTCTATTCATGTCAATCATCAAACTTATCGGTACTGGATTATAGAAAATCCAAATTGACTGCAAAAGTACCGTACTCAATATCCACAGAGAATTAACCCATGAGAGCCCAAATATTTTTTTTTTTCGCTTTTTGTCAACTTTAACTAGTTTTTTCACCAATATGTTACTAGTACAAAAAGTACATTTTTATCTATATGAACGTTTATTAAAAAAATACTAAATGGCAACGTTAGGCAGAAATAAGTACAGAATTACAAAAATTATAGTAAAAATAAATAGCTTTCCGTATGAAAAATAGGATTGCAATCTGAACAAAGTCCTACATTGCACTTTTTACACATTGTCCTCATTATAGAGCAGCATTCTGCACCTGCACATCTTTTTTTATCTGGCACACTTATCAGAATAAGGTCGAGTCTATCGTATCTGATGTCATCGCTTACCGTGTTAAGTGTAATGCTATTTATTTAAGTACTAGGTCTTTAGGGGAAGTTCTATACCTGATTAAATATACTTGCACCAATTCGCATTTAAATTCCAGTTGGGTCATTATTCTTCCACTCTTTCTATAAAGTAACCGGTCATTTGTAATGGAATCGTCGAATAACCAGGTGAATATGCACCACCACCATTTTTTGCACGAATTGTACTCGCTTCATATCGTTTTATATTATATTATATTGCGTAGGATCTATCGATATGAATGATATTTTTCATCTTTTGAGTATCGTTTTATTATCGAGGTGGGGTATCAAAACAGGTACTCGCTATGGTAACAACAATAGCTAGACAACAACGTGTGTTGTTGTCTAGCCATCTATTTAAGAAAACCCTGTTTGTTCGCTCCAGCATGTTGTTTACTCATGATTTTTTTGTTGGACAACGGACAATCCTTTGGGATACTATTATCGCCTATTTGTAAGAAGGTTAACAAGGAAGTTTTATGGCAAGTGTTTCTCCTTGGCTATTTCGGCAAACATTGAAGCAAAAAGGGCTGCTGTACACTTTCCACAAAACTGTTCGTCTTTAGAACTGCAATTTTTATTTTTACCTTGGTACATATCACAGCCAATAACATACCTAGATGCACCACATTTTAAAACCCACCCTTATCGATTTTCCACGGATGAATTGCCTACTTGGATGACGGTCGACATATTTGATCATTGATTCATTATAGTTTAGGTTTTTTTTTCGGGGACAATTTTTTTTAAAAACCTTTGATTTAGCATGTTCAAGAGGCTGTAATTTAAAAAGCTAAAAAAAGTTTTTATCAGCTGCGTTGTTATTCTCACATTGTATAAACTGTAATATTGTGCAAAATCGGTTTTTTTCTCATAGCATTTGAGACCATATTATTGTGCATATCACCTTGGGTATCCCATTAACTACGTTTTCGGGGGAGAATGTTATATCCACTAAGAACAAGAATTCCAATAAAGCATTTCAGTTCATCAACTGGGATATTTGGATCAATATAGTGCATAATCTCGTGTTTCTTTATGCAAAAATTGGAAAATATCGAAAAATAGCTCAAATAACTCTACCGGAGATATATTATAATATTGGTTGCAGTTTGTTTCGGTGAAGGATTTAGACGTAGGTTAGGTCGCTAACAGTGATTTTTTTCTACAGTAGTTGAAGCTGGAAATTTCCTCTTCCGATGGTCTGTCTTCGGTGCTGTTTTTAAAGATTTCTGTTTGATTCGCTTCAGTAATAAATGGTTTTCCTTTACTATTAATATCATTGGTCATATCTTCTTCAATAGGACCAATTCTATATCCATCTGCTAAGATCAAATCCGCGCCAGCTACTAATTGGCGACCAGGAAGCCTATCTATGTTACAATCAATGTAATCTTCATCCCCCGATTCTTCATCAGAGAACTGGGTTCGGCGGGCTCAATATATATTGAGTCCACTGGTAGTTCATCAGATTATGCAATTTGAAGAGCTTCTCCTAAAGAAAAGCCTCGCCTGACAAAAAAATTTACATATTTCACATCGAAACTTTGCGTGCCTAGAGTTCCCTATGGCTACACATCAAAATAAACATATGAGGTGTAACACAAATAGGTATTATCAATAAATTTTCTTATAGAAACATGTATTTGTGTTTACTTAAATACCACATCACAAAAGTATGAATATATGTTGATTGTGAAAAGAGAATTTGTACTTACTCGAACTGTATGTCCATTTTTATCGGCACGCCACGAGGAGGTCCGTTAACCTGCTGACGAACAGCTGTTCGAACACCCATCTGCAACTTGCTATGAGTAGAGAAGTACATATATTTGCTGCCATTTATCCAATACTTTAATAAGTTTTTTTGAAATACGCGTTGTAAAATTATATATTTACTGTGGTCATTTGGCAATACTTGGCCTTGATGGGTTAATGTTTGGACGGGAATATATATAACCGGATTATTAGACGAAACTCTTTCGAAGAAACCTTAACAAGTCTTCGATATTTAGAATTTCTTCGAAAATTGTAGTACCTACCTCGAATTGAACCGATGTTTTCAAAACAGAAATGATTTATAACTGCAGCAAGATGGTACGTCTTCACGCTATGCATTATTGTTGCGCAACTACTTGAACAATGTCTTTCCAAATCAGTAGAATGGCCGTCTAGATCACCTGATTTGACTCCTCTTGATAGGGGGTAATTGAAAAATAAAGTGTACCAAGTCTGGAAGTAGAAAGTTTGCGACACGTCTTTCCATTTTATTTTAGCTGAAGGTAAACAATTTGAGCACTTAATTTAGGTTAGGTTTTACAATTGACTATAATAATGAAGATTTATTAATTTTTTAAATAAATATAAACAACAATTACTCAAACATTGATATGGCTGGATAGACCTTTCAAATATGTATCATCTGTATTTCCATTTAAAAATTTCGTTTCATTTGTACCATACTGTATAACTCTTCAATTCAACTTTTTGAACCTAATTGTTCAACAAAAAGGGTTTCAATCATTGATTATTGTTTCTATTTTTCTATTTTATTGGAAGTAATCCAATGGTATGCATATCTAAATGAATTGAACCCTCTTTAGATCTTGGTACGTGATATATAAATTTTGTTAATAGTATACTACTAATGTCTTTCTGGTCAAATAAACGAAAGGTGAACATATTGTTTTGGAAAATATTTTGTTGAAAACAGAGATCAACTTACCAATGTAAATTTCAATAGAACTTTGCCAAAAATTAATTACACACTTAATTGTTCCATCAAAATCCCATTTTACTCTTAGCTACTGATTAAAATTCAAATCGATCAGTATTGAAACAGGAACAGGCAGGTACATGAGTCACAAAAATGGGAATTTTTAATTAAAAAGATTATGATTTGTGACAAAACATTTTTTGCATACATTAGATCACAATATCTTATGATTCAACTTGATAGATAACTAATAATACCGTCAACAAACTTAAAAGCGAAAAAATTGCAGTACTTTGGAATTTAGTTTTTGAAAAATTTGCAATTACTATGCAATTGATTGAATAACTTCGTGAGGACTTAAATCTGTACAAAATACTTTCTATAAACATAATTCAATGCCTAATTGGAATGTGATAGTGGTGGTTTTTGCTTTGACAGAAATAAATTTCCAACAATTTTATTATCAGTCCAGAGTGGTGTTATTTACAAGTTTAATTTAAATTTGTTACAGATGCCTAATTATCCCATTAGTAATGAATTCATGCAAGAACTTGTTAGAATGAAATTGAGACTTAATTGTAAAAATGAAATTCCTGTATTTTTATTCAGTCATTTACCGATTAAGAAAAAATTTAATGTTTTACAAGAAATTGCTTGTATCTTTGGTAAGTTCATCAAACAAATGTTTAAAATAGAAATGAATTATATTTTCTGTGTTGATAATCAATATTTTTCTATCATTTATAGACGATATAGTCAGGGGCCATTGTAAAATAGAAGTAAACTTTTTCCCAATGTTGACAGATCTAATTTTGACATTCAGATTTATGAAAAAAACAAGCACCGAAACGAAAATCGATAAAAATTATTACAATTATGTATGTAAGGAAATTCAAAAGAAAATAGTTAAATTTGATGCTTCGTACAAGGGTCAAAGTTATTATAATGTAAGTTGTTTTTTTTTCTATAATTTTTATATTGAAAGATATGAAAAGTTGATTTTATCAATGTCATATTTTGGATTCCTAGCAGCCAAACATATACTGCAGAAAATTGTTCAATTGCAAATTTTGTTGTCATACCAACCCTTTTATTATTTTCTAATTTTGTAAAACTATGATTTAATCATTTCAGGAATTTGAAACTGAAATAAGAAAATGCACATTATCTCTTCTGAATCTTCTATTTTTGGAGAATAAACAAATAGCAGATGGGATACAGATTATACTATTTGACGCTTTGATGCACTGGATAGATTTTGTCTTGCATGAGGTAACTAATTCTTTATCCAACTACCTACAATTTATTTAGTTTTTTTTAGATAATAGCCTATATTCACATAGAAAAAGGGCGAGATTATGCTCAGTACTTTTCCAAGTTGGTACAATATTTCAAGAGAAACCAGCTAAAATTTGGATCTCCTAGTTGAGAGTAAAAGCTGCCCTTATTGTTTTATTTTTATAATAATGAGTTTTTCCAATGTAGTGAGCTTTAATTTGTTAAATATGAGTTCAAACGACGTTACTACTAGAAAGTTTTCTTTAAATTACTTCATATTGAAGAATAAGTGTTAAATTATTGTGATGTAAATATATCTTACATTGTGTAACATTAGAATTAAGTACAAATTTTCTGTTTATTTTCTTCAGTGATGTTCGTATGTATCTCAAACTTCTGTCCAAAACACATCATCAAGATGCAAAATGTAAATATTAATCAAAATACCATTTAAAATTCCTCTAATATTTAAAATCAGTTTTAAATTAAAATATTTTATATTGTTCAGCAGGTGTTCTGTGATAATTCCTACATTCCCCATGAAATATATTTTTTATGCATATATTAAAGGGATGTTTGACATAGCTGTCATGTTGTGTTTTTTTTGTACTCTTCATATAATATTTTTTCCTTTGCATTAAACAATGAGGTAACATGTTCTTTCAATTCGTCATCGCTGTTATACTTTTGACCATCCAGGATGCCAAAATTAATGAGAGTCGATAGAAGGAAAGTCTGAGCTGTGCTGTACTCGTCTTACTAGTGAATTTAAATACCTTATAAATTTCTATTCAATCCATTTTTCTTCTTCCCGAAAAAATAATTTACAAGGCTGCGGTCGTTTCAAACAACGCTTCGATACGGATAAACCAACACCAAGCTCAAAATAAACAGTGACTGCAAAAAATATTTTAATATATCGTACCATTCATCATTTTCTTCACAATTTAAAATGCTGATCATATAGCAGAAAATCAGATTCATTTACATCTTATTTAAGAAACAATTGAGGGAAATTACTAACAACATTACTCATTATTGACAGGTATCATTGCAAAGAAATTCTAAGTGGCATTTTTGTATGATTTTGACTTTTAGCTACCAAATTTATTGAAAAAAAAAGATAGTAACTGGAAAACAATTCTAAAGGAAAATGTCCTTGCAAAGATGTGAGGTACCAAAATCAGGTTTTATCTATCTAGATATTTTATTTAGAGGAATATTTCTTTAAGACAAAAATAATTATTTAGATGAGAGCTTAGTAATTTGTGTATATTAACGTATAACAAGCATTATAATGAGAAAATGTCGCTATGTCTTGTTAATATCAATGGATTTGATTGGTTTTTTATAAAGTTAACTTAACACTTTAATGAGTTGCTCAAATATGAAGGTATTAAAATAATCCTTTAATGAATCTTACAGAGAGAAGTAATGTTGTATTTTATATCTTTTGTTTATGAGATATCTATGAATATTAGCAATTTAAGTATATCTTTCACAAAAAACATATTATATTTTTTTAAATTTATTGTTATGGTATGATAATGTGTAATGTTTATTTTTATAAATTTTTTTTTTTAAATAAAATCAGATTTTAATTTGGGCGCCATTAATAATTATTTGAATTTCTTTATTCTATTATGTTATTATTATTTTTTTATTCTCAGGGTATTATATTGTGAGGTCAAATTAAAAAAATTTATTGCGATAAATTGTTATGGTTATAAGGTCAAATGATAATAGTTTTAAGACCGGGTCTGTTCTTTATAATGAATAAAATATTCAAAATATACAATTTCTTAACTAGCTATTACAATTATTTTATTTTACAAAAATTCATTCATTCATTCATACTCGTAATTACATTCATAATACTAAATTATATGGAAATGTGAACTCAAATATTATATACTAAAAGAAATACTTAAACTTAATAGAAACAGTACCTTAAGTGTTTGTTATGTTGTATTTTTATTTTTTTTTTTAAATTGGAAATTGTTACGGCCTTGCAGAATAAACAGATACTCCGCTGTAGTTCCACTCCTGTTCTTTTCTTTTTCACAACTTCTTTATCTTGGAAATTGTCCCTTTGTGAGTATTCTCACTTATTTCACTTTACTTAATTGTTTTCACTAATTTCTTATTACTACACTTATACAATTATTAATTATCAATCCTTTGAATATTTTATGCCTTTTTTATCAAGATTTAAATTTCAATTAAAATTATTTTACTCTTTTTCTTTCTTGCCAAAAAATTTTTTTTTCCCCTTGTTGATTCTCTTCTTCATTCTTTTTTTTATTTAACCAATGATATTTATTTTAAAATTTATAATTTATAAATTGTCATTTCTAAATTTTTAAATTATTGTGACTTTATTCAAATAATATTATTCTATAATTTCTTTGTTGTATTTATTTCATTCCTATGTTATTAATTTTATCATTGCAGTTGTCAAAATTTTTATATTTTATCATTTATAACCTTAAAATTTATGTTGGTATGTCACTCAAAGTTTTGAAGTTGGTGCTCCTGTTTTTATCTGTCAATTTATGGATTAAATTCTTTGATTATACAGGATTTGTCAAAATTAAATAATAATTTAGAATATAGTGTTGGCCAAAACTTAATATAAAGAATGTTATTTATTTTATTGTGATAAACTGCTCTAAATAACCGAATAACAGAACTGAACTTATTGCTTTATTTATATCTCATTATTATTTAATAATTTATTTTGGATATATTTATACCATAACAATATATTTATATTTCACTTACTCAATGTTTACTTAACTGCCTGGTAGTTGCGTCTGGAATATCACTCAAGACACTCCTACTAAATGATCAAGTCTGGGTACCTAGACATTCTGGAATGCGTGAATTGGCAATTTAGCTGAGGTCACCACTTTCATTGGTCCAGAGTTAAGAAAAAAAGGTAACAAAAAAGAAAAGTTAGATCCTGGCGAATGGTCAAAGGATAAAGATAGGTTAATAATTTCATTTCTATTCGACGAACTGGCCTAAAAAGCTAGATCACTCAGGTAAAATAGAATTGAAAAAAATGCCGGACTTAACAAAAATTTGTCTCGTGAATTATTATATGTAGCTTCTATAAAGAAGCCACTGAGACGGCTGCTTTTTCATGTACAAAGCAAGCACAAGAGGGTAAACCTTATTACACTTATGGAGGCGCTCGTCTATATTGACCTTGAACTTCTGTAGATTATAGTGGTCGGGGAAAAACGTGCCATGGTAGCTGATTCCACAGGCTTGCACTTCTCTAAAAAAAGAAGTGATAAATTGACGTTCCGGGCGTCTAGATGGGATTATGTTGGACACTTAGTCATCTGACGTGTGGTACTATCATTAAAACAGTCAGGTCAGCGACCTTTCTTCTGTGCTCTAAGCTGTCCAAGTTTCTGGTCAACATTGGATCGCCTAAAAACCGAATTGCTCTCTTCTGCATTGAGTCGAGCATCCCTCAAGGTATGCTTAGGAAACGAGCTCAAAATGTGCGAGTAATACTCCAAAGATGAACGAATTAGAAGCTGTTGCGGAGTATATAGCTTTTTGGTCTTAAAGAGGGCTTTAAGTTTTTGTGAATCTGCTTAGCTAATTCGGTCACGTGACTGCCAGGACATATTGCTTCTAACCTCAAAGCCCAACAAGCAAATTTGCGGCGATGGGGTTAATTTATGTCCAAATAGGACCAAATCATGAGCTGCAGTGCCAGCCTTTTCTGTAAAAACTGCAGCTTGGATCTTCGCTACATTAAACTCTGCAATTATTAATTGCCCAGAAAGGTACTGGGGTTCGTTGAGATCTTACTATCGGAATGATTAACAATGTTGAACAATAGATCTTCATGTTAAGATGTTTGGGTTCGTATAGCTTCATTACTCATGTACTGTTCTAGAAAACCACTTTTTCCTGCATTATGCTTTTCTAGTGAATATTGTTACAGTAAAAATGAGTAAGGTATTCAGTTAAAGAATAATCACTTCAAATATATTTAATATGATACGAAAAACAGATATAAATATATAAATAAAATTGCTAGAATAATTTTTTTACATATTAAAAACAAATTTTAAATCCATGTGATTGGACTATGCCTACTGTTAGAAGATATAAACTAATTTTACAAGCATTATCTATTTTATAATTGCTCTACTTTTTATTGATGTGTTATTTAATTTTAATATGTTTGGATCAGAGCAAAAATAAGGTGGATCTATTTATATTGCTATACATAGGCATTTATAATAACAATTTTAAACGTATACCTCTCTCAATATAAAGCCTTTATTTAATCATTTTTGTATGGTACGCATATGTTGAAAAATACTAATTTTACAGTGCAAATTCGATTGGTACAATTCTTCCTACAATGGTAGAAATACTGAAAAACGCATACCTTAATAAGAAAACGGAAATGTATTGAGGTGAATTAAAGATTACGAGGAAAAATGGAAAAATTAATTCAATTGCATTAAAAGACCCACAAAGTATACTGAAAATACATTAAAAAATCTGTTTAATGTTAGTATAACAAAACAGTGTTTGTACAAACAATAAAGGACTGATGGAATCATCTATTTGAACTAGCAAAAAGGAACACTCATACAAACTCCCCAGAAAAATTATGGTATCATTTATTATTTGGCTAAAATTTATTGACTTTCTTGCCTCCTAATATTTATATCCAACATAAAGTTGTTTTGTTAAGACTGATAATAATGTCTTGCGGTTATGCAAGAAATTTAAATTTAATCGTCTATTAAAATCACAATATTATCCTCAAAGAGTATCCTGTAACAATTAGGTAACTTGGGGCATTAAGAAGATTCCAAGAGATGGAAAGAAATCAAAGACTGAAAGGCGTGTTAATTTTGCAGATTGTGGTTTAACGGTGTTAAGATGGAGGGCCACATCGACATGGTGATCATTTAAGAAATGCTTACAGGTATCTTGTTAATGTAATAGATCCATAATTTGTACATTTTCCTCCTTTTTTAGTAGATTTTTTTCTATGCATAATAATACTTGAATGAAAGAATCAAACAAATTATCTTAAAGAGGTCGAAATCCAAGTCAGCTAATAATTTTGTTCTTGTCCAATAGACCATAAATTTTATTTGTTAGATTTAGTTAAATCACTATATATCCCACAATCCTAACTGAAATTAACAATAAATACGTTAATTTTGCATTGGTAATATTTTAATTCTCTCCATAATAAACACACTCTTTACACCAACACTCACAATTACACTGTGAGTGGTGGTGTAAACAGTATGTTCAGTATGAATATCACCATCCATAGAGTAATTTCATCGAAATTATTCGTTAATTTTGATGAGGAGTGTATAATGCGATTTACGTAGTCATAAAAAATATACAATAAAACTTGAACAAGGAATGTATGAAAACAAGTAGTCATCAGTTTGACACTTGACAGTGACAAGTAACTAAAATGACATTTTACAAGCGTACACCCAGCCTTTGATATACAGTACTTTGTTAGTTACAATATTATTATGTAATAATAAAATATACCTGTATAATGGGAATAAAATATTCATTTTTTTATAATCTACACACATTTAGATAGGAATGATTAGTGAATTTATCCATAAACAATACTTTTTCAAGTGTTTATACAGGAAAATTGTTATTAAAATGTATTATATTGCAATATATAATAATAACTCATTCGTATTTTGATACAATTACCTTACATAAATCACCGCAAAATCATCAACGACAGAAATATATCTAACAAATTTAGGGGACTAAACAAATATTAGCTTTTATTATTAATAACAATAGATTATTTGTAGTGATATTAAATAAGTAGTTTTCTTAGTAAATCCTGACTGATGGAATGTTTCCAATTAATAAAACTTCCGTTCCATATATATATATATATATATATATATATATATATATATATATATATATATATGTATGTATGTATGTATATATATATATATATATATATATATATTTTTAAATAACTCGGTATAATAATGAACACACTATTTACCACCACTATATCAACACAATTACACTGTATAGTCTTTCAAGTCTTCTATAAGTCGCTGGTTAATTTACATTGCGAGTTTTGTTGTAATGGTAATAAATGTGTTCAGTATGGATATCAGCAACGTTTCTAAAAATTTCAACTTAGTAAAACAGTTTAAAAATAGAATTAATACTAATGTCACAGACAATGGCAAGATCAAAAATAAACTTAAGATGAAGATATATATTCAATAAAAAAATATTTCAACTCCTACTCATATTTTTAAATATAGTTAAATCTATTCATAAGTGAAAATAGATAGAAGTACCTCTGAAGGCGCCACAGTTGTAATTCAATACTTGTTGGCTATAATTAAGCCAAATAAATTAATTGTGTTGAAAACTTACAAACTTAAGAGTAGACATGGCACTGAAGAAAATTTGTTTATTGAAAGCAAGAATAAGATGAGAGAGACTAAGGTACAAGTACAATGTAAAGTGCAATTGAATGAAAATAATAGACAAAATGTAATATTTAAACCAATTCCTAATTGGACTCACATTAAACAAGCTATAGTGAAAAGACTAAAACAAATTAATAAACAAAACACGTGATTCTTTATCTTGGAGATCGTGTTAGATTAATAATTTCCCTTAAAATATGTCATTAATATATTCAATAATTTTAAGAAGGCGTTTAATAAAATCTGTTATAGTGTCTCTCAGAGTACAGTACCATGATACACAGGATAACGTACTAATGGCTATAAAATCATTTTTATTAAAAGATACAACTCACTAAATCAATGGTACATTATTAAACCAATAGTATTAAGTGATAATCTTCAGAGATAAATGCTTGACCTTATACTGTGACCAAAAAATTTTCTTTGTAGACGACACAAAACTTTCTGTAAACTTTTTAGGATCAGAATAACCTAAAGTTGAAAACCCATATTTCAAAAGTTGTAAAAAAAGACAAATTCTGATGCGTATGCAATGCAGAACACATTTCAATTCATGATTGGTACTGGTTCTCTGATAGAGCCCTTAGCCTCTACAAATTATTCAAACGACTTAAACCATCTACTGTTGTAAAATTTTGATAAATAGCTGCAACAATACTTTTTTTAATTGTATAAAATATATTTTTTCTTGAGGAGACTTTGTTGTTTCTACTATAGTTGTTTGTTATATTTTCGTCAAAATCAGTAATTCTGGAAAATTCTACTAAATAAACTAATATGGCGAAATGCTTGAGGTTAAATACAGTATTCTCAGGGAGCGTTCTCTTGAAATTTAAAATATTTTGAAGATCGTTAGTGAAAAGGTCAAACCAATTATATCCAAGCTAATTTTGGCGGTTTTGAATTCTATATAACAATCTACCAAATATTGCACTATATTTTATATAACTGGAAAATATTGCAATTGGTTTAACTTCAATTCCTTGTGAATTCTGAACTTAGTATATATCTACAATAATTTTTTGACCAACAATTAACATCAACTTATAGCATTCAATTTATATTTCCTAATAAACTCTTTGGTTTCATTTCGTTTAAAAATTTTTCTAAAAAAATTGTACAGAAAATTTTAACATAAAATATCAAAAAACAGTCCCTAGTTAGTAATGAGAAAATAACTATATCCCATAATTATTTCTCAAGTACTCCAATGAAAATTAAATTCAATTAGCTGGATCTATTGTCGTGGCCTTGCAGGGAGTGGTGGTGGAGGGGCAGAACGGGCTGGTACAGGTGGCGGTCCTCTAGAAGGAGTAGGTGGTAGAACGGTAGTAGCATCTTGTCTTGGAGGAGGTGGAGGAGGTGCTGACGGTTCAGGAGTACTTATTATGTCATCACTGATTTCTTCATATACGCCTTCTTCTTGTGACAGTTGGTTTGGCAAATCAGGAGGGGGCATTTGAGGAGGAGCAGAGAGTGGTGGGACTCCTCCTAGATAAACAAAAATATAAATAAAATTTTTTAATTGTATATCTGCTTCTTCTTTACCTAACGTTGGAGCGTTTGGGAATGATGGCTGAGCAGATATTGGAAAAGTATGTGTTGGAGAAGTCACTGAAGTTTGAGGTTTCATGGGCATATGTATAACACCAGCTTTAGGTGGTACTCTTCTTGAGGATGGAGGTGTAGATTTTACTGTCGGTGGAGGAGGTCTTCCTGGTGGAACCGAACGAGGAATTTTATTAACTTCTGGAATGCCTAAACCTGAAATGAAACAATATATAATGAGAAAAATCTTGAAGAGGATTGGATAATTGAGTAACTTACAATTATAATCTGACTGGCTTGGAGAAATGTATAAAGGAATAGTATTATTTGAACACAATCCGATTTCTTCCTTTGCTTGGTCAACCCAGTTAGGAGTTTTCAATGACAACGTAAAATTGAAACCATTAATCTAAAAAAAATTCACTAAATTACATACATACATGTGTTTATAAACTCAATTTATTTCTACCGTTATTTTCCCATTAGTTTTCTTCAATGCTTCTAAAACCAACTGTCCATCTCTAAATGTTATCCACATGGTATCTGCTACAAATCTAACTAAAATAGTTTCCCCAAATTGTGAAAACTCTTCTAAAAGTATTGTAACCATGCTATCGTCAAATATAATGAAGTCACCATTTTGAGGTGCATCTTCACAATGCACAATAATTGTTGAATCAGGCGGGCCCATATCAGCAATAACTTCGTAAAATACCTAGAAAATTGATAATTTTCTATATATTCTTATTGAAAATGTATGTACATAACTTAGTTTACATACAGGGTTACTCATAGTTTTATCAAATAGAGGCATTCAATTTTATGAGAACTTACAGCTGTTTAATTATGCCCATCATTACTTGTTAACCCTGTATGAAGAAAATTTTAAAATAATACCCTGTGTATATCTTTATAGCAAAATCTTTGATGCAGAGAATGGATCTGTAAAGTAACAAAAATTCTGAAATAAAAACAAATTTATTTGGTTAGATGAATGAGAAAATAAATATTTACATCACATTTTTAGAAGTAATCCAGTTTATTGTTAGGCTTTGCAAGAAATACGAACCTTTTGCCGTTTTTGTTCGTTAACATTTCTAACTTCTATGTCTACAATAGCAATGACAGGTCTGTGATCGCTTTGCTTAAGCTCAGCTCTACCATAATAAACCAAATTACCGGGTGATTCTTGTGCTACTCCATTGATGTCAGGGGCGAGGTTCCTTCTTTTCCAGAGGACCCTATCAGTCCAAGCAGGAGCTCTACATTTTTCACTAGTATCATAATCATCACTGAACAAATCATATTTGTATGTTGGTGGAAAGGTGATGTTACCTTCAATGAAATTTTTAAATACATTACCCTCCTCTTGCTGCTTTTTTAACTGATCATTAATCAAAATAGAATCAAAATCTCCTTGTTTTATGAGCTCTTTTATTTCATCTTTATCCATATCGACTCTATAATTGAAATCTCCACACCAGAATAGATATTCGTGGCTGTTAAGAGATCGACTCATTGGAAATGTGATTTTTCTTGTTATTTCGTTATAATCTGCATTTCTTTCATTCACCTGAGATTGTCCAGCTGCGAAATGGGCACATACAAATGACATAGAGGTAGCATAAAAGACAAATCTTATTGCAGCTGCCCCTAAAATAAGTCAATTGACATTAGATCACTACATATATGCAAATATAAAAGAAATTATTTATACACAATATTAAAATATTGATAGAATTTTTATATGGGTATTATAACAACTATTTTATTTGAAAAATGTTTTCACTAGCAAGTTCAATTGCATATAACTGCTAGTAAGTAGTCCAGGGTAAATGAGACAGGAAAGTGAAGGAGGTATGTTAAGCTGTAGAGCTTAAATATAGAAATGATACATTAAAAAAAAAGAGTTAAATGTAATGGTTATATAGAATGTCGAAATAAAAAATACAAAAAAAATGAAAGTTGTCTTTAACCTGGCTTACCTTTATTTCCGGTGTGACCACCAAGTCCAGTTTTTACAGAATCTACTGCAACATCCCTGATATATGGTACATGTTCAGGTCGTACATAAACATATAAACATACACCAACTAACTGCTGATAAGTTAACAAAACATATGGTCTATCTCTAGATAGCACTTTTTGTAACTCTATAGCCCAAGCTTTTGCATTTTCAGTGCTTGAATTAACTATATTAGCAGCACTCAAGTCTACTATTTCCTCAAAACCTATAGCATAAATATCTACTGGTATAGATTTGTGTTCATCTATGAAGCCTGTATCCACTAGACTTCCTTGACATTTTATATGTGGGTCCAAGAGCCAATCTGATAGTTTTATGTCTTTAAAAACTACACTACGGAAATGTTTGCCTCCATTAACATTGTAAGTTCCCGCTGCTACCCGGATTGGAAGAACCTCTGTATACTCAGTATAACGCCTACACATTTCTCGAAGCACATGATTAGGAGCTAAAAGTATAGACCCATTGCATTAAGTTCTAACAAAACTATTATTTTTATTATACCAGGTGTCTAGAAACTTTGGCGACAAACGAAAAATACAGATACTAGAGGTGATTTTTTGTTTATCTAAACTAATTGACCTTTATCTCAAAAGTTCCTCACACTAGCGTTTTTTAAAGATGACACTGTTGAGTGAGTTTTGCAGATAGATCTGAAAAAAATTATATCTACCAACTTCAATATTATACAAGCCTGCAAAAATATGTTTTTTTTATTGGTTTTCTAAAGAAACTGACTCAACAGTGTCATCTTCAAATGGTGATAGCTCTTTTAGGAGAAAAATAGTTTAATGAAGATAAAATCACATCTAGTGGAGAATTTCTGGACACTCTGTATATTTCAATCAACTAATTGGGTTTGAGGATAGCAGCAATAAAGTAATTTGATATTTAATGTAATTTGAGCTCTTTTTTTTGAATTCCCATAAGTTAGAATCAGATAAATTTGTCCATATTCATTTTGCTATGTGTTTATTCATTTTTCATTTTCACATAATCATAGGATACATTATTTTTATTGTTTTTACAATTTGACATTCAAATATTTTATATTACAAAGAAAATTAAAATATGCTCTTATTTGCTTAGCTTATCTCAATATAATTATTCAAATTCTCTATCACAAATGAAATACAAATATTGGATCATATATACAAAAATAGCAATTTGTAATTGAAGCTGTGAGGTTTTAAAAAATAAATTTTCATTGAAAACGAATACTCACCATGTAGTGTATTATACGGTAACAAATTTCTAGCTCTATCGGCTAATTCAGATGATAATGTAGATCCAACTAATAATATATCAATAGCTTCTTGTTTGGAATTATCCAACAGATTATTCTGAATTGTCCTAGCTGCTGATCTTGCACCATCCATTAACTATAATTTTTTATTTATTTTACTATTACTATATTAATATGTTGAGATCCTGTTTTAGTATAAATTCAACTTACTTTTGATCCACCTTGTATCGCCCCTGTTCCAGCATAAATTTTACTTATTTCGTTACCATTGTTTATCCACATTTGTTTGAAAACTTCTTCAAATCTAGTCTTTTTCTCAGTTAATTGCATACAAACTAGTTGTCTTGATAAAATCTACAGTTGGTATGAAAAATTAATTAACAAACATACCCTTTTTACTACAACACTAATATTTACAATCACACTTTTTGATTCTTCAAGGTGGTTATGAATCAAGGTCCTAACAAAGGCTTGAAGAACCTGATAGTGTAATTGGAAGTTAGTGTAGAGGTAGTAAATAGTGTGACTATCCCCAGAAATTCCACTCAAATAGTACGCAGGCCTAATAAATTACCTCAAGTCCAAAAAATGTCTGAACGCAATTTGTCCTATCCAAACAATCCAAGCAATTTGTACGAATAGTGCCTTTTTGTAAACTAAAAAAATACGTATAATTGAAATCCAGAAAATATTGTGTTTAGATTTGAAAGTATCATATACCTAAAAACGGTGGTTCCATTTGCTTGATAAAATCCAAAATCCTGAAGTTGTTGTTCTAATTTATTTTTGAGTTTCTGCAAATTCGCCTGATTTCCACTTCTACATTCTTGATGATAATCAAATACTATATGAGGTACATCACTGTGAACTGACTCTTTATGGTGTTTCTAAATATACATAATAATAATAATAATAAATCATCTTTATTGGTCTGATATGTGTACACAATATAATTTACAAAGTATACAATATACATACATCATGCAACAGGAGTGGCGAGATTCAACATATATGTTATTCTTCCACCTAACCACTTCCAGTCGCTTATTTATGCTAAAGAACTTTATACAGTCTCAACATATTTTCTTATTAAACAAAATTACTCTGTACTTAGATTCAAATGAATTTATACCACACAATTTAAGGTCTTCATGAAGAGCATTATAACCTTTGATAGCTAAGCACGTAAACTTCTTTGAAAAAAATGCATATTTATGCTGAGGCATAGTTAACAAATTTTTATGCCTCACATGTACATTAAGTATTTTGCAGGAAAAACTAGTTTTTCTCTCAAATAATCAGGTGTCGAATGTTTTAGTACTTTCTTAAGAAGACACATGAAATGAAGGTTTGCAACATTCGACATTTTTAACCAATTTAATTCATTAATTTTGGCTAAAATATGGTCATACTTTCTTCGCTTGAAAATAAAATTTTCAACACACATTTTGTACATATTGCACACGATTTTTCGATGCCATGTCAAGAAAGGATAGTAAACAACATTAGAGTAGGTAAAAATAGACAATACTAAAAATTCACAAAGCTTTTTCCTCATCCTAAAATTAAGAATAGACCATTTCATATACAAGAGTTTCATTTTAGCATAGCTTTTCTGCAAAAGTATTGTTAAATATTCTTTAAACCTAAAGTCCACATATAGAAATAGTCCTAAGTTCTTAGCAAAATGTTTTATTACCAATGTCTCACTGCCCAACTCCAATTTCAAATTTTGTTGCAAAATTTCTCTATGTCTCTGATAACAAAACAGCAAAACTTCAGTCTTATTTGCATTCAGATTTAGGTTATGTTCAGTGGAATATTCAAGAATACTTGACAGATATCTATTTAGGTGTGTAGCTGCTGCATCTGGATCTGCAGGATCAAAGTAGTGTAGGACCTGAGTGTCATCAGAATGATTGAATGTGTCAGTATGAGACACTGTCACATATATCAAAAACATATACGAGGAACAAAAGTTGGCCAATTATTGAACTCTGCAGCACACCAGATACTATTTGATCAGCCTCAGATGCACTCTGATCCGTGCGAACTTTCTGCCTTTTCCCTTTTAAGTAAGATTCAAAAAATTTACAAGATATTCAGTCAAATCCTAGATATTTCAGCTTTGCACAAAGATCATGATCCAAGACATCAAATGCCTTGGAGTAATCCAAGGAGACAGATATGACAGCCTTCTCCTTATCCAATCCTCTTATTATGTTGACTATGACTGATGCATAGGAAGATTATTTTCATGTAAAAAAAAGAGGTTAAATAAATATAGTTTGGACAAATTTAATAACACCAACCTGAAACTCTTGACTTAGATTAGCTTCACCTTCTTTACTTCCTATAAGACTTGTTCCTAATAAATTCACTATAATTTGTTTACCATAACGTTCTTTAATAGTTGTCATATGCCTATTGAAAGCTGCTTTTGACGCTTCGTTTCCTCTAGATATTCTCACTTTATGAGAACCAACCTAAAAATATTTCACATAATCATCTGAAAATATTGTTATGGTGCAATGAAAATATGGCACATTTTTATCTATTTATTTAGGTACTGTTGACTCACTTGTACTCCTGGTTGTTCCCAAAACAGTGGTACTGAGCCTCTAGTTTGCAAATAAGAAGTAATTTCATTATCCAAAAATATCACTTGTTCAGTCTCCACAAAATTAGCTACGTGCCCTTCATCATTTGTACCTCGAACATTAAATCTAAAAAATTTTTATTTAAGAACAAGATACTGTAATTTTTATTTTTATCAAATTCTAAATTCATATAGCTACAAAGCATTTGTTAATTTGAAAATGGAATAAGAATCCTGTGAGAAATAAAATAAAAAAATGATCTTTATTAGTGGTTTGTTATTAACAAATTCACAATGAATTAAAAAATATTTATAAAAACCTTGTTCCAGCTCGCTCACAGCTCAACCTAGATATAATTGCAGCAAGTGCTATCCTGGAACCAACATATACTGTCCTCATCTCCACCGAACCACACATTGATTTCACTAGCCAATTATTACAATCTACACCAAATCTAACAAAATGTACATGTAGCATTCGGTTCCTATAATAAAAAAATAAAATATCCTAATCAAATATTTATATCTGGAAAAACTAACCAAAAGAATCTATGATCTGTAGTACTTGTTTTACTTCTTCTTTGAGCACATAATGTCAAATCAAGTGCAGAACCACTTGGGGGACCAGAGTACCAAGTGAAATAAAAAGTACCAGAATTAAGTAATTTTCTTACCTGAAAAATACACACAATAATAAAAAAAGAACCAACTGAGATATAATTTTGTTGTTTTAATTAACAGGTTATTAATTTACACAAGTGTTTTATTTTGGAAGAAGAACTGAAGCTTACTTCTGAAATTCGATCTTCATTTTGAGAATAATGTAGTGGTACAAACTGAGTCTGAGTAATACGAAATATTTCAGAGTCTCCTATTTTGCCTACAGAAAAGGAGCCTGTAATCATAACTAAATATAATACTGTAGTATCACTTGCATTAAGCTGTAAAACACCTAAGCAGCCATAAGCATCTAGAATTTTTGTATATTGCTTTTTTACAGCTTCAGTTTCTTGGGCCGCTAAAATATATATAATTAAGACGTTGCGAAATGATTTTAGTGCAGTAATATTGACTTACATAAAACTGCCACGGCCTGTGACTCAAATAATAAAGTGTTTTCTTTTCCTTTTCGTTCAAGAAGAATACTATGAGGACTTGGTGGAGTAGATTTTTCGTAAACACGAAAACCTTTATGCATAGCCATTTTAACTGAGTTTTGGATGTTGATTAAGGATGCTAAAATATCCCTTCAGTGGGTATTTTTGTATTTCTTAACATCTATTATTGTTTGACTGTCTTTATACACCCCTCATCTTAAATCAATTTCGACTTCTTACGCGAACAGCTGAGAACTGACATTGACGTCAACTATTGACAACTGACAACAAAAGGTTTTTAAAGAATTATTGTTAAAAAACCCCACAGTATAAAATTATGTACACAATATTTATTTTTAAATAGTTAATGATTACATTTAATGTATGACATAGTATTTAACGTTTGCATTTTCATTATTTGATTAGAAATTATTTGTAATATGTACTAGATTTACCATACTGATTCTATCTATATGTTAGTGTCAGGTTTTACTTTTCAATTAAAAGCAATGGTAGGAAAACTATATATTTTTAAATTGTTAAAATATATAAACTCCATAGATGTCACTAGTAATACACTATTTAGTTCTTATATAATAACCGGTTTTCGGAAACGAATAATGCTAAAAAGATGAATTCATTTTTAATTAGATAAGATATTAATAGATGTAATACCATATTTGTCTTTGTTTCTATTCAATACAACTGTTTTGTCTTCTATATATTTTCGTTTTGTAAAAAATGTATCTTTTTGATGCCTCTACCTTTTAATAGATAGCGCTACGTGTTTGATGCTTTGAATATTTTTTAAAATGTGGTAGTTTCATATGACGACCGGCAATATCCGCTTTTCCATAGGCGTGTTATACAAAAATTATTCTGTAGCAATATTTCTGGAGTACCAGATGTTTAAAATATTATAAGATCGTGATACGCTACTTCTTCAGTCTTCTTAGTTTTCAAAGTTTGTAGTTGGACAAACTTAGTTAAATGATATCGATACTCCATTGCGAACTTATATTCGCCATCTTTGTTTGACAGCAGATCTATAAGATGAATTTGACATCTTGAGTTCAACTCAGAACTGATAATTGTTTCACAATACCTTCCTCAGGTGCACTGTGTTTCATTTGACACTGTTTGCATAAATTTAAATACAAAATTACAACTTCATACGTAATATTATTGTATTTATTTTGCAACTCTTTAAGCATATGTGTTCTTCCTCCATGGCCTAGTCTTGAGTAAGTTTAACATGGTATTGTTACAAACGTGTCTCCGCCCTGGATTCAGCTCTGCCTGGATTTAGTGGACTCTTAAAATTCGAGGGACGCGGGGCCTTTGATTTTTGTTATTTATGCGATTACGAATCAAGAGGCCACAACTGTCGCAGTAATATTAGTGAAAGTATTTATCAGACGATATGGTGAGCCCTTATAAGTCCACAGCGATTCAATTCAGAAGAAGAATGGACGATATACACGAATTGGTTCGCTCGAATCTTTAAGTTACCAACGACAGAATGAAAAAAACGATACGATACGGAATCCATAGACGGCAATTTTAAAGAGGGGGATAAAGTATGGCTGTATAATCTGAATAATCTAACGAGGAGAAAGGGATTTTGTCCAAAATTATAAAAATCATGAAAAGGTCCATACTTAATCAAGACAAGGATTAATGATGTCATCTATCGCAAAAGTAAGATCCCCAATGGCAAACCCAAAGTAGTTCACCAAAATCGACTAGCGCCGTTTGAAGGACACCACGACCTACAGGAAGAAGTAAATCAGTTGCGAGAAGAGCCTGACCCTGTCTTCGAAGAATTTATGGGTGTGTATGGAGGTACCGGCTAGGTAATCAAAAATGCATTTTTCAAGATCAATACACGCACCGCGCTGTGTGGTAACTGCTTCAAAGCCTCCACGACCATGTGTTAGAAGCCAACGTGAAGAAACTGGCTTTGTCCTAGATAGAGAGTAACCAGTTGAATTGACGAGTCGTTAGGAACAAGGTAGAGGTGATATTCCAGGATACCGGGGTTCACATAATAATTCGCTCCATCATCAGTATTTGGTGAAGACTGTTATTTCAATATGACCGGAAGGTGTAAGAATGGGTCTAGTTGCCGATTTAAGCATCCAGTCCCGGCTATCAATGACTTCCAGGAGGAACTTCCATCTAAGGAGTGAGTATTTTTACGAACGTGTCTCCGCCCTGGAGCCAGCCCAGGATTTAGTGGAATTCTAAAATTCAGCGCCCACATTGCCTTAGATGTTTACTATTATATAAGTTTTTTATTATAGTAGCCGGTTTATTTATACGTCTTGTTTCTTTATTCTCTAGAAATTTTAGAATTGTGTTTCACCGAGGTATTTGGTGAAAGTCGACATTTTCCAATTTCGGTCTTTCACGGTAATATATACTTGAAAAAAAAACAAATACTTTTGATATTTTATTTGTATTCGAACCAATAACATGTTAATATGATTCACTACTATTTTACATAATACAAAGATGTTTTATATTGCACTTTCAATTCCTACTTAAATAACTTTAATATACAATTTGTCTTAATTAATTGTTTGACAATTTAAGTAACTTTATTACTAGTTTCTGGAGGCGAAAAAACGGAGTTATTATGATTTAAACAAGTTGAACAATCCACGTTAGGCTTCAGATTCATGGCCATTCCAACTGAAGTTCGTAACATCGATGATGATTCTTCTGAAACAGAAAAGCATACTTTAACATAAATATTATTAATAAGGAGATATTAACAAAACTAATCAATAAAACTTGGATAGGAGAAATGTGACAGGAAATTTGGTAATAATGGTTTATAGCAGCTTCAACATGATTTTTCTACTGAAATAATCGGTTTTTCGTGTTTAGTATTTCAGCATACCCGAAATTTGAGAGTCCTCAATTTTCAATTAGAGTTTGTTACCACATTAGAATCGCAGATTGAATGAGCATGAATATAGTTATCGAAATAACTTAATCCTAGAAATTACCTTAAGTAAATGCTCGAAAACAATGTCCACGTATCTAAGAGGTGAATAATATATTATATCCTCGTAAATTCGTATATCAATTCATACAAACACGAACAAGTTTATTGAATCCCTACCAATTAAACTGAGACTTATTCAAGTGAAGTACGTGTTTAGGGGATTTGATTACACTTTGGTAATTAACAGATCCGCTTAGAAATGATTACTCTGTGAAGTTAACTTACACCTTTCACCATTCAGACAGATTGTAAATAACTATCTAACGAATCAATTTCAAAGTGATATTTCTTTTAAAATGCCAATACCCCAAAATCGACTGTTGGTGTATATAAAGAAAAACCTTAACTTTTCTATTTTCTTTATATTCAGAACAATAGATGAGCGATTCTTTTTAATTTGTAGACGATAAAACTATTGAAACTACAATGTACTTGGAAATTAAGCCCGATAATTTGATTATATTATATTATAGAGATCAAAAATACACTACGACCTCTAAGGTTTATTGTGTTTCCACCTAGAGCTCGCCCTACAACTTTAGTATCTGGTATGAATTTTCACCTTCAATGTATATTTGTGGGTTCATAGAATTTTCCCTAATTACACCTCACTATAAGTAAGCTATAATTTACCTCCTGATCCTATAAGAAAATGTCGATGTAAATCTTGCCTGTATAAGAAATTTGTTCTGTCGGTTCCATCAAAAGATAGTCTTGAAAGGTTCCAAATCTTTTGCGAAATGGCAGATATTTCTTCACGATGTCTAGTAGGTTCACTAGATGGTTGAGGACTAGGAGATGGTTCAACAGAAACAGCCTGAAACATGAAGATCAATGATGATAGATGATAATAGAAAACATTGAACAAAAGACATAAATATTTGGTGTTTACGTTAGGGAATTAATTATATTATATAACATAATGAAAAGGTGAGAACGTGAGTTTAAATATAGTAGGTGCAGTTGAAGCATCCACGACTGATGTCAGACATAGATAATAAAGTAATATTTACGGTAAAACAGTGGTCTGCAGACATCGTTGTTTTACGAATAAACTGTTTTTCTAATAAATAGTTTTGGTACAAAATATTTAACCATCTATTTTTGTACTGAATATCTTCAATGAAACTTTTCTTATTTGCAATAATTAAAGGCTTAGTAAATAACACAGTTAATAACAAAGACAAGGTGCACTGAGAATCGCCAGCTCCTACCGAACTGCCTCGGCAGAGGTTGTCCTAGTGGTGGTGCGGATAATCCTCCTGGCTTTCGAGCTCAGGTATCACACGACAGAATGCGGCATCTATTGAACGCACTAGAAGAATCAAGAATTGGCAACAACGGTGGATAGAAGAAAAATCAGGTAAATGGAGGCGAAGACTAATAAAAGACTGAAAGGAAGTTCGGGAAAGTGAACTTCTACATTATCCAGATTCTGATTGGTGTACGTATTAACATTTGAGGGGTGTGATAAAGGAAGTAGAGAAGACTGTCGCAATATAAACCCTGATAATTTGGTCCAGGTGATGCTGCACAAGGTAGAATGGTGGCAACTGGTTGCTACCTACTAACAAGGAGTTCTTAAGCAAAAGAATGTAGACGGCTGTCTGGAACGATATCATAGAAAATTGTTGTGTGTGTTGGGCAACTTGACCATCTATCTAAAAATTCCACGCCGAAATTTTTCCTCGTTTTTGGCCGGCCACCCTCCCTCATAGAGTTCGCGAGATAAAAGTACCCAAAAATCCTTAACTGGAGGGTTAACTAATTACGAATTAGTTAATTAACTAATTAAGGAGGGTTATCTTGTTTTGGTTATTTTGATGTAACCAATTTTGCGTTGTTCTTGCATAATAGCAGGACATTAAATCCTACCAAAACATCATATCGAGTCCAACGTGATGTTGAGGTACAAAATTAACTAATTTAGTGAGACAGTTATTAATATACCTTTCAGAATCTACAGCTTCCCCCCTTATTCGACCCACATTGTGGATATCCCTCTTGTCGAAATCGCCAGTCCAGTTTTTTCTGCTCTTTTGGGGTAAAAATTCTTTATTTTCCACTTTTTGAGAAGGTGAAACAATCCTTCTTCATATTCGGATATAGCACGGTAAATGCTTCTAGGTGACATATTTTGGTTTAAAATAAACGCGAACTATGTCAAACTTAAGGATCTGTCTAACCAAAATATAAATGCTTTTACTTATTTCCAATTTATCGACATTTCAAAGCAACTGAAATTAAAAAAGACTTGTCTAACCAATTTTAAAAAAATAAACAATTATTTGATTTGAATTGTATTATTATAACTTATTATTAAACTTCTGAATTTTTGAGCCAAAACTATTGTGACATACGTTATTGGGGTAGAAAAGAGATAGTACGGCACTGGATGATCTCCGATATTCTTCATTTTGTAGACAAAAGCTGTGTAAAGAATAATAATCAAACATGACATAATAGAATTCTTACGAGTAAATTAAAACGAATTATATAGAATACGATGCTACAATGAAATTTAACGTTTGTATAACTTAACAATAGATTAATTACTGTGTTTCTATAGCGGCATGAATATTTAAATATCAGAACTGAATATACACAATGTCAGTATTGAATTTACTCAGTGCATACACCCGTTTACTGTCTGACATCACCCCAAGGGAAAAACTCAAAAATCACTAGATAGATCTGCGAAATGTCTGGGTATTCAAATAACGACGATCCGAACACCAGCCTAGTTCAATTAAATACAGAATAATCATAGGGATATTTATACTTCATAAGATAATCTACTTGGATTAAATGAGTTACAACAAGTTTAGATTTTCACTTGATCCTTTTTCTCGAATTTAAATTCTCAACTAAGATGTTCAAATTTAAATTTTCGGTTATAGTCTCAATATTAAACCCACTATTAAATATAGGGCGTTAAGAATTTTGCAGAAAAAATTCAAGAAATTACTCAAACTTTGAGATATACTTCTTATTATTCATTTTAACGGAAACTGTCAAAAGTCCATTTTGAATAATACGAGGGAAATTCGGAATCTAATCTAATAGTTTTGTTTTGCGCGGCGCTGTAAGTACAGCTTCCAGTTTGCGAGTGAGGAAATGTGAGGTTTGATTCCTTTAGGCCAAGAAACTGTCAAAAGCGGATATCCATCTGGCTCCATCTGATTATATCGTATATTTTCTGGAAGGAAGAAGTGGCATCGACGACAGTGATTTACTGATTATGAGGAACTTAACGATCTTGTGACATATTTGTTGAAATCGTAGGCGTTCGCTAAAAATGCTAAAGTGATAAAATGGTACGACAAGTGCTTGAATAATGGAGGAGACTATGCTGAGAACCAAAAAATATAGAAAAATTGTATCTTTGATACGTAAATCAATTTTCCCCTTTGCGCTGGTTTGTTTTTTAGAGCCATTAGAAGGTTATTTTTAAATATCCCTCGTAAGTAGTTATTCATAGAACAATTTGTCATATATTCGTTCTTACAGATCATTTTGAGGTGTTCTTATGAAGATATCATTCGTAAACGACTGCAATTATAAATTATAACGAGAAAATGAGTGATTATTGTATAAAACAAATGATAGAGCCGACATATCAACAGAGAAACCAAGAAGGCAATAATTATCATCGACCACCTTATTGGCCTGTTCTTGCTCAGTGCGATATTTTCCCTCAAACATAATAGTTGCTTCAAGGAACCCATTGATGACATCAAAGAGTGATCTCTGAGGGAAGATGCATGTGAGTTCCCAATCCCTGTAATAATTGTGGATATTCTATCCATTAATATTTTATTATTATTGTCAAATTGTCTTATTACGCAGTCCTATTTGAGTGTTCTACTCACACATTTAAATGCCGTTGAATATCGAATCTGAGTGATGCGGCATTGGAAAAGACCCTAATTTCATTGTTCCCTAGGCTCGAACAAAATTGTCTATTATTTACATTAAACTTTTAATTGAGTGAACAACTAGCATTTGGAAAAAACTAATCAGTTCTTAAAAAAGTAACTTCTTTTAATTCAGTATTGATTGAAGGGGGAGATTGTTCGCATTCAAATGACTTCGTTTGAACTTTTCTCTGTAAAAAGTCAGTTATTTAGTTCATCATTTTATCATGTAAATTAAAAATTTCGTGTCTGAAAGAGCTTTACGTTTTTCTAAGAAATAATCTGTAGAGTTGTGTGAATTGACAAGTTTTTTTTTAAACTTCCTCAAATCAGATATGAAAATCCTTTCAATGTCATTATAAATTCATTATGTCATGCTCCCTAAAATATGTGGCCTACCAAAATCACATCAACCTGACATACCTCTTCAATCCTTTGTATCAAATATTGGGATCTCAAAAAAAGAATAAAATCCCCAATTAATATGTATTTATCTCATTAGATGTAGTTTTTTTATATTTACAAATCTTCCAATTATAATTGTGAAAGACACATAAAGAAAAAACTGCATATTATATTCACAAACACACAGACATTCCTTGAGACAAATTTATTTTTAGCTGAAGAAATAACACTCATTTCAATGTAACATTTTCAAATTTTAAATTCAAATTCAAAGATAAAACAACAAAACAACTTGATGGTTGTGCTTTTAAGGCATCTGTATTAAGAGTTAGAGCACGATTAGTAGGAGCATTTAGAGGAAATTATCTTAAGCAAACTTAAAGTGAATATTCTAGTTTTTTCGTCATGAATTATTGCATTATTGTACCAAAAAACTAAATTGGAAACTTCAGTTGATGTAATCTTATTTAGCAAAAAAGTTAAGAAATGATAGTTTTCATTGTAATATCAAACCTCAAAATATAACTAAAACCAAAGAATTTATCAATCAAAACAGAAATCTAAAAATTAAAGATTAAAATAATAAAATTATGAAATTATTAAACGATAAGACAACTCACAAAAAAATTAAACAAGACCCTACGAATTTTTATCAAAAACAAAATAATGATCTAATTCGATCTTGGGCAGAACAACTTTTTATTTTGCCATCAGATGTCAAAAAATTGGAAATATATGGTTTACCAAAGCCGCACAAACCTGACATTCCCCTTCGACCGATTGTTTCAAGTATTCAAACTCCTATTGCTCCATTATCTAATTATTTGAAAAATATTTTGAAAAAAATTTTATATCAAAACAAATACTATATCAAAAACACATGGGATTTCAACGAAAAAATTAAAAGTATCAAAATTCCTAACGAATATGTATTTTTATCGTTTGATGTGGCTTCTCTATGAACAAATATTCCTATTACCATTGTGGAAAATATATTAATGAAAAAATGGGACAAAATTAAAGAATATACAGAAATACCTCAAATTGAATTTATAAAAGCTATAGAACTCACATTTACAACAACATATTTCAAATATGGAAATTAAACATACAAAGAAATTGATGGTTGTGCTATGGGAGCTTCCATTTCAAGTGTTATAGCACAATTAGTAATGGAAGATCTTGAGGAAACTGTCCTAAGGACACTTGATATACATATTCAATTATTTTTCCGATATGTAGATGATTGCACTACTGCCATACGAAAGAATCAAAAATAGGGTGAACGGATACTATAATCAATTAATTGAGTCATAAAAGACATATTACATTATCCAAATATTTCACTAAATTAAAATCTAAAACACCAAAAAACAAAAGAAGTAATATTATATATCAATTGCCTTATACTGACGTTGTTTACATAGGGCAAACATCTCAGTATTTGGAAAATAGACTAAAATAAAACGGCATTAAAGAGCCATTAGATATCAAAAAAACATAAAATCAATTATAAAGATTCAAAAACTAATGCATGAAAAAGAGAATTTTTCAGATTCATAAGAACGAAAAAGCTATAATTGATAAAAAAAGACGTAAATTATCCAAGTAAAATAAATAGCTCAAGTTTGTAAATTCTAATAAAACTGTAAATAATTTAATTAATTACTGCTACATATTTGAGTTGTAAGGACCGAGGAAAACTTAATTTTTCTTATTAATACATTTTCTATTTTTATTTTATCCTTATTTTGATATTCATGATGTAGGTGATCTATTGATTAATATAAATACGCAAATCGTCATTGTCAGTGTCAATATCATATTTAATAAGTATCTAGAAACGTCAATTTTTCATCAATCTCTTAAACATTATTAAGAAAAATTAATTTTAAAACAGAAGACACGATAGCGTTTAGAAGCATAAATATATCAAAACGTCTAAGAAATAAGAATAAAAAAGAAAGAAAGAAATTTACATATATATATATATATATATATATATATATATATATATATATATATATATAATTTATTAAAAAGTTTAATAATTGAGTGGCAACAGATGAAAAACCGCCTTTGGACGTGTAGAAGTACGTTTGAATATAGTTAAATAGCAACAAAATTGTTACGTGAATAGAATGACACACAGTTGCTATCATAAAATCTGTAAAAATCAGAAACTTCAACAACTGTTAGCTATTACTACAATATCCTCATGAAAATTATGTCATGAATATTATGAAATATTCATTATCTGTCACGCTAATCAATTTTGTATAATGAAATCACTTGTCACAAAAGCCGAATATTTTACATCTTTCTCCTTTTCACTTCATTCATATCTATATACTCTTATTCTCTATGACCCGACGTAGATAAAAAGTTATTACGAGAGATATGTAATAAAACCACATAAAAAACATTAAACCATTCATTTAGTAAAACTCCACCGTACGATTTCCAATAAAAAGGGTTTTGATATCGGGACATGAATATTTAATTCGATAATAAAAATGATTAATACTTCATTATTTGAATTTGTATAATTCTATTAGATTGAATGAACATTGTGTGAATTTGTTCAGGGGCGAGGGGAGCTCTATTATTCAGTTAATTGTCATTGCAGCTAAAGCCATCATAGAATTTGAATATAATTTCATATCAGTTTGATTTATATATGGAAATATTTAAGTACTTTCGAAAAACATCAGGTTTAAGTGATCGGGAATCGGCTGAAGCAGAAAGCATGTGCTATATCTGATGTGCATTCAATTATCGCTTTCAAAATTCTTCCGAAATAAAACACGCCAACAAATAATCCGTTTGTTAAAATGATTTCGAACGGTATTATCATCTGTAAACATAAAATATTGATAACAACAAACCATATATATGAGAGTGTTGACCTCTGACTTTAGCATTCACCATTCACCAAGTCCAAAAGTTTCTTACGTCACGAACAATTAAATCTCATCTTCATATCCTCTATTAGCTAGATCTAACACCCTCATAACTTATCATATTCCTACCTAGTGGATAATTTACTGACTTGTAGATTTGTTTTGTTTCTAATTTTGTAGCCGATCACTATGAAAGTTGATCCAAAAGAATTGTATATAGATCTATTCACTTTCTGTTATTTATCAGTTTTTCGCAGAATATTTATCTACGGATTGATTTTCTATAGTTGTATAAGTGACATTATTTTGACAGACAATTTGACGTAATCTTGATGTTGGATTTTCCTTGATATTCATTTTAGAAATTTCCTCTAATATATTTAGACTTAAACTGAACACAGTGTTCCTACTACCATTACACCAACACTGTACCCTGTATTAGGCGCGTTTCGATAAGTTATCGTCTTCAGGGCTTGGAGATAAACATTTGGACTTCGTTTGCAAATTTTTTTACTGTATTGAGATAATGTAAAATAAAACTATTTTTCTACGGATGCTCTACTCCTTCCATAGCATCCATACATTTAAAAGAGAATTTTTTATACAGCAAAATCTCATGGAAGATTGCATTTTTGTATTTAATTTCAAGCTACTTTAATTATCGGTTTGGGGACACGCCATTATGATAAATTTTATTACATGGAAAATTTCAATTCAGCCCTTTTAATAAAAATATAAATAGATAAATTCGGGTTTAAAACGTCCTACGTCTTTGTCTGATGCCTAATTGCCACTCGTTATTGCAGTTGTTATCGTTCAGATTTCGTACACTCATTGATTTTCTTATTCCATATATTTATGATAATCTTGGTCTTTATCACTTTCTGTTCTCCTGAGGGATCCACTTCATGATATTTTTGGCAATCTTGCCTCACCCATCCTCTCCACGTTACCGTACCAAATCAATTGCTTTTCCTCAACATATTCTATAATTGTTTGTTTCAGGTTCATTTGCTCTTTTATTAAGTCCATATACTAACGTACTCCTAATCATTGCATTGTAGATCCTCAGTTTTCGTTGTTTTTCTATTTTAGTACTTTCCATTTAGTGATTTAATTCTTGCTCTTGCTCTGTTTCTTCTAAATCCAAAACCAAATTTCCTAGAAATTTTACTATCACGGGATAATTCTGCCAAATTTACGAAAAAATGCAAAAAACTTCAACCAGGTACGGATAATACACGTTTTTTTCAATTTACAAGTCACACTATGGGAATAAATAAATTTGACAGATTGGCAAAATATATAGTGAACTTTTTGCAAATGCTGAATCCGGATTTATATACAACCCACTATTTCCGATTGTCATCTGTGATTATTAATGCATAAACAGATATTCAAACTTTAAAGTGCTATGTCAAAAAATCTATGTCTGACAAAATAAAAATTTCGAAAAGTGTAATAGAATCGACTCCACGTCCAGTTCCACTATAACCTGAATACAGCAATGCTGTGAAAGCTCAGTGCGTATCCCCATCAACTGAGATCTCGGTTAGTTACCAAAATATGTTGCACCATATTACCTACCATGAATTATTTTCAAAAATTGTCCAAATATAACTGTTATCAACAATTTCAAGTGAAATACGGAAAAAATGAGTCATTGTTATATGTGTTATGTATTTTAATTTTGAACCTCGTTTTGAACATATCAAAAGTATAGTGTAAGATACTATTTCGCTGGGCTTCTACTCGTATAAACAAACTTAAGGAAATTAGCTATTTTAGCGTTTTCTGTTATTTTTCAAAGCGTCCAAAACTGCCTATTCCAACACTATGTGCGACTGATTCGAGAGAGTTTTTTTTCACAAATTTGACTTTTTAACAAACTAGCCATTTGATATCTTTAAACACTTCTACGAACATCTTGTTTGAATTAATTTCTTTCCCATCCCTTGGTCGGGTTTCTCAAGTCTTAATACAATATCCTTAATCCTCTGAGGATTTTACTACTGCTGGGAGTGAATTTGCCGTTTCCATGTTCACTAAGCGTATGAAGTTAAGCCTACCTCGGGTTATTATTTCATTTGAATACATTTTTATTAGAACGATCATCATGTTCTTTTATGTTATGATTTTCACTGTGGTATTATTTATCTGATTAATTTGAAGCATTTTAATGAAATTAGAGAGAGTAAACAAATACACTGAAATAAGTAGTTTGCGTCAAAATATACCTAAAAAATGTTTTTCAGTTTCATGAATTCTGATTCTATAAGAATAGAAATCTTTCTCTAATGATAATATTTTCTAAGATGATTGGAATTTGATGTTAGTTGAAACATTGACGTATTGTATTTGAAATTTTGGCGAATGCACTATGTATGTTCGTAAATCCACTAAAAATTTAAATATCTTTAAAAAGTAGAAAAAAATTATGAATATAGGACTTTTCGGAAACTAAAACCCAGGTGCGGGTAGATCACCGAACAGGTGGATTGCAGATTTTAGCCCAAAACGAAATCTGGATCATAATTTCCAAATGTCGCGATCAATATTCCGTGGAAATTTCAAATTTGAAACATGATCTACACTAACTTTTGTTACGTTACTACGAATTGCTAATTTCTTCCGTGTGTTAATATAAGGTTGACTGGTGCAGAGGATATATATCGTAGTTTACTTCTCTATTCCACAGGCATTTTCGGCGGCCCTATCATGGCCTATCAAAATCTTTACCTTTCCTCTATTTGGGAGCATTATTTCCTCTGCCCAGCGTCAAAGATTCCTCTCACCTCCTGATTTGTATGCAGACCTTCGACTAAAACTATGCCTCTTTGTTTTTCTCCATTACCCACAGTTTAAAGTGCAAGGCATGAATTCCCAATGCAGGTTCAGGTCCTTTCAGCAGTTGAACTTGAGTAGTTTCATTGTTCGCAAATACCCTATATAAAGAATCTTATTTATGTTTCGTTAGTTATCCTTTGCAAAGACATTAGTGTGATACTGATGGCATAACGAATCATCAAATTACGTATTTTTACATTTGAAAATGATTGATTTCACATGGTTTTTATCCTTAAGAAAGATTTTTTAACCGTGAAATTTTCGAAAACTAATAAAAATTATGAATATTAACCAGTAGCCATTTCAACATTACATTTCACCAATACCCAAAAGAAGTTCTGATTTCATATAAATTAACAGTGACGAAAAGGTCAATAGCTGCCTGTCTACTACGTTCAGTTTCCAGCAGAATGAAGATAGAAACATGTAATTTATTTAATTTTGTTTGAAAAATGATAGTATGAATTGAAAAGCATATAATTTCTGGACAGAGGGCTCAAATGTATCTATTTCTAGCTGAATTTACTGTACCTCGGCTTGATTCTACCACATAGAGCAAGTATTTTTCAATACATATGGGGAAAAGAAGTTTCATTTTATTTTGTCAAAATTGAAGATTAATAACTTCAAAAATAAATCAATTTCATCAGCGTTCGTAGAAAAAATAGCGTAAACATTCCAGTTCTGCGTAGGAATAATTAGTCGACATACAATAAAGATATTTGAGTTTTGAATTAAATAAACAAAGAGTTTTTTTGTAAATTGAAAAAAATTAACATTGTCTCCATTACCAACGTTTATATTGTGTTTAGCTGTTTTCTGTAGTTTAAGTTTATTTATTTGTTATTCGTCTATAAAAAAGGTTTTTTTGCTTTATACATTCATCAATTTTTACACGTTCTCTAGGTTCTTTCTTCAAATTTAAAAAAAGTGGAAGTAAACGAATAAAAATTGTTTTAAAAGATTGAATCACTAAATTTTCAGAGTAGCACGAAATCCCACACTAGCAAAATACAGAGAAGTTCTTAGAAAGTAATTTTGAATTAAAATTTACATAATAGCAGCCCTCCCTTTTTTATCAACGGAGATGTATTTAACGTTGTAACAACACCCATCAAATTTGAGACAAATTAGCTCAGATGAAGGCTGAACTCTCCCAAAGGAGAATTCAAGCTTTAATAGAAAATTACGAATTTATACAAGAGAAATTTTTGACTTAATTGAAAAAAACACATACAGTTTTAGAAATAAAAGAGAAATACTAATTCAAGTATTTTGAAATGATGGGAGGTTTATATTAGGGAAATAAGGTGGCTCTTCGAAGGGTCTTGTTGAGATATGTCCAGAAAATGTTACAGGCCACATAAATTTTAGCAACTATTTTCCAGTGTTTAAATTTAACTGTTTAGGCCACTTGTAGAGCGAGCGAATCGCTCCACTATTCCTAAATACTCTGTACGACTTAATACTACGTTTTTTTTTTATCCAAACACATGAAGATCAAGTCACAAATGAATCATTTTGAGAAAAAAGAAATGACAAACGACGCTTGCACTCTGCATGAGTAAAGAAAACAATTCTTTGAGAATCGAGTAAAAACCAAATAAAAATGAATATTTAGGATATTCTACTGAAATGGAGTTAATTAATCCGCGATGTTTTCGTTAAACAAAAATTTGCATTACATATTGATTTCTTGGAATATTTGTGTTAATTGCAATATCAGTAATATTTCACTTATATTGGTTAAGTACAGACATCTATTGTCGTATTTACTTCTCATTGAAATACAATGTTTTTATATCTATTAGTTTTTATTGTAATAGAATCCTTAGCCAACCTTTGAATTGATTAAAATATACGTCCATCAGTATCATATTTCGGTATTCAACTCCGTTAAAAGTTTCATTTAATTTTAGGCTTGACTAACGCCTACTTTAATTTTCGTGGGGTAGTAAAAAAGGTCACCGCTTGACATTTGCAAATGTTTCAGCTAACACCATTTAAGATCTTTTATGTTTTAATAATAGGAAAAAAAGTTTGAATTGTATACCATTTCTACAATACGAAAGTGTGAGTGGTTTTATTGAACTTAGATTCAGATACATAAAAGTTCACTCGGGATTATCTTGAACAAAAGAGAAATATGTTTTGTATAACTACTTCACAAGTTTTTACTTTAAAACCACAGAAAACGGAAACTCCACATACGTGCTGACTAGAATTGTTCAGTTCTGTTCTATTTTCAAATTCTTATCAAATAGACACGCATTAAGACTTTTCGGGTTAATCATGATTTGAATATTCGGAAACTAACGTTAACTCACGTTAATTGTTGTTTGGGAACTGATTGAGTTAACCGGGTTGTACTCATATATGATCCCTTATACCTTGGTAGACCAATGGGTAAATACGATTCTCCTTAAATGGTTAACTCCTATAAATTATGAGCAATGTAATTGATAGCTTATACTTTTAGTATCTCAACATAAAAATAGCTGATTAGTGTTAAAATTTAGTGCAAAATTGGCATGAGTGGGTAAAAGTAATGAAAATCAAATGTTGTAAATCATGTTTTGAATTTGAAATTTCCGTTGAAAATTGCACGCTATGTTCGTTAATTGGTTTTGGGTTAGGATCCACTATTAAATGATAGATGTTCTAGTTGACCTCAGATCATAGTTTTCGAAAAGCATTATTTTTGTATCGTTTAGAAGGTAATGAATATGCCTTATACCATTTTCATCCCAAAAAAACGGTCGCCATGACTTTATTGTCCAACACGTTGACTTTGTTTGGCAAAGCTTTCTCCTATCAAAATAATTATTGAAAGTATTGATTGGCTATCTGTTATCTATCATCAATGGCTGTCAAGCGCATACTAAGTGACGCAGTGTTAAAAAAATCAAACAGATGCCTGTTGATAAGACCAGTGTTGCTATTTCTATAAATAGATTAAACAAATCGTCAAAGAATCTTCGCACACTTTTAAATCCTGTACCCATATCAAACATGCATAATTTCAGGTTTTAGTACAGCATTATAATTTCTATATCTGTAAAAGGTTTAAATTTCTTGCTAGTCTGTGCTAGCCCCAGAAATCTAATGGTCTTTGTTCACTTACTAACTCATTTTTCCTCTGTGGCTTTTAGGAATTCCACTGCTTCTGAGTGATTTGATTTGGTTAGTGGACTGTATTTTATCTTTGTTGCTGTGATGTGATATTATGATTGATTGATTTGAGTTAATTATATGGGAAAAACTAAACGAATGTGTTAACTCCACCTCTTATTTTATATCTATATTCTACAACTTCTCTTTTACAATTATTTCCTTCCGACTCAGTGTCATATCAAAAAATAACCTTTTTACATGCATATAGGACAATCCAGAATCTTTGCCCAAGATTTATTTTTAAAAGAAATTATCTAGCGTTTCGGCATACAATTCCTTGTAAAAAGTTGGAAATGTCTTTTTAATAATGCTCTCTCTAGTAACGACAGCAAATTTTTATATCGTATAGCCATTGTGTAATAACATTTTTTAAAATACGATTAAGCTGGTAATATAGATTTAAACGTAATTTTATTTATTTCAGCAATAAATATTCTTTGCCTGAGAGAACTGTGTGAGAATGGATTACTATTTATGGCTCCAGTAAACTTACTATAATTTAAAAAAAAATTCTCATAATTTTTTAAAGCTTCACAAGAAAGGGTGGGTTTTGACAATGTACTGTTATGAGCTACCTTAGTATAAGCATCAGATATGTCTTCTGATGATAAATATGTTGGCACTTCTTGAGTACGTCCATATGAATTCTTTCGGAACATTTTTTGTGTATATACTTGGAGATTCAGTATCTTCTCGTAAAACCTCTTTTATAAAAAAGACACCATTAAATTAAATTCTGCTTAATTACAGTTGAGGCTACAGAATGAAGTGGCTTTTAAAAAGAAGTATGCACCATCAAACGTCTTTCCCAGTAACTTTTCAGCTACGATGTATTCACTCTACTATAATTACATTTTCTACATCACAGTTTATCTTGTTTTGTACCTTCTGACGTTTTTTTCCTGTTTCGTATTTTTTTTTTTGTTTTGCAGAAATAAAGGTTTCCCCTATTATCCATCCTATGTTTAAATTGGGGACGGGGTTTAATCTGTCCTTCAGATCTGCAAATTTTCCTGAAATAAAAGAAGCAGAGACTGGACCGCTGTATCTAGCTAACATAACTTAGGAGAATATGTTTCCTGGATTCCTGTAAAGCACTCAAAGGTTTACCCCAATAGGCACGTACATGAAATAATGTGTTTGGAGCGCACTCTTTTATATTTCACTTTTTCTTCTGTTGAATCTATACTTTCTATAGCATCTAACCATTTTTTCTATCTTCCTTGGACAGCTGGCTAAGATGCTGTTTATGTTTGAACGGGAAAATAGACGAAAATGAAAATATCATCCAAAAATGAAATTAAAATTATATAAAATAAACTTAACTGCTTATGAAAGTCAAAGAATATGACAGGGTTTTGAAACTTCAACATATTTTTTTTTACAATTGCTATGAAAAGTGACGTATTTCTCGTAGCTAACTTAATTTCAACACCACATATTGCTCACACTGTGAGAAATATGATTTCTCACGGCACTTTGCCCACACCACATACATTTATATGGAGAATCAATAAATAACGACGAAAACTTATTTGGCTTTTGTCAACTACAAATAGTTGACAGAACTGTCACATTATAGAAGTTTTTTAAATTATTGAAAGAGTTTTTATTCGTGGTTTAATAAAAATTGCAATTTCCGTTAAATATTATTCTAGTAATATTTATAATAAGTATAACAATTTATAATAAATAATGTGGATACTGACAGTGACGATTTTGGTAATACTCCGCCAAAGATATCGAAAAAAGCAGCGAAAGGAACTTTAGATTTGTTGTCGGAAATTTCAAGAAAAAAATATGAATTAGCATACGAGAATATATGGAATGGAGAAGAAATACAAAAATAAAATCTTTTTCGGAAACTGTACTTTTGGTATACTTAGAAGAGTTGTCGAAAACTTTAAAGGCGACTACACTTTGGTCACAATATTCAATGTTGCGAAATACTATTAGTATAAAAAATAACATTGATATATCCACGTATCAGAAATTACGTTCATTTTTTTAAAGTTCGAATTACGTCCCTAAAAAATAAAATATTTTGACAGCAGACCAATTGCAGAGATATTTAAACGAATCTCCAGGTAAGGAATATTTACTAATAAAGGTAAATTTACTTAGAAGGAACTATTTTTAGAATTTAATTTTGTTATTTTCCTTGAATTAACATAGATTTTTTTAATTAGTGGGTTTTTCTGTAGATAAAAAGAATTAAATAATTATTAAAAATTTTATTTCAAATTATGGTAGATAGATATTTGTACTTTTAACCAATACTGTTAAATCATTGGTCAATGGTGCAGTGGATAGTGTGTTCGCTTGGAACTCAGTAGTCCCGAGTTTAAAACTCGAATTTTTTTGTAAAATTTCATTTCTGGTTTTTTAATTGCAGACAGCTGTAGCTATAGGCCTATCAGGGGCATGTTGTAGAGAGGAGTTGTGGAAGCTAAGAATCGATAATTTAGAGGATTTAAATTCAGCTTTACTTGTGAAATTAGATAATACGAAAACAAAAAAGCCAAGAACGTTCACTGTACCGGGAGAATTTTATGAAATAAATAAAAAATATGCTCCTCTTCGACCAATTGATTTGCCAGAAAAACGTTTCTTTTTAAATTACCAACAAGGAAAATGTACTAGACAGGTAGTTGTCATTAACAATTTTGGTAGTATGGCTAAGACAATTGCAATTTTTTTAATATTAGAAACCTCCCATCTATACACAGGTCACTGCTTCAGACGTCCTTCGGCAATAATTTTAGTAAATGCAGGAGGGGACACATTAACCTTAAAACGCCATGGAGGATGGCAATCCAGCACCGTGGCAGAAGAATACGTCCAAGAGTCTATTAAAAATAAAATTAACGTTACTAATATAATCGTCAACTCCATCGAAAAACCACTCGAAGAATTTACAGAAATCGAGGCAGAAAAATTAAAATAACAGAAAATTTAATAAAAAGGAATGACGTTCCGGGTTTTACTATACAAAATTGTGAAAATTTCACAATCAACTACAATTTTAAATAATATCTATCATTTAATAGTTAAGAGGATACTTTAGTATTATTATGGTTTTACTAATCCTAAATATAAACTTTAAGTTCCATTACTTTTATTCTTTCAATTTGTGCAGTTGTAGAAAAACTATAGTGTGCAACATATGGAAAAAGTACTTTTCTGACTCGTGTGTTTGCGTCTCTCGCATTTCGAGCTCGTGCCACAAACTTTCACACTTTACTTTTACTATGTTTGCTTAAGTTACTAGAAATATTGTTGAAAACGTGGAATCAAATTTGTTCACTAGATATGTTACCGACATTTTCAGATAATTTTCAGTTACATCAACAAGGGAAAATTATCAAGATATTGATAAGAATTTACGCCGATGTTATATTTTGTTTCTACTTCTTATTGACTTTTTGAAATCCACATTATTATGGTATAATACTGTTGAAATCTATTTAAAATTAATGATAGAAAAAGTGTGTTTAATTATAACATTTTAGTTCTTATTTTTTTGTCACGTTGTATCATTTGTTATCAATTTAAAATGCTTACTTGAGTTGTATGAAATTATAATTTGAATTTAAGGAAAAAAAATTCTCTCTTTAATTGTTCCTCGTCTAATTAAAAATAAAAAATTCAGTTGCTTGTCAGAGTAATATTTACCCAGTTTCTTTTTGAACCGTAAAATTTAAAGCGAATTGAATCGTAAAATTTCGTTTAAGTAGAAAAGTTTACTGTAAAATTGAAAAAGTGAAATAATTCACATTAGTTGTGCCGATAATAAAATAAATAAACATTCTAAGTTAAATGAGTTCTTATTCTTGGGGGAGTTGGCAACAACCGGTAGAGAACAAATGTGTCCCTGTGGAAACATACAAACAGTCGATACCGACGCTGATTTTGTACATGATTGCTTTTTTATATCACTAAACAAGACACGTACACTTACAAGCTAACAGGGTCATTTCAAAACAACTCAAGTGTTAGTCTTGGCTCGTTTCCCCTAAAAATAATGACTCTAAGATTTCATAATATGGATATTCCGCGCTAACAACACGGATTCTTGATTTTTATAGTTACACCTAGACATTTTATCTTGTTAACTTTTACTACTCCGTTCAATAACCTTAAAAATGACCAACCATTATAGTGACATGCAAGTAGTTTTCCAAAAGGTTGCAAAGAGAAGAACCGATGTTAAAAAGAATAGTGATTGCCAAAAATAAATATTATATTAATTGGTTTTTAATATTTTTTCGTTGATTCTAATTTTTGTATCACAATATTAAATTCCTAGCAAACACACGTCACAGCTGCTCAGTTGCGCAGTTGTTCCAAAAAAAAAAAAGATTCACAGTAGCAAAAACACAAATGCCAATATAGAAGAAGTAGACAAAACAAAACAGTCAAATGTGAAAGAGTATCTTGTCACACAACAAATGACGCCTAAAAATATAGTTGAAAGATTAACAACAAAGGAAGGAAAAAGTAATGATAGATGAGGTGACATTAAACTTGGGAATAGCGGGAATACGATATGACATTATAAGATGGAAAGGTATAGTGAAGGGAGTGGAGAAAGAAGAACAAAATGGAAATTGAATAATTGATTTGAATTTTGAAATTATGTGAATATGACAGAACTATTAAGTCTTTTATACTTCCAGTGAAAGTATTTTTTTAATGTAATGAAGCATTGTTTTTATGTAAAAGTATATTTCATATATCGGTACTAATAAATATAAAGAAAGATCGTGCTATGAATAGAATTTTTAATACGATCATAATAATAAATTTATTAAAAAATGAGAGTCAACGATATTCACAATAATAAAGCGGAATAAATAAATAAATATCAATATTATAATTATTTTCAAGATGTGAAAACAAAAAAGAGGTCAGATAAATACTCAGAGAAGGGGGGCAGTACAAAAAAATGCTTTGAAGTGTTCATATAAATTAAAAGAAAAATGAGTATGGATGAAAGGATACAAGAATGATATACTAATTATTTTTCAATGTTAAAATGATTATAGATGGAAGTGAGCAGTTTTAGAAGTTAGAAGTTTCATAATGTTCTGAATATCCCAAAAAAAGCTGAGCTTGATCACCAGATGACTTTATTAAAAAGGGAAACAAAATAAATTTATTGGAAGCAGTTTCTGAGAATACAAATAAATGAAATATTAATAATATAGAAGTGAAAGAAGATAAAATCATCTAGTGGAGTAATTTGTCTATAGCTTGTCCATTGATAGAAGATTTTATAAAAGCTGCTATAATCTCGAACTCATTTATTGGTTGGATGAAAAAGTAGTGTACAAGTTAACATGAAAACAACAAATGAAAAATATATTCGAGATAGATTGGTTTAAAAAAAAATAAAAATAATTTAAATTAAAAAATAAATAATAACTAGTAGAATTATAGATTAAAAGATAGAAATTCTGTTTACCTTCTGCTTCAAAATCTCCATATCCAATAGAACAAACTTTACTATCATTACCAGCATTACATTATGCCATTTATAAATTATTAAAAATCACATACTTTCCAAAAATTGTATAGTCATTCAATTAAAGTAATCACTAGACGACAGTCATTTTATTGGGATAATATTTACAGGTATTTCGATAAATAATTCAAATTCAATTCATGTAAACGTCACCGCATGTTTACATTTAATCATTTTGAAAGGTTCTGCCACCGTTAAACATAAACACTTAAGTATTAGGTTACATTTGATTAAAAACACTAACACATTAATCGGAAAAAAGGGTGGTGAGTGACAACACACCCTGTACAATCTATTTATGCTTGCCGTTGGGTTGATTATTTACTGACATTGTTACGGTCTCTTTCATAATAATATTGATGATGACCGGTCGGACTATTCAAAGAATACACCCTCTAAATTACTTTTATCATCAAGATATTGTCATTCTGTATAAACGTGACTTTGTACATCAATGTTTCACTAAAGGGTTGGAATATTTTACAATTAAGTATTAAATAGGGTTTAGCCCTCCTTTTTCCTGCTATTATTGTTTATTGGGAAATATTTTTTTGCGTAGTCAAAAATATTAATTGAATTTATTGAAAAAGGAATGTATCTGACAGAAATTGATCCTAAAATATGGAATATCATATATGTACTTACAATAAATATCAAATGTAAAAGGTAGCGTTAAAAATATGCATTTATGCAAAAAATATTTATTTTCATAGTTATTTCAATTAATTAACATGACTACATTGAGGTTTTTTAATCAAAATAGGATATTACGAATAAAAAATTATTGTATAATCCATTGTGAGTATTTTGTGTATGAAAAGGATTTGAGATGTTTTAAGTTCTTCAGAATTCAATTCAAAATTGTATCGAAAGGTTGCGGATTCACTCACAAACAAACAAGGAAGCAAAGTGCAGAGGAGGATGTAATAATGTCAAAATTTGACTAGTTGGAGTGGAGGAATATCATTTTTTTGATATAAAAAATGGAATCAAGCCAAGTTGATCTTGAATTGTAATGATATTGGGGAAAGTTTCAGTTTCTAAAATTCTTGTCAACAAAAGCTTTGTATTGTTTTACTTGTTTCTATGTAGCAAACTTATTTTTTATTCGATGAGGATTTACTTGAAAAGCGGCAATCTAATACACCCCCCAGAAGTTTCACTTCCTCTTAACATACAATCGTCATATTGAAGAAAATTTTGTTAAGCTTATTAAATGGAATTTTTGGCGAATACTCAAGTTGTAGGCATTTCAAACCTATTCTGAGTGGTGATAGTTCATTAAAATCCTTAGATTGCAATTAGAAAGATTTTTTTTGTAAAATGTAGGTAAGATATAAACATAAATTATCCTTTTTACAATTTGAATCACTTGAATAGTTTTTAGTAATCACTATTCTCTACTCTAAGTTTACTGATAATGAAATTCAGACTGTTATTTTCACTGTATAACGGGACTCGTTATAATTGCGTCAATTTCAACCCCTCTTTAGGGAATATACCTTCATCACTTGTTAGGACTATCCTTTATCCATAACAGACAAAAGAACTTTTCGCTGGTATCCCATCCAATCAGCGTATGATGGCCGACAAATAATAATTCATTCTTTTTCAATCACAACATATTAAAATTAGCCACAGGGTATTTTTACTTATGTTATAGGGGGAGTTATTTATAATCCGCTCAATTCTATCGATTTTTTAGATACATACAAGTAAATTTTTAGTGATCCGTTAGAATAAACTATTGTTTGATACACCGAGTAATATTCGTATTTTAAAAAAAAGAAAATGATTTTTATATGAAAATATTAATTGTTTCAATTAGTTTATGACACTTTCTTGGGAAAATAGTCAAGGAATTATTTGTTTTTTGCTTTCCTTACACACATAGATGGAACTTGTGCGTCTCAAATCGAACTACTGTCTCAACTAAATAGGCGCGAAATCCAACTAGTGACCAGACATTTAACAGGACACGGTCATCTCCACACCATGACCATCATGGACGATCTGGAGTGCCGCTTCGGATCACTGACGATCGGCTTCTCAAAGAACATCGGACCTGGTGGAAATAGCCCAACGTTCATCTGGTTGTAAGTGACCGAATGTTAATTGGCTGTATAGTTGGATTTTGTTCTGTGTTCTGACGTGATAAATTAAATAAGGTGCATTTGTATTGTGCTCGATAAATAAGGTGATCTTGAGCCATATTAACGGCACCCCTTCTCATTTTTGTTCGACAATCCTGCATGTCTAGAAAGAACCTGAAAACAATAGTGTTAAATTTCTGATTCCACGTTAGTCGCTCTTGGCACCATTAAAGTCGATGTTTTCAACGGTCCACAGTTAAAGATTAGACCAAATATGAAGTTCACATGCGTCTATAAGCCATTCGCATTTAATGGATTTTTTTCATGTTCTACAAACCATTGAGCCATTGAACCATTGAAATAATAACTTTAGGCGACTATCTCGGTCATCTGTTATCCTGCTGACTGATCCTGTGCCTGTGACTCTTTATAATCTATCTTCTTGGTGCCATATCTGATCAAATCTGACAACAGTTTCCACACTATTATTTATTCCACCAGCAATTTTCCAGAACGGCAACTCAACTTGCCAAAGAGCAGCTTTTATTAGAAATACATACGTAAACTATTTTTGAATTAAAATAATATTTATGGGGTTCTTGAGTATATATACTTTTCATTTCTTGAAATGTAATGACTTTTATTTTTGTTACATATAAGTGACTTTAAGGTGAGAAATCAAAATAGTCCTATTTAGTGACGGAAAATCCTCCTAAATTTTGATTATATTGTATTTTTTATCAGAAAAACTTGAAATATGAAATTTGTTAATATTCAGCTCAAATAAAGTTTATTTCATCAAATCATATATGATAAATCTACTAATATTTAACTGTAATAGTCAAAATAACTTACCTGTTCCTCTTTCAAATCCCAGTTAGGTGTAGTATCAGATTTGTCATCAGTAGTTTCTATATCAACTTCATCGTCACTTTCTTCATCCTTTTGGGAAACAGTCCTTTCAACAATAGGTTGCACTGGTTTGAAAGCAGATTGATAACTTTTATCAATGGGAAAGAAAGGATTATCTTGAGGAAATAATATGGGATTGCGTTTCAACCACGGAAACGAAGAGTAAGAAGTGAAAGCTAGTGGTTTGTGATATATGAAATCCATTGCAACTCTGGAAATAGGTAAGGATAATTCTTGACAATTTGGAATTCTGGGTGCTGGAACAATTGGTTGAGGTTGGGGCTCAATTTTACTTTGTTTAGGAGACCGGCTGACTAAAGAACTGGCTAATAATCTCTTTCGAGTTCCCCCATTAAACATAGCCTTCACATCTTCCCAAGCGTAAATAATTTCTTCGGGAGGATTTCCGCTTAGTTTCATGTGACGTCTCCATGAGTTAAAATTAGCCGCATCTGGTTGCACATATTTATCGTTAGCACTCAAGCGATGTGAATGAAAAATAAACTTATTTGGTGAAAAAAACAACCCACACACTGTACATTTAATACATTTGGCTCTTGACGAGTTGTAACGCGAAGGTAAAAATGATCCTCTGCATCCCCAAGCGCATTCATGATGAACTGCAAAAGCAAAATCTTCTGGTAAACGTGGAGGTGCATTGTCACCAAGAAAACTCTTGCAAAGACGTTCTGCTTCTCGTCTAGTTATCATTCCGCATCTTCTAGAGGACACCGGCATAGCTCCAGCTCTTCGTAAAATTTCAAGTTGAACAGGGGTGCACTGAACGCATGTTATACCTAAAAAAGTTGATAAAAATTTTCCAAAAGCTAAATATTCCTTTCAATTTAAATATAATTCATCTCACCTAGAGCTACACGACGATTGTGTATTTCGTTATAACTGAACTGTTTCAATAAGGTATTAGATATCTGGGCTAAACACAATCTCTCTTGGTTTTCAATAACTAATGACACAATTGGTACTCCATAGAGGACAACTGTCGAAACCTGAAACTTTTACATGGGTAAATTACTACTTTTATTCAGGAAGAAATTTATTAATACGATAGAATATAATAAAACACTCTTTAGACAAATATTAATAGTCGGCAAATCAGTTAAAATACATCGTTAGAATATAGAAGTACAACCTCTAAAATCATCATTCCCTTATATTGTATCAGCAAACTACAAGATTGAGTTTAACAGATTCATTACTGTACAATTGCCCTATTTCACCCAAACTAATAGACTTGATCACAACTTTACTCAACTAACAATGCTGTTTAGTTTTACTTGCGGGGAAGAAAAAAAATGATAGAGGATCCTCTAAGGGACTGAAATGTAATCTTGCGAATATTTTGACATTCATTTTATTGACATATCAGACTTACCTGATTTGGTTTCGGCGTCAATTCTTTCTTTGCAACGCCAGGCTGAGGAGTTTCAGACATCCTTGGTCTCAATAATTTTATCCTTAAAACAAAATATAAATATTTTTTTCTAGCGGATATTATTTTTAAATTTCATTCCATAATATATAAGATGAATGGTTTTTTTCTTATATATCAGTCGATATAATGGACAAGACGAAGTACGCTGAATTTTTCATACAATCCCAAACTAAATTTATAATAGAAATATAAAAATTAAAAATACCCCATATAATATGAGAATTCCTACTTAAGTTTTGACAAGTATGTACAAAACTGTTGAGAATATGTCAAATTTGATATGGCCATCATAATTGTGATCATCTTTGTCAAAAAATGGAGTTATATCACGAACATTTCCGTGCTATGATTTTTCATGACCTTCGTCGTAGAATAAACCAACAGCAATGTGCAATGAGCACATATGTTTATTGCTAACGACAGTGTCTGAAAAATGGTGGACGTATTTTCTAGTTAATCCCACTCCTTTTAGAAAATCCAGAACGTGGGATAGCCCTAGCTGCCAAGAACTTCGTCTTCTATTTCTTCGCTCCTAGGTGTAGTGCTGTGGAGTTACATAGTGTTTCACACTTCGAGAAAATGTGGATAGAGGCTTCGTCGTTTGTGCAACAAAATTTTCGCATTATCTGCTAAGTCTAGCGTCTTCAGGTGTTTGTTGAGACGAGAGTGCCCGATAGAACTACTGTTACTATTCGTAGATTGTTCTTATTCCTGTTGACACATTCAGGAGATCTTTGCATATAGTTTCCCAGGAAAGTCTTTGCCTGTCTCAGCTCCTGTAGGTTGTCCCAATAATTCGTTTTGCTCCTATCTACCTTCTATTTGCTGTATATAAAAAACTCAAGTAATGTTGAAGTCTATAAATTAATCTAGAGAAGCCATATTACATACACAAAACTCAGTTAAAGATGAAATCCAAGCAAATAAATTGCTTTCTTAGTAGAAATACAATAATGAAGTGCATGAACAGATTTTTCATAAAAGATTCATCTGAAAAGTTCAGTTTGAAAAATCTTAAATAAAAGTTACATGTTGAATCTCATGTAGTATCGAAGGAAGGAGTGGAAAAAAAACTATGAATGGAAAACGAAAAGCGCATTTGTTATACAACATAATCTGAGCCTGACAACTACTCTTAGTGTTCCTTGAGCCAAATGTTGAATATTGTACTTTATCAAAATGCATTTATCAATATACAAAATAGAGTCTTTCACGTTTTAATACAATTTGTGATAATAAATTATATGTTCAAATATTTCCTATTCTGTTTATTTTGTTTTAAAATTGTAAACATTATCACGAACTATGTGTTGATATATTAACTAAATTACATACATAACATGTTTATTTATCAGCATAACCGTTTTCACTTATTCTCATTTAGCAAATGTAGCAAGAATTAAAAAAAAATATATAACGTCCCAAGGGAAAAAAACATCGCATTATAACTAAAAGAGAGACAAAAAACAGACTACTTGAAGTATTATTTGTGCAACAAACAAGCAGCTAATTTCGAGTCATCGTTAATGAAAGTACCTTGTTCGGGTTTGGTATTAATCGTGTCAGCTGTTTTTTATGCCGGATAATGGTGTGTGTGATTATTCTCTACATTTTAATAACAATTTTAGCAGAAAGTTTCGGGTTTTTCATAATATGAATTTCAGAAGGTAAATATTAATTATTTCATTTGACTAATTTTTCAATACCTCTTTAATTTAATCAGAATTAAATTTTCAATTTTTTCAAACTGTTCATAGGTACACCAATTATGATAAATGTTTGTTGATAATTATTATTAAGAAATAATCAAAATACTTTTATTCAAGTTATTGAAAATATATTTGATATTTGATATTTGATATTTGATTACTTCGGAAGGTGGATTTTTGACCAGGGTCGACAGTTTTTGAAATAAAAAAAATATTAGTATAATGAAACCCATTGGGTAAAGAAGGGAATATAACGAAAATGGAAGAAAGGGGGAAAGTTATCAAGACTAGAAATCCTATGAAAAAAACTTTTGTATGCACACTTTTCTTGGTGAAAACTTGTTCTAAACACACTTTGTTTTTTTATTTGAAATATTTTCACCTCATAAATCGGAAAAGCACCCTAATTTTTGATCGAAAATTATCACGTGAAAATATTTTTATTTGTGCGGTGAAATCTCTACTTTTTGATGTTTCAAATAAATATTTCTTTTTCCACAGACCTTTTATATATGTTTTTGTTTCTAAATCGTCTGAATTTTAGGTATCTTCTGTTTCAAAATTAGTTTTCTTAATAATTGATAAAAAGCACAAATGCAATAATAAAGATTCAAAAATTTTTGGAACCGAATCTAATACACGAAAAAGGGAGTTTTTAGAAATGGTTCACATTCATAAGAACGAAAATCATTTAAGTAAAATTTATAGGTTCATTTTGTAAATTTTAATACAACTACAAATAATTCGATTGATGGCTGCTACATATTTTTCAGATGTAAAAACTAAGGAAAAATTAATTTTTCTTGTTAAAACAGATTTAAATTTTGATTTTATTTTTATTTGAATATTTATGATGTAGGTGATTGATTAATATAAATACGCAAATTGTCAGTGTCAAATCGTATCATACTCAAAAAATGAAAAAAATACTAAAAAATTCATTATATACAAGTTTATTTATTGAAATTTCATAGTTTAATTACTGTATAATTTTAAGAAATAGCTACAAATTGTACATAATTAAAAATATTTTTCGGGTTTGAGTTTTTTTTGCTTTTTTGAAATAATTTAACTCAGTAATGTATATTGTTTACACAACAAAAAATGAAGATTTCAATGAACAAAAAGCCCACCGACTTTTTTAAAAAAGTCGTATTTTGACATTTATGTGCTTTTTCTATATTAAGTCCTAGTAAGGTAAAAAATGAATATTTTAAATTAAAAAAAATTACAGTTTTTTTGGGATGAAAAAAAGGGAACCGAATTTCGTGAAAAAAATTTTTTTCTAGAGATAAAAATCAAAAACTTTATTATTTGAAATTTTCACATAAATTTGGAGGTTATTTCCCCTTAAATAATCTATTTCTATTCTATTTCCCGACCTCAAGTTGTCCGTAAATTACTTTTCCTTCTATTTATGATATACTCTATTTTCCAATGGGCTTCATCCTACTACGATTTTCTATTTCTATAATGTTCTCTCAAGAAGACTAACCTGTATAAAATATTGATAAATTGTGCTTGTTTTTATAGTTTGGATCCTGTTTTTTCTTGTTAGTTGCTATGATTTCTTCGAATTTTACTTTAATAATATTTTGAATCTGATTTATTTTATATATAATAATAAACTCTTTTTCCATATATTTCTTTGATAAAGTGGAAGATACCCACTTTTATGACATAACGTATGTGATTCATGTCAAATAATTATATTATAATTAAGTTTTAATATACGAAGAACAAACAATCAACAGTTTGAATTATTCATATATATGTACATAATTCTATTACAATTTACATAATACAATTACAACTGCATTAAGAGAGAATAATCATCCCAAAAAAATGATAAATAACTTTCAAAAGAAAGATAAACAAATATTACAATTAATAAAAAACAATATAGATCCTAAACATCACACACAGACACCTTAATATCTAGAAAATAAATTGGGAAGTTATCAATTCAGAAAAAAACTGCAATAATAAACCATGGAATAGCAGAAAACATACATCAATTATAAAAATTCATAGACTTGAAACAAAGTCAAATAGAAGGAGAAAATTTTTAGAAATGATTTATATACATAAAATATATTAATGATAAAAATGACCCGGACAATTGAAGTAAAACTCATTTAATGTTATATTATAATATAACCTTATATAATTAGAATTGAGGGTGGGTCTCCCTCGCAAATTGGAATTTGAGCAGTGATATTTAAGAATACAAAATCGTATCGTTAAAGGACTTTGTTTTATTATCAATTGGCAGCTTGTTACTATTAGAATATATTTTGATCAAGACCGAAATTAGATTGAAATTTCGAAAATATTTTATATATAAACTAGAAAATACATTATTCTCAAGAGACCTAATCATTGATAATTTATTAACGAAGAAGAAGCATTAAGAAGTTTACAGAAAAAAACTTTGTTGAATAATGCTTATTATAAAGGGTCTACCAATTTATAGATATCGTTATTTTTTTAAATTATTTTGATTGCTTTTTAAGTAACCAAATAATAGAATTTAATTATTTCAACAAATCAAAAGTTCATAGTGTTGCCTGTCCTTTGACTATTTCGAAATACCCGAAATTTGTTTGGACATTTCTAATGACTTGTAATATGAGCGAGATTTATGTACTCGTTTCTTATTCGTACGTTCAGTCCTTCTAAATTTATCGATTTGATGTAAATTTTGCTGTTCAAATACCCCCATAAAAGTCTAGAGGATTGAGATCTATGGATCCGGTGGTCATTCAATAGATCCCCTTCTACCTATCAATTTGTATGGAAATATAACATCAACCTAATCACGAATAGGTTTTGCGAAATGGCAAGGCGCGCGATCTTGGTCCTATATCTCGATTTCCTACACTCCCTACCAAATATCCTCGTTTTCTAGGCGTTAAGAATGGCCTTTTCGTATTCAAGGTGGGTTCTTATCCGCTCCATAATCGACTCCTGTCGAATCATGTTAGGACAACCTGTATATATTATCATTTTTCGTGATTGGACATAATTCTTTAAACATAATAAAACTATTGAATTTATTTCAAACTTCAGGTTCATATGGTATCTATATATTCAGAAAGCAAACTTGCCGACTTAGTACAAGCCTTATTCATTAAAAAATAAGAGTACGTGTTAGTCCTTTCATTCGAGATTATGTTTCATTCCACTTATCCTAAAACGGCTCATAGAAAAGTCGAGTTTGAATCCTGTTAAAATTAGAGATGTGATTACGAAAATTAATTAAATAAGGTGACAGATGGCAGAGTTTTATGATATCTATCGTACCTTGTTAAGACTAGTCTCTAATTCTATGAAGAGTACGATTACATTACTTTCTTTGTTGACGCGCGTTTCGATAACCAAGTTATCATTTTCAGAGACTGAAAACTGAACTAGGTTATCGAAACGCGTGTCAGATAAGGCAATTGTGAGAGTTGGTGTGGTGATAGTGTGTTCAGTAACAATAACTTGGAAGTAAATAAAAGATTGACTTCTTTAGATGTTCGATATTAACAATAGAATATGCAGTTAGACATTTTTTTTATTTCATTACAATTGATAGATAATTATGTTGTTTTAATGTGGTCTTCAACTTTTGACCGTCAGTGTATATTTAAAAGAAAAACTAGTTTGATCATCACGTACATCCTGTGCATGGAATAATAATTATTTCACTAGATTATATTTCACGTGTTAAAATAGTCCCATACTATATAATTCAACTTCTGATTAAATTATCTAACAAATATAAAAATTGAATATCACTTACTGTCACTGTTTCGTCACAATCCGAACGTAAATCCCAAAAATTGTCAAAGCTGACATGTACTAACACAACAAAAAAAACTTCAAATTGCCATAAGTTGTTAACGAGACAACCCTTAGACAGGAAATGAGAGTTTTTGTTACAAGGGAAATCACACTTTGAAAGCTCCGCCTTGAACACTAAGTAGGGGCTGTGTTTACACTTCAACCCTCTGTTTTATCCAATAGAAAATTTGGAACAGCATTGACAGTAGAGAAATGTTTCCAACCCTTGATAATTGACCAATAGAGCTTTAGATACATCTCGACGCTTTCCTTCAAAAATGTAAAACATAAATACTGTTTTTTAAGGATTTCTATATTTTAATCTTACAATCTTCTCGAGTGGCGATAGTGTTGATTACAAAAAAGTCTCATTCTCCGTTAAAAGAGGAAGAATTCCAAATTAGTATTATCTCTGATATACTATGCCAATAAAGTACAGGGTGCATTCAATTACTACAGGCATAAAAGACATTGATACAAATTAAAATATAAACAATAGTGTACATAATACGTAAATATATACAAAACAAAATAAATTGCAAGATATCAAACAATCATAGTAATCTCATATCTAGGGTGTATATAGGCTTTCTCCCACCTCTTCATATAGTATTGGAAAGCATGGCGAAAAAAAGGAACGAACAATCTTCAGAGACTAAATTAATAAGGTAAAACCGTTTTTGAAAAATGACCAGACCCCTGGGTAATGCCTCAGGGCGAAGTATCAAAAAAAGTTCAGGTTTGCAAAAAAAATCACCTCAATATTGAGCTGTAGAAGCAATTTGATAGGATTTATCGTAAACAGGAAATCATTATCCTGTCCGATAGCCAAGCAGCCATTAAAGCTCTAAGCTCCAATATGATAAACTACAAACTAGTTTAGAAAGGTCTGGACAAATTAAATGAGTGAAGCAAGAAAAGTAAAGTCACCCTGCAATGGATTCCGGGACACGCTGACAGACTCGCTAAAGTAGGAGCAAACAAATCCTTTATAGGGTTTGAACCCCTCTGTAGCGTCAGGTACAGAATAATAAAGAAAGCTTTAAGTAAGAGTAACCTACTAATACTAACAGGAGTCCTGTTAGTATCAATGTACCCCTGAAGACACTAGACTTAGCAAAGGTAGGAACCTCTACCCACATTTTCTCGAAGTGTGTGACACTACCTAACTCTAGAGCACTACACCTGGGAGCAAATAACATAAAAGACGGGATCCCCAGTATCGCAGCAAGAAAGGGGAACACTATAGGTCATATAATGGCTTTGTTGTTAGTACATAATAAACGAAATTTGTCTTTCTCTATTTCTTTTTTTGCTTGAATTTAACACTTCAGGTTTGTTTGTTTGTTTATTGCATCAGTTTCGATTCACGATTTCCATAAAAGTTGGTTTATGTGCTAGTTTTCATTGTAAAATTTGCTTTGTTTAGAACTATAGAAAAAAAGAAACGTGAGAAATTTTTATCAATGCTCATGATTCTTAGCAAATTTCAAGCACTGTGCTATAAAACATAGTAACAAATATTTGTTGTATTACGGTAGGCTTGATTTCACTGTTCATCATAAATGTATTTCCAGCGGAAAAACTTGCGTCGTAATTACAACGTTGAGTGAAATTTTTGCAAAATTGTTAACATCGATCTGGATCACCTTCATGCAATTCAGGAACCATTATCATCTTGTCCAGATGTAATTTATGTTTTTTATACACCACGCTACACACTACTTCTTGATATACCAGACATCATTAAGAACAGGGTCATTCCTGATAGGACGTTGGCGATGATATTTTTTGTTTCATATAGTTTCTTCAACGACGTGCTTTTGGATAACAAGAATACTAGCACGTTAATTATTTTGATAGTACTGTTTTACTAATTCAAGTGTTTCTGGTGTGATTTTCTTAATTCATTAAGAAGAACTAGAAAACAACATGAGAATTTGACCTTCTAGCATCTTCAACCAAGTTTTTTTGTTATTTAAAAAAGATAAGCCAGATAAGCTTGAACCCGCTCTTCCGTCGAAAGGATCCGAAACTGTAGTGGAAATCCTTTACTCGCAAAACGCTGTGAGAAAGAGAAAAACAAAGATACGTGTCTCCAATGATATGGCTGCAGAAAAGTCAAACCTTTTATACGTGAAACACATTCCACAATCTGCCGAAACAAATATTGCAGCACGTAGAGGGCAGGCTAAAACCCGGAGGATTCTCTAGCTCTGTTGACACTAAGGTGAGGACGAGCAAAAGGATTGCAAAGAGACTTTCCAAGCAATCAATATCACAACGTCCCCCATTCTTAGGGATAGTAGGTTTCTTTATTATAACCGGTGACACTTACATAAGCCAGATAAGCTTGAAGCCACAATTCTACTGAGAGCAACCCAAAACTGCAGTGGAAATCCTTTACCCACAAAACGTCTTAAGCCATGAGAAGTAGAAAAAACAGAGATACATAGCTCCAGTGGGAGAGGCACAGACATCCGCAGAAATTTATAAACAGTGGCCCCACACACAGTTTATGATGGATCTTTTTATGATACGACACTGGATGGATTGGATTGGATGAATACTTATGCCACAAATTAATGATTTTTTTAAAACTCCGTTTGTTGGATTTATTGCTATTCTTTAGTTTTGATACATATTCAGTGGATACAGTGAATAAATTTTCATTTCTTGAGCTGTATGATGTGATTTTTTTATTACAAATGTCGGGACTAGTGTTAATACCCGTATAAAACAGATTTGTCTTATCATATATAAGCAATACCGAAACTAATATTCTTCTATTTTTATATTGATGGAAAAACAGAACGCCAAATTTTTAATAGAATACATATACACAGTAAATAGTCAGTGAGCTTAAACTACTTTAGTGAAAATAACGATTTGTTGCGATTTGTTTTCAATACGTGTAGTTGCTTTTTCATCATCAAAATTAATTCAAAAAAACCTCGAAATCAAGTTAAATATGTGGTTATTACATAATGACACTTTTAAAATAATTATATCAAAAATGTTATGTAGATAACATCTTTTTAAGCAGTACCCTAGACAATGGACTATGAAGCGTGCTGATGTTTATAGATTTGTCGCCTTAATTTCCAAGCCTTAACCCTATTGCCTTTTGTTTATGGATTACATTTATGAGTAATCAATAAATCAATATTTAAACCTGAATTTTCAAATATTCAAATATATTTATTCGCTCCAAGTTCCAAGTCTTAACCCTATTGACTTTTGTGTCTATGGCACACACTTATGAGTAATTAAAACAGTAAATCAACACTTTTTATTTTCTTTTAATAAAAATATTTGAATATATTTAAACTGCAATATAATATAGTCAGTTTCTTGTTGATTTTTGTGCCAACACAGGTTATTTGAACAACCAAATAGACTCTAGAATCGCAGTAGAAAAAACTACTTGTACTCATTTCTGGCTTTAGTTCAAAATAATCAAATAGTCTGAATCACTTATATTCGATATCTCATCTTCTCAATATTAATAACTCAACTCAACAACTACCACCAATTATTATTTAGTAAGATGCCTCTACATAACAACAATTTTGTAACAATGTAATATTTCAAACGATAAATATAGAAAACTAACTACTTATTTATGCTAATTATTTCGAATAGTTTCAACCATTCACAACAATTTGTAACTAATGACATCAATTGAATATCTAATATATCCTTATAGTTAATAGACATGGCTCTTGTACATGTTATTGTGATTATAGTTATTTAGATTTTATTTAATGCATTCAAAATGGGCACGAGGAAACAAAGGTTTAATTAACCCTTATTTTTTTTTAATTTCCTAAGTAATTATATTATCCCAAACGTGATCTAAGTTTTTTTTTTATAATAAACCTTGACAATCATGCAAGTAGACAAACACTGCAAACACATTTCTTCTTCGTATGTTAATAAGATTCGTGACATTCAGTACAAGTGATGTCATTTTCAAAGGAACATTTTTTAATAGATTTAACTCTTCTTCACATTCCGATGAAGAGGAATACGTTTTGTTGGCGTTTTTTCTTGTGAAACCACAAAAGAAGTATTTGGTATTTCCAACCGATACATGAAAATGCTAAAAAAGTATTCAGGAAAAGCATTAGGATCAGAAAATTATATCTTTGTAGGTTTAAATCCTGAAATACTGGTATTGCAGAGTTGCACCACCGATCATGTTTGAATTATGGTATTGACTTAAACGCTTTCTTTTGTTGTTTATAAATCAATCGGTGACTTCTGTAGATAAGTAACTTCAAGAATGAATTAAAAAAATTTTTATTCAATAGTTGGAGAGCCTGGGTAGTGTGGCTGTGTATACAAAGAATCATTTTCATTAGTCAACTGTAGCATTTTATATGAATATGTTAGATATATGATAAGAAGTCTAGCGAAGATGGTATGGAGATGATGTATAAAATATCATGACAAAGTTATAGCAGGAGAAATATGCTCTTGAAAAATTAAATTACAATAGGAAAACAATAACGATGAGAAAGCCAAATTATATATGTATAGAATATGATATAAAGTGGTAACGCTGTCATTTTCATGGATCCTTTTAATGTGTGTAAAGTTGTACATGACTGACAAATACCAAAATTTTCATTCCTCATCAATTACAAACACTTTCAATTGGTAAATGTCATGTCTTAAAACAAATTGTACACATTATCTTCAGGTATATGAAAAACCAACAGTTAAACAAAAATATGGTATTGCTGTAAGCTCTTGATGGAAAGATGCAATGTCGCATAGTATTTTCAATATCTCCTTTTTGGATTCAACTTATTCTCACGCAAGAATTTCGCAATGGATTTGATTAAACAGTGATCTGACGGTGCAAAGTCCGGAGGAAATGCTTGACATTTCTCCGGTAAAATTCCCCCCTATATATCTCGACATTGATAGCTCGACCAACTAAAATGATTTTGAAGTTCATTAATCCTCCACCAGACACACACAGACATAAGGTTTTCTGCTCTAGTCTCTTTGCCATGGGTTCTGGTAATTGTCATTTGTCTAACCACTGATTTTCCATCTTCAAGTTGTTGAGATAAATCTATTTTTCATCACAAGTATCCATGATTACTTGCTAATACAACAATCATCTTTTGGCAAGGCAAAGAGCTGTTTACACACCTCTACTGGACGCAACATTTCGCTTGAATCTCGTATAAGTCGTGTGGAAATATTCGACAACTAGCGATGTATGGTATCTTTAGAAAGTCTAAGGGAGTCCAATAATCGGCGAGTTGGCACTAAGGTAGTTTCCTACTGCTTCCTTTGTAACCTCAGTATCTTACTCAGATGGACGACCTGGGCGTGAACGAACTTTAAGCTCCAAATTTTCACTATTAAAACAATTGAACCAATGCTGTACGCTTCGCTCACTAACTGTGTATTCCCTTAATTTCTCAAATTTTCCTCATAGTCACGGTTGCTTTAAACTTTTGTTTCTAATACAATTGTACTCTTCATGTAAGTAGAAACTAGAGTTATAACATATTTAAATTGAGGCATATAGGATATACAATTAAGAAGAATATATACTTTTTCTTGTTATATACCAAGTGATTTCAAAATTTTTGTCGTGAAATTCGTATGCATTTTCTGCAAATTATCACGAAATTATTTGAAATGTGAACTATGATGGAAACATATTTGTTTCCAAATTACAAATGTGTAGCTATTTTTAAAAGCTCTACTTTATAATTTGATAAAAATTGGGAAGGTTCCCATAGACTAATATCCAATAGCCAATATTATTTTCCCGATGGTATCCTAAACCGAGGAACGGCCGATGAACATGTTTTCAATCACTGTAAATACCATTACGTAAGCTAAAGTGTATTCATGTGCAATAATACCCTAGCGCTTCAATTATTGCTATTATTGTACTACCCAGAGACGCGAAGAAGATTATCCGGGATTTTAACATGTAATAGAAGGAACTTCTACATGTATGTAACATCCATAGCCTTTCAGCATCCAACTCTTGAAAAAATATACTTCAGTAAGATGGGTTCGGAAGTCTAATTGATTTTCATTGTTACAAAAACTATGAGTCTAAATGTAATACATCTACAAGGTATTATCTGAAAACCTGAGATCCTATTACTGGCTACTTCTAATATATTTTGAAACATGATTATCGTCACTGGTTACTTTTTATAAGAATTTCATCATGGAAAGGAACACGAACTGTTATTGATTTTACAAATTTATCTTACTACAACTAAAAAACAAAAAAAAATGAGATAATCCAAGAAGTCTATAAGGATTATCCATCCTTAAGTTTTGCATTTTGAAAATCACAAGGTTGTTAGAAGAAGCTATCAGCCCAAGCTAATACAAGTCAAAAAAGTATTGTTTATCGAAACGGGGCTTCTTGTAAAATCAGATTTTCAGTCTCATTCGTTTGATTATAGTTATTCATCTCAAAAATTAATTTCAAATTTGTATTTCAAACTCTAAAAATTTTTCTTAAATCTTAACACATACATCAGAGATAGCTTACTCGGTAAGTTGTTTTAAAAAGCTAAAATTCTAATCATTCATTAAGTAGGAAGCACTCAATATGTCTACAAATTATTATTAAAATTGAAGCGATAAGGGTATTCACCTTTGTCAATCATTATATTTTCACTGTGCTATAAGCAATCTGATGTTAGGGATTAGGTATGTAGTTAATTGGTTTCTTGAACACTTTTCACAAAATTCATATAAAAGAATTACGTATAGATAAATTTCTTTTTCAACATTTTTAACAACTTCTTTGAAGAAAATTAAAAGATTTTGTCATTACCTTTATAGCACAAGACGTTCTCGTACAACCATTTGAATAAACCATTTTAATTGAAACCGTAAACAACCGGAACCAATCAGTAGAGCAGACTTATCCAATATATCATTTGATTATAGTACAGGGAAATATGGTTCATAAGATACAGCGTCTACCTGTCTCATAAGCACTTCATTTTGTTTAGATATGATGAACTCTACTATATTTTGACCATGTTCCAATTTAGCATATTATTTATTTACTATAAATCTCAGAAAAACATTCTTATCATTATTTGAAAATGTAACATATCTAATTTTTCAATTAGTTTCTATATTTCTTTTATTCGCATGATGGATTTTTACTAGCACTTTGCCTGGTTCTATTCAAACAGAAAAATCTGATAAATTAGATTTCATCTTTTAACTGACGGCTTTAACAATATTTTTTTCGTTTCGAAGGATTGCTTTTATTATATGAGATCCCCAAGGAACAATTCCTGCGTTTGTGGATTCTAGAAACATACTGCTTAGGAAAGATTAATCTTTTCCCACTTTTCATTTTATTTATACTTAGTTGCTGCCACAAAAGGTCTTAAATTACGGGTTATTTTTGACTTTTATCAAATTAAATTATAATATGACATTAGTTCAGTCTTCTAGAATTTACATATTTAGGTTGGCTTATCTAAGCGACATATTTCGGGTATTACCTAATGGACAACAAAATGTGACAATTAACCAATAAGGATATAAATATTTATATAAATAACGAAAATATTAATTTTATGAAAAATAACAAAGATCAATAAAAAATACGTAACGAAATTGTTTTTAATCCCAGCTGAGCTGGACTCTCCAAACTGTCACGTGACTATGATCAAAGTCACAGACCAATAAACAAATCTCGCATGCTGATCTTGACTTATAATTCAATGCCAATGTATAAAATTACGTTACAAAAAGTTTTCATACTCGTTTCGAAAAATTCCCAAATAAAAAGTAAGAGGTCAATATTTATTTTTTGTAAATATCATGCGCATGATTCTAACAGTAGTGAGCGTTTAGTACCAACGCCAGCTTCTGTCAAACCATCTGTGTACCGTTCAAATATTCTTCTATCTCCGTAACTTCATGGTAAACGCTTTCTGTTTTCTAATTATCTCATGACCTGTACCTTCCTTTGATATCCTGAGAATGGGCTAATCTATCTATCACCTGTGAGATCTCTAAGACTTTAGTTGAGCACGTTTTCTTAGCTACGGTGTTACACACAGTCTTTGTACGTTATCAGTGGTTTTCCTCGTAATACTGAAATTTACTTTGGTATACCAAACTACTGCCACAAATGAGATGATGCGTCTAACAATCAAGGCGTACATCCAATGCAGTATTTTAGGGTTATAGCCCTAATTTCTATTTTTGGACGCTATTAGAAACTTCAACATATTTATTAAGTTGAATATTTTAATGTAAAGTATAATCCTTAAAAATAAGGACATAATTTGTATAAACTATGATCTTAAATAAAATGGATTTTTTTTAGTGTTGAAAGGACATTCGGTATATACCCTCTACTATAACAGATGTATGTATACATATATTAAACTGACTCATAGGTTTAGACAAAGGAAAATATATATTTTTGATTCGGTTTGGTCGTAATATTATGGACGACGTGCGATTATTGTTAGTTTATTCACTAAAGTCGAAAATGCAATTGCATTATACTGTTGTGTCAACTAATGAATTGTTTCAAGGTCTAATACACATTTGGTGAGTGATATTTACTAACGATCCTTCTCTATGTATTATAATTAAAATAATAAAAAAAACATTTAGGATTACTAAAAAAGTGATAAAATGATTTTTAAATATAAGATTTTATCCATTGAACCAAGGATATATACTTCACGCATTTTTTATTATTTTTTTTTATTACCTGCTTCTCATTTTTTGAAAAATATTAGTTTCAACTAATTTTTATTACCATTTTATCAAATAAAAAAATCTTTAAAAAATCATTTGAATAATAGATGCTGATAATAAGAAAGCTGAAAATGTATATTGTAAACATATAAATATAGAAATTTGGAAGAAAATTAGTCATTACTTCTTAATAATTAGTTGAAAAATCTGCATTGAGTGAAATTGAATCATTGTCATGGATATTAAAGTAAAAAAAGTAAAGACTAAAAATAGTTTTAGAGTAAAGATTTGAATTTTTTAAACTCACTTTTGTATTAACGTTCCTAATAAGATTCGGTCTACCAATCGTAAGAGTTTAAACCACGTTCACGAACCATTGAGTTGTCGTCAGGTATTTTATATTTGAAATCATTGAAATCATTTTTATAAAAGGCTCATACAAATTATTTTATTCGCGAAAAATTGAGAAGTTTTTAAAATCAAGTTTAATTTGAAATATTATTATAAAATGATGAAAATGCCAAATTGCACATTTATCAATCAGACTTTAATCGGTAACTACACTCCATATCGGTAACCATGACCATTTGACTGTGAGGCGACTTCTTAACCGCGTCTTTCAAATTAGTAACGCCACCTTTTGTGCTTCTTGTTATGAAATTTTAAAGATTCATTAAAAAACTATACCTAACATTATTATTAAATTGTTCACATTATTTCTTGAATCATGTATTGTAAGGTAAAGTAAGTGTGGTAAACATACTTTAGATAGCGTTATTTGTACTAAAATTTATTTTTTGTTTTCTATTTGGAAATACTTGATAAATGAAGAAACATCTTCCACGGTTACATCGCTGGACATACGAGGGTTGCCTGAAAAGTTTCCAACCTAACAAAGAAACAAGACATTTTGTTCCCGGACTCGAAACTGTATAAAACTAATGCATGAAATGAAACGCGTTCTCGTTTGACATTTGGCAGCCATCCTGGTTTGTTCGGGAATCTCGGGATTGCCTTTATGCAATCCTGTATTCCCGAGATTAGGAATATATCCGGGATCAAATACTCTAGTATATTGCAGATGTTTTCTATCAATATGCCGATGGCCTCTATCTCTCTAACCTCAATCCAACAGTCGTTTGGTACCATTTGGTGAACTTTTCCGATTTCGATGGTTGTGGCAGTTTTTGGTCGTTCCGATCATTCGTTATCAATCAAAATTATATGGCCACGTTTAGTTTGAGCTGCCCAACATTTTACGGTCGTAAATGGTGGTGCGAGGTTTCCGTAGACAGAGTCTAACTTCTCTTCATTACCATAGGCGTATTACCACTCAAAAACAAATATTTTCAAACAGAAACTAAACATCTAAAATCGCTGAATTTTTAGTGATAATCCCTCAACACATGCGCAAATATATTTGCCAATTTATATGGTTCAAATTTGACATTTTCAGGTGAAGGTTCGTAACTTTCCAGTCAACCCTCGAATTAACACAATAGTTAAAAACGGATAATAATTTTCAACAGTTTTAAGATTGTGAGGGGTAAGCGGTCCACTAACACAACATAATGAAGGGGAACTCAATCGAAAATATACACAAACAATTCACCCTTGATAATCGCATGGTACATGTATAAAATGATTACTGTTGTGACTTCAACATAATTATCCTGAAACATTATCAGAGAGGATCCCATTTAAAAGTGGGGATCCTGCTTATTAAGGTTTATATTTATTTTAATCGCAGATCTGATAAGTTGTAAACTAAACACTTTATATATCTTACTATTCTAGTGTAGTTAGTTGCGACTCTACCAAATATCCTTAGTGAATAAGCCACATTACATAAATACTTTCTTTTAAACAATTATTAAAAATTTACTGATAAACAAAAACAATAAGTATTTTTTAGACCAACTACTAAGTTATTTTAATAATTTAATTAAATAATACAGACACAGGTAATAGCATCGTCGAAAGTAATTTAAATAAATATGAAATATTAAGTAAAAGGGAGAGCGTGGAGCTTTCCAATTCAAGAAACGAAATACACAATTCCAAGATGAATAATATTTGTGAGTAACGATGTAACAATGGAATGTCGGTTCAGAAATGCAATCATTCTACTCCAGTTAAGGTTTAGGTTTAGGTTTGCTTTAGTTAGATTGTTCCTCGATGTAGTTTACTGTCGAGTGCTCGCGGCCCGTAACGAGCTAAACTGATTACACAACAATCTGTGCTAAGCCAAATAGAGTTTATAATTGAAAAAACCACCCGCAACCACCCACATTACGTTGTTTGCCCGGCTCTCATCTTCCATCTCTTTTTGTCTCTCGTTCTACTAGCTTTTTATTGTATTTTATATTTATATTTGTTCCATCAAAGCAAGTAATCAAAAACAGATCAATTTTTCTAATGGACACTATATACAAAGAAATAGGAATGTTTACATAGGAAAGCAATTATAAAAATAATTTTATACAACTAACATATTTTCATGATTAAAAAAAAATCACAGTCTTGTTCTGATACAAAGAATCCTTGTCAGAATTACAGCAGCTACGAGAGTTGCAAATCAAGTTTTGAGATAGATAAATAAAAACAAATATTTATAATTGGATATGGCTTCATTGCTTTTCAAAGTATTCTCTATTAAGATCATTAAACTTTTGCATACATTTGAACCAATTTTCGAAGCATTTTTTCCATTCCGATTGGGGTACCTCCAAAACATGTGATTTGAACGCATCAACCGCTTGTTCAGGTATAGTGAAACGTTGATCTCGTAATTTATTTTTGATCTACGGAAATAAGAATAATTCATTGGATTCCAAACAAAGACTGTGCGGCAGAGGACTCATCCTTTCGATATTTTGATTGTTCAAAAACGTTTTTGTTTGAACTGATGTATGAGAGCTAGCATTGTTGTGGTGGTAAAATAATTATCTTTATCACTAAATCAACAGGAGAGCATTCAGGAGATATAAAAAAATGGCTACATCGATAAAATATCGTGATAAATATTCTTCTATATTAGCGAACATTACACGCAGTGCTCACACAAGGCAGTATTCTTGGGCCAGCACCATATACATCTTAAATTCAAAGAAAGCAACATATGCTGATTACATATGAGTTTTATCAGTAACGGAGACCATGAAATAACGATAGACAATCTAAAAAATACTTCATAGTAACCTTGCTACCAAAAAATAAATTATGAAATGAAGATAAAGTATGAAAAAATGTATTGGTTAATAAGTAGAACTTCGCAGCAATCTATTCAGAATACATTCTTTATTTGCAAATATATGGGCTTCTAAACTGCAACTATCCATTTGTATGGAGAAAAACCATTATAGACACCTTGGAATGTTCCAAACACAAATACTTAGTAATACTGCAGACTTTTTCGATACAAAAATTTGCATAGAGACCTCCAAATTCAACGTTTCTCAGGTTGAGCTCGAAAGAATTGTAACATTGTATAACTGAGTAGATAACATCAAAAAACCTTTTCGACTTAAAACTGGTTCTCATTATCTTCTCTCTAAAACTCTCTTTAGTATTCTTCTTCATTCTGTCGTTATACTTTTTCTTATTCGTGACAGTTATCATTGTTTCAAAGCTTTATTTTCCTATCTTTGCCTTCATCTACTTTTAAGTTTTTCTACTAATTGGAATTCTATATTCTTTCTTTCTTTAAACGTTCCTTGTGTTCCAACATCTCAATCTTTACTCTCTCACAAAACATGTTATTTGCGCGCCTACTATACTTCTAAATTCATACGACAAAAGTTAGAAGGAGGTCTTTCCTATAACAAAATATCCTCAGCGCAAATTTTTCCAAGATATTACCCTTAAAAGGTGCTAACTAAAATTCAGTTTTTTCTTTTTTCATAAATTTCAGTAGAACGAGAAACTTGAAATTCTAATTTTCGAGCACTTGCAAAGGACTAACTGCTGGTATTCTTTCAATATTCCTGTTACTTTACGAGTATACCAGGGGGAAATTACAACCCTTACCTTATTTCATACAAAAACTTTTTTTATACATCTCAAATCTCTGAACGTGTACAGCAATCCATGATACGTAAGCTACGTTCATGTATTTTGGCTAGAGGATGTTATTTCCAGCATTTATTATCATTCGTATCACATTTTACATCTTAACTATTTTCCACTCAATTTATTTAAAATACTTCAACTTGAAAAGAAGTTTTGATATGAAATAAAGTAAGGGTTGCTAATTTCACCCTTGTAAGTGCACGGAAATCACTGAA